>OZ025296.1:250938458-251538458 GCA_964019185.1 Maratus speculifer | reverse complement strand
AGCTCAAAAATACTTGTAGGATAAATTGTCAAAAAACTTTAATCTCTTTAAACTTTATTTATTTATTTATTAGGATCTAAAAATACGTTTTTGTTTATTTTGAGGGCGTGAATTTAGTTTATAAAAAGTTAACAAAGAGTCTAACAAAGAGAAGTATTATAGAGACCAATCCATATGGTTGGTACCAGAAAGGCAATCTTGAAGTGCTTTCATTGGATGAAAATTATTCTGCATTGCTTTTTTTTTATTTTTTTCAAAGCAAACTACATTAAAAAACCTTAAAATTTTAAACGTTAAGAAGGAAAAATTAAACCTTTCTATCAATCGTATAAAACAGAAAATGTGTTAGTGAGACAACAGCAAAAAGAAAGAAGCTGAAATTTCATGCACATGTGTCCACAACGGGCGGGGGAGGTAAAAAACATTTATTTTTCTGTTATACTTAAAAAATATGTAGTTAAATGTATACTTAAAAAAGAGTATAAAAAGAACTATTTCAAATTATTGTCAAATTTTCAAACTCAGTTTCTTTTTTTAAAAGCATTTCCAGTTTTTGAAAATATATCCAATGCAAATGTTGATTTTAAAGGAAAACTTCTTTATAATAGAATTTTACTTCAAAAGAGGGTAATAACTGGAAATCTTCAAAAGAGCGCCTGGTAAAACTTCAAAGGGCGCCGCGATGGACAGCACTGGTGTATGGTGTGTTTTCTTTCTTTTTTTTTTTTTTTCCTTTTTTCTTTCTTTTTTCTATCCAATTAAAAATGATTATGTGATTTGTTTTTAATGTTTTTTTCTCCTTTTTATTTTGGTTTTATGCGTGTTGGTAGCCCCAAATTCGTATTATTTTGCTTTTTTCATAGCTAATGCGAAGATAAGGCCACACACTTTACTTGTAGTTTAAAAGTATTTGAGGGCTTGATGATTCTGCTTTGATTCTGGAAATTTCGACTGTATTCATTTTATTTCCCCCCCCCCCCCATGTTTTAATGTGGTAATTTTGCATTGAATTCAATAGTTCATATATTGTTTTGCAATTAATGATATTATAGTAGGGGAAAAATGAGAGTCCGACCCCGGGAGGAGGATTGAGGATCGGTGGTGGTGGTGAGCTCCTCCTCCTCAATCCTCCTCCTCATTCCTCCTCCTCAATCCTCCTCCACAGCCCTCCTCCTCACACCTCCTCCTCCTCAATCCTCCTCCTCCTCCTGCTGATATCTTCTTATAAGAGAAGGGGTTAAAAGGATTTTTTTTAATTTTAAGCGGCAATTTCAGGGAGTTAGAATTTTTAAACCATACTATAGTATGGGGGTGTTTTTTAATGCGGGGACTTTAAAAATTTTCGGCGTGTTACAGTACGTGGGATATGTTTTTCGATTGAATGTTGCTGTTGTTCATTTAAAAAGGTAATTAAAAATTAGGAGTGAAATTTTTTCAACATACTCTAGTTTGAGGGATTATTTTTCGAGCGGTGATTTATTAAGAAATTTTTAATAATTTAAACTTTAAAATTTTCAACAGGTTAAATTTATTTTGAGTCAAGTGTAAAAGTTAATTTAATTTAACAAATGAATCATTAAAATTAATTTCAAATAATAATTTAAAATAATGAGTGAAAAATAATGAAGACACTTTAATTATTTCGGCGTGCTGTAGTATGATAGGTTATTTTAATGTGGTAATTTTTTCAATTGAATTTTGCTGTTGTTCATTTAAAAAGGTAATTAAAAAGTAATTAAAAAAAAAGGAATGAAGCGACCTTTTTTTTTTTCACCGTGTTTTAAATAATGGGTTAAGCGGTATTTGGGGACATAGAATGTTTTTTTTTTTTCAGTACTATTGTACGAGTGGTTTTTAATTTTAATGTGCCAACTTAAAATTTTTCGGTGAACTTTAGTTTAAGGATTTATTTTTTCGATTTTAAGTGGGAATTTGGGGAGATTGATTTTTTTTTTTTTTTTTTTTTTTTTTTTTTCACTCTGCTCTTAGATGATGAGTTAAGCGGGTATTTTGGAGGAAATTATTATTTTAGACTAATCATTCACGAAGGATATTTTGCGGATATAAATGTTTAATAGGGGGACTTTAACTTTTTTGCAATGAGATTGACGTGTGCTCGTCGACCTAACCGTACGGAGTTTGTAATTTTCTTCGAATCATGTGTGCATATTGGTTTAGAATTTCTTAGAATGACTTCCACCACGTTTATATCTATCCAATATCATAAATAACACATGCTGGTAATGGGAATTTGAGAATAACAATTTTAAATATTTATTGAATGAAGGAACTTTAAAATTATTTCGAGTACTATTTTTAGTCAACTATGTTATACACTTGATATTTTAGATTAGTTAAAAAATAACTTTAAAATTTGAATGAGAAAATATGTTTCAAAATGGGATTTTACGTACTAACATTTATTTGCGCTCGTTGATCTAACCGTTCGGAATCTGTGATTTTCCTCGAATCATGTGTGAATAACTGTTAGATTTCCTTAGAAGGGCTTGAATAAGCTTCAACCATCATAAATAACGCATGTCTGTAACGGGAATTTGAACTTAATTTTTTAAATATTCATTTTAATGAGGTGACTTCGAAAACAATTTGTAGAAATTTTGAGTGGTAATAATTTTTATTGGGAAACTTGAAAAAATCTTGTGATTTTTTGTGAACTAATTTTTAATTGTTAAAGTTTGCAATCCGTATTCGCATTTCTTTTGTGTGAGATTGTATAAATGTTGATGAAAACTATTTCTATTCCAATTAATGAAATTTAATAATAAAAAGAATAAAGTGTACCTCACCAGACACCCCTTTTTCAAAATTCGTACATATTTTTAAACATAGCAATGTGTTTAATATAAGTAATTTTTGTGTGTCCTTTCCTTTCTGAAAGTGTAAGCGATTTTTAACATAAATATCTTTTAACATGTGTAATTTTTCCCTGGCAGAACAATTTTCAAATAAATAAATTTTAATATTAATAGAATTTTTGACTTTCCGAAGAAAAAAAGGAACTTATTTTTAATGTTTTAATACTTGTCGGTTAAAAAAATTAAACTATATTTATTATCGAAATGAATTCATCTACATTAATTTAAAAACATATAATATTTATAACCAGTAACGCGGAACTTTTTCAAACCCTGTTAATGAGATTTTATTTAACATTGTATTTTATCTTCAGATCAAAATAATTTGTGAAAAATGCTTTTAAATATTTTTAAAACTGTATTGAAAATAATATTTTACATACCTTAACATGAATGAAATCCGAATCGATGTAGAGTTTAATAATTATTTTCTCAAAGAGAGGATACTAAATTCATTGCAGTATATGTGTGTGTGTGTGTAAACCTAGATGAATCATTCTTATCTGCTTATCTGATAGCGTTTTCCGGAAAGGGTTGAATCTCTGAATCATAGCTGATAAGGAACTGGGGTTCATGTGTTATCTTAATTAATCTTAATGAGTACTATGTCTAATTAAAATTATTTGACTTGAAATAAAATAAGGTCTTTTGAGTAATATCTTTTGAAAATTTAGGATATAATTGTTTAAATCAAATTAGAGGATTTTTTTTTCTCATCGATTTATTTTAAATAAAACTAAAATATTTATTTTTTTTTATACTTTGTTAGCAAAATAAAGAGTGTAATACATTCATTTCGGATTTAACTATTTGAAAATTTAAACTAACCTATAATTAAAATGATTACATAAGGTTGAGTATGTGATCTAGTTAAAAACGGAACACGCATTCATATAAAACTTTAAATTCTTACGCTTTTGTGTATAATATAATGTATGTTTTAAATATTAAATGAAAAATATCAATTAACAATAAATGAAAAACATTAACATTAATAAAATATTAATTAAACATTGCATTGATTTAAAACTTAATATTAATACGGGAATACACATCCGTATAAAACTTTAAACATTTATGTTTTGGTGTATAATATTATGTATATATATTAAATATTAAATGAAAAATATGAATTAACAATAAATGAAAAATATCAATTAACATTAATAAAATATTAATTAAACATTGTGTTGATTTAAATATAGATTCAAAACTTAATGAAAAATATTAATTTCTCATGTAATTAAAATAACACTTTATAAATTAACGAAATAAAATAACGTCTTTTGAGCAATATCTTTTGAAAACTTAAGATATAATTATTTAAATCAAATTAGAGGCTTTTTTTTTTTTCTCATCGATTTATTTTAAATAAAACTAAAATATTTTTTTTTCTGTACTTTGTTAGCAAAATAAAGAGTGTAATACGTTCATTTCGGATTTAACTATTTGAAAATTTAAACTAACCTATGATTAAAATGATTACACAAGGTTGAGTATGTGATCTTTTAAATGAAATCTAGTTAAAAACGGAACACGCATTCATATAAAACTTTAAATACTTACGCTTTTGTGTATAATATAATGTATGTTTTAAATATTAAATGAAAAATATCAATTAACAATAAATGAAAAACATTAACATTAATAAAATATTAATTAAACATTGCATTGATTTAAAACTTAATATTAATATGGGAATACACATCCGTATAAAACTTTAAACATTTATGCTTTGGTGTATATATTATGTATATATATTTAATATTAAATGAAAAATATGAATTAACAATAAATTAGAAATATCAATTAACATTAATAAAATATTAATTAAACATTGTGTTGATTTAAATATAGATTAAATATTAAATGAAAAATTGAAAATTTAAATTAACCTATGATTAAAATGATTACATAAGGTTGAGTATGTGATCTTTTAAATGAAATCTAGTTAAAAACGGAACACGCATTCATATAAAACTTTAAATACTTATGGTTTTGTGTATAATGTAATGTATGTATTAAATATTAAATGAAAAATATGAATTAACAATAAATGAAAGACATTAACATTAATAAAATATTAATTAAACATTGCATTGATTAAAAACTTAATGAAAAATATTAATTTGGGAATACGCATTCCTATAAAACTTTAAACATTTATATTTTTTTTGTGTATAATATTATGTATTTATTAAATATTAAAAGAAAAATATGAATTAACAATAAATGAAAAATAACAATTAACATTAATAAAATATTAATTAAACATTGTATTGATTAAAAACTTAATGAAAAAAATTAATATGGGAATACGCATCCTTATAAAACTTTAAACATTTATGCTTTTGGGTATAATATTACAGATAATTAAATATTAATTAAAAATTAAATGAAAACTATTTATGAGAAACACACTGAAAAATATTCTCACCTGAAACTTTCATTCACCAGTTCTTAAATCCAACCTTCATCGTTGCTTACCTGTTAGGAAATGTCTGATAACAACAAATTCTTATCTTTAACGGTATTTCCCAAAGGCTGACTCACTAGATAAGTAACAATGACAAGTTCAAATCTGAAATTAAGAGTTTATTCATATTGAATATAATTAATATAATGTTTAATTAAAAAGGGACTTAATTTATTTAATACGTCATAATTAAGAATTTAATTAAATCCTAATATAATTTTTTTATCTAATTAATAGAATAAAAAAGAAATTCTTTTCAACATTTTCAAGAAACATCAAGTTATCGAATACTTAATAGATTATTTTTTTAATGAATGTGTAATTAACATTTTTAAAGGATTTTTTTCTAATTAATTAGTGTTTAATTAAAATTTTCATAATTAAAATAAATATATACAATAAAAAAGGAATTCTTTTCAAAATTTTCAAGAAACACCAAATTATTATTAAGCAATATTTCGAATAACTACAAACTTTAATCATGATGAGTCATCACTGTGAATGATCTTTTCTTCTCATATGTTATAAAAACAAGTTTAAGTATCCAAATTTATTGATATATTTCATTGTGTGTTGGATCCTTCTTTACTAATCTCGTTAAAATTATTCATTTACCAATGATTTAAATTTCACATTTTAAAGTCATTTATATAATATACTAACATTTGACTATTAAATATCAAATAATGGATATGCACTTTTTACACTCACATCTTACAATGTAATTAGTAACCAAATGTAATGATTTTTAAGCATGTCTTCTTAATTTTTTTTACAATGAAAGACTATCACAGTTGAATATTTAGCTTTCTGTTTATAACTTTATCGAGAAATATATAATGCATACCACACGATTTCATTAAATGAATCACAATACATTTCAAACTTCTCATTTTCAATGTTTTATATATACTAGTGTTTATCAAATAGGTGTTTATTCTGAACAATCATTACTTAGTATATTGATGAAAAGTTTGTGTTGAACGGTTTTTAACTTAAATGGTGTGAGAGAAGGATATATTAGGACAGAAGTTATTAAATATAGAGTCTTTAAAGTTTATACCCGTGTAAGAATTGGCATTTCAAGAAACAAAGTTGTGTCACATTTGAAAGCATTCTTTATATTCGAAACGCACACGTGATCACGATCACATCACTGAAGAGCATAGAGAAGCTGTTTATGTTGTATATAATTTGAATTTTCATTAACACAATATTATAACCGAAGTTTTTCGACAGTTTGAAAAATTATGATGTTCAACGTCTGCACACGTTAACACAGAATAAGATTAGCTTATCCCCTTTCGATGATAAGCGTTATTTGCAGGTAAGATGTATTAACATAACAAAATTTTCTTGGTAATTTTACTCGCAGGTTTCGAAACCACAAACATCTGATCATACTTCTCATTTTTAACACGCGACACTAACCATTGGGCCATTAAAGCCCGTAATTTAGTAACTAAAAATTAAGAAAGATCATCGAAAATGATTACTTCACACATGCAAAAATAATTTTTATTGTGACTTATCAGTTAAAAATCACGAAGAAAAGAAAAATATCACATATGTTTTGGAATTCTTTGAGATTTTATGAGTCACTTCATCAGTTAAATAGACATAACCACTTCTTATGAATCACTACTGTTATGTTATGTGCTGACGCTTTGGTCAGGGCATCAAAGGAAATAAAATGTTATGTTTATTCGAAAGTGGAGAAAGCACTTTTTATTTGCCTCTACCCACAATTAGGCCAAAGTGATCGTGATAATGACAGCACATCGCGGAGAATGGTGGCCTGCAAACGACCCACGTGACCATCCTTACTTCACTTAAAAAAACAATAAAAATATTCTTTATCCATGATGACATAAAATGTCAAACATAAAGTTAAAAAATATAAAATTGAAAAGGTAAAAAAGTTACCTGTCAAGTCCTTGGATGTTGATGACAAATAAATCCAGACAATAGGCACAAGAAACCATTATGCACACAAAATTTGAAGAAAACTATTTTTATTTCATGAAGAACTTGTTTTACTTTTTTCATGAATAAATATTTCTTCACATATTTATATTATTTTGACTCGTACATATTAATCTCTCTTTTCATAAAAAAAAACCATATCATAATATATGCTAATCACAACAATTGCTATCTCTAAGCAATAAAATTCTTTGTCAATAATATATTTTAGATATCTCAACAGGATGTAAATTATAAATTTTCTCATGACATAAAAGGAGAATATAATATTATTTCTTCTTGAAAAAGAGCAACTTTCATAATATGAACTTTCAAAAAAAACAAAATATATTGTATTTCATATTGCATAGATACAAACCAATATTTTCTTCATAACGCCCCTTGGGTATTCAAAAATTATATATATAAAATTGGGCAAAATAATGAAGTAAAAACTTTATGAGAATCAAATATCTTCATTTGATGAAAGAAAAAAATGTTCACCTCTTAAAGCACACGTTCTTCACCTCTACTTGTTTTTTTTTTAGAGGATTGAGAACATATAAAAGCACAATTAAAGAATTGATCACATAAATATTCGACGAAAATTTTGGACGAAAAGATGAAGAATAAAACTATTTAGAATAAACATGTCGACAACCTTCTTTAGTTAAAAGTGGTATCAATAGAGCAACACATAAAAGGCTTCACGACGTCACCTTATTTAATACGCATATCCAAACAGAGTGCACAACAAAAATACTTTCAGGATCCTTTGAAACACAAGGTTTGCTCCTCGTTGCTTAACAGAAATCAACATCACTTTCCTAGATGCATTTTGAGGGCAGCACTTTTTCTTTGCCGCACTTAAAAATCAGCATCGTAATAATCTCAACATAACAAAAAAAAACCGTTCCATCCTTCGTTAACGGGGGAGCACCTCTGCCCCGAAATTACACTAAAAACTTTCAATCATACGACTGCATCCATTACGGCAGGTGTCTAGCAGCGCAACTGACGCAGGTGGCCGCGAGCCCAGGGGAAAAAGAGAAAGGGTTATTGTAAATGCAAAACACGCCAATTTGGCATTGAGCAACAGAGGGGGTGAGGAAAAACTAAGCCAAATTACAATATACAGTATGAAAAGATATGTAACTAATAAGAATAAAATTGATAACCATCTTAAGAGGGGAGGCCAAAGTCGGTGGCCATGTACTTAACGGCTTGAAATACGTCACCTGTGAAATTTAATTTGATAGGTTAGGGGTGTGTCCGAATAAACGGAAGTTCCACCCAAAAGAAATAGCGAGAATGTTCTCGAACAAATTTAAAACCGGAAGGAATGATTTCAAACAGAATTTTACCGGCTTGGAACATTCGAAAGCTAAGCAAGAAAGAAAACATTACAGGCGACGAAATGAAAATAAGCGAAACCGAAATTAAATTTAAATTGAGAACATTAATAAAAAGGAAGGTGATATGAAATAAAATGGCTAATAAAATTGAATTAAACTAAACATATGGGGGGGTTATGGAGTAACCACCACATATTACCCAGGGTCCCCCAAAAGAAAATATTGGTGAGATGACAAAATGAACAATTTTTCATCAAGACAATATTTTCTAACACATGTACAAATATACTAAGTAAATACACAAAATAAATATATCAGAAATAGTTATAAGAATATACATAATTGTTGTACATGATAATAAAATAATTACTGTTATGATAGTAATCCTTATGAAAATATACCAACTGTAGTAAATGTTAACATGAAAGGTATATAAAGTTTCTTCCAGAAGTATCTATCATATATATCAAAAAAAAATTTAAAGTATATGTCTATGTGCAACAGTCCTTAACTTTAACGAGTCTCTTGTTAGGCTGTGCACAATGCACTTATAATAGTAGAATGCTTTAACATATGTCACAATATTTGATTACACAATAATATGTATATTTATATTCTCAGTTGTGAACAAAAATGAAATATACTATAACTGTATATGAATCATACTATAACTATATATAAAATATATGGTTTCAAATAACACATAATAAATTAAATGAATTTGTAAGTTGAAAATTGAACAAAATATATATATAAATGGTGTAGAGAGATTAGTTATGCTCTCATAAAAAAAAAATTTTCTTATATCACCACATAGCCTTTTAAGCTTTCAATAAATCTTAAAGGAATAAACTTTAGTATTATTCAATAACACACTTTCGCAGAGAATAAGTTGCAAAAAGAATGGTGATAAAAGCATGATATTATTTTCCAATAAAAATATCTTCAAAGTGAATATAATAATTTTCAAAGAGAGAATTTTTACACTCTCATAAAGGAATATTCTTAAACATTTTCAATATAAATTGACAATAATTGCATAAATACCTTTAATACTATACTTCATTCAAAATAAACATAAAACATAAGATGTTTAATATTCCGAAAAAAGGAAGAAACTTATATGAATATGTCAATCTTATATATGACTTGATAATGTCAACTTACAAAGAAAAATCAATTGTGTCAAAATTTCTATATAGAAGATATCTAGAACATATTTACCTGTAATTTTCAAACATTTAAAAAAAAAAAAAAAAAAATTAAGTAAGTGATCACTTTTGCATTTGTCATAAATCAAGAATTTGCTTTATATAAATATATATAATGACTCATTAAACATCTTTGGATAAATATATATATCATGACTGAATCAACATCTTTGGATCCAAAGTATAAATACCCAAAAGTATACAAAAATATTACCTATTGTGAGTCATTCACTTTCTATATTTCAACAAGAAGAGAAGAAATATTAGTATGAATAAGTTTATCATGCATTTTCTCTCTTTTTTTTTTTTATCAAAAGAGGTTAAATGTTAAAGCATGCATGCATTGTAAAGAGCAGACACAATAGAGAAAATAATTTGATGAGTACTCATCTTTATGTTTACCTTATATCAACTACAATTTCACTTTTCTTATTATAATGCACATTTGTCAAAAATCACCTTAAATACTGACATCATATTCTAATAAAGACAAATTCTTTCTCAATTTTTTTTTTTTTTTTATCAACTATTGTAATTAAAGACTTTATAAAATTTAAAAGTATGGCATACATGAGATTATGTGTAAATATTGTAAAAATTATGACTTATAGATAAATACAGTAAATAATAAAACTATTAAAATTCATACATACATCCCGAGGATGACCGTTGAGTTGTACCAGGGAGAAGAAGACTTAAATAAAATGAAAAAAAAATAATAACAGCTGCCTGCAGCTTGGAGAAAAGAAAAAAAAATTACATAGCGATTCTTCTTGCTGGACAATCAGTGCGGCTAGCTTCGACTGAATATATTACAAAGCAAAAGTCATCCTGTAAAAGGAAAAAGAGAGTTAGTCTATTTTTTATGTAGTTTATGATTGCGAGGACGAAGATCATAACTTCTATATTGAGTGGATTTGTTTTTAGCACCAGTATATGAGTGCTATCAGGAGGAGCTTGTGACAGTACCGATTTACTGGAACATGAAGATGTTTGCTGGCATTTAGAAGAAGAAAGAATTTGAGGAGAAGTATTACAAGCTGCATCATGATTTGAAACTTGAATAGAAGAGTGTTGTCTCACAGGAGTGGAGGATGCATTATCAACAGCTGGTTGATCATGTGATGCACCTTTTGAAGAAACTGAAGGATGTTGCAGTGCTTCATTTCTCTTTTGAAGCTTCAAGATTCGATTAGTGTGAATCAACATAGGGGAAGCATGACTATTATTGGAATCTTGAATTTGAATGAGCACAGGAGAAATTATTTTCTTCACCACATATGGGCCTTGTATTTTTTTGTTAAACACATTGGGAAATTTTACGTAAACAATGTCATTAACATTGATGTTGGAAAACTTTAATTTTTCTCTGGATTTTTGGTACACCTTTTGTCTGGATGATTCGTTATTCTTGTAAGCTTGATAGTATATTTTTTCAATAACATCCATCAATTTATGAATTTCATATGCAGTGTTGAGAATTTTCCATGAAACTTGAGATTTATAATTGGAATAAATATCATTTATTTCTCTTCCAAAATGAAGAAGATTTGGGGAGAACTTTGTAGCTGGATGAGGTGTAGCGTTATATATGGATTGATGAATTTTTAGAGCAGTTGGTATATCACATCCTTGTGAAGCCATTGTGTTCACAGACGATTTTATTTGAGAATTGACACGTTCACTTAAACCGTTAGCTTGGGGATGGGCTACAGAACTATGTTCCAACTTAATGCCAAGCTTTTTGTTAAAATATGCAAACATATCACTAGTAAATTGAGAACCATGATCAGTAAGAGTTAATTCAGGTTTTCCATGAGTGGAAATATAATGCAATAAAGCCTTTGTAACTGACTCAGCACTGATATTATTCAAGGCATATAATTCTAAATGACGAGAAAAATGGTCTATCATGGTCAACACATATTGACGATTTCTCAATGGGCCGAGTAAATCCATAGAGACCTTTTGATTGGGAGCTGTTGGGATTGGTGCAGGTAGGTATGGAGCAGTGTTTTTTTTATGATTCTTATTTACTAAACAAATTTCACAAGAGTTGACATAATTAATGGTATCAGAAACAAGGGTTTTCCAGGTAAATCTTTTCTTTAAATTAACAATGGTTTTATGAATTCCAGTATGAGTAATATGAGCAATTCTTAAGGCCTTTGCTCTAAGTGACACAGGTAAAACAGCTTTGTGTAGCTCGATATCTTCTGAAGAGAAATGACCATTATAGCAAAGTAACTCATTACTTGGATTAATATAGTAGCCATTTAAACTTTTAGATTTTTTGTTATTTTTAAGATCTTCATAAATTTGTTTGATTTTTGGGTCCTTTTGTTGTTCAGAGAAGATGGTGTGATCAAGAATTTCTAATAAAGGATCTTGGTTATTATCCTTAGTTAGAAGTGAAGAGTCACTTTGAAGATGACATGTATGGTGGATTTTGTCGACTAAACCACATGGAAAGTGAGGAATGTCATTATGTAAATCGTTTTGATTATCAACAACAGGTAGAGGTTCTTGTGAAGAAATAAAATCTGGATTATTATTGAGATCTTCAGTAGGAATGTGAGGAGTTCTACTCAGAAAATCTGCCAAGACATTTTCTTTGCCTGGAACATGTTGGAATGTGTACGAGTATTCTGACAGTTCTAACATCCAACGAGTAGTAATATCAGCAGGTGATGTAGCTTTTTTATAATTATTAAGTGGTTTGGCATCAGATAGTAGAATAAAGGGTCGACCAAAAATATAGTATTTAAAAGCAGTTATGCCTTTGTAAATGGCATAAAGTTCCAATTTGATGGCAGGGTAGTGTCTTTCTGATTGAGATAGAGTTTTAGAATAATAGGAGATAGGTTTTAGTTCACCATCAAATTTCTGCATAAGAACAGCTGATATTGCTGTTTTTGAGGCATCTGTATTAACATAAAATGTTTCATTCCAGATAGGAAGATTGAGCATAGGTTTATGAAAGAAAATGTCCTGTAATTCTTTAAATGCATTTTCTTGTTCAGATTTCCAAGAAAACTTATTTTTAGGTTTGGTGACTTCGATGAGAGGAGCAATCAATTTAGAAAAATTAGGTATAATTGATCTATAAAATGAACACAAGCCGATAAAACTCTTTGTTTGCCTCTTGGTTTTAGGCTTTGGAAAGGAGGTAATTTTTAAAATATTACTTGTAATAGGAAGAATTTTATGATCTGTGAGTTGGAAACCCAAAAAGTTAATACTAGTTTGCATAAAGGTACACTTTTCAGGAGACAGAGTAATGTTATTAGCAATGAGAGTGTCTAATAGCTTTGTGAGTTTCATGGTCATTTCTTCAAATGAATTAGCGCCCACTACTATATCATCTTGATATGCATAACAGGAGTCAATCTGAGATAATTGAATCACAGAGTCGATTAATTGTTGGAAAGTGCTGGCGGCCGTCTTCAGGCCAAATACTAGACGTAAATAGGTAAAAATTCCCCATGGTGTAGTAAAACTAAGTTTATCTTGCATATCTTTAGGTACAGCAATCTGCCAATATGCAGAGGGTAAGTCAAGAGTGGTATAATATTTAAATTTTGACAACTGCACCAATAGATTTTGAATTCTAGGAAGAGGATATGATGATGGGATTATAATCGAATTTAACAATCTTAAATCAAGAGCCAAACGATACTTTTGAGGCTTAGACATATCAGTTCTCTTTTTTTTAACAAGAAGCATGGGACACGCCCAAGATGAATTTTACCTCTCAATAATACCAGCGTTCAACATTTGATTAATCTGGTCAAGAGCTTCTTGCTCGAGTGCTTGAGGTACAGGAAAAGGTAATGTTTTTACTGGATGAGAATTTAACATGGTAAACTGAGGATTGACCAGGTCAGTATGACCTAAAGTGTCAAGAGATTTCGAAAAGGCAAGCGCTTTACTACATAATAATTTTGTTAAAGCTTCCCTTTCATGAGGAGGTAAATGTTTAAGATCAAAGTCATTTGGAGATAATTCTTGAATACGTTTTCTCTTAATCTCTTCAGATGGCAAAATTAAAGTACAATATTCGTTTTCAAATTCTAAATCAAAAGAGTATTCTTCAATATCTTTTTCATCTACATTGATACATTCACCAATAATTGAATTTTTATTTAAATGAATATCGAGCTTTGAAACATTCTGACATACAACCAAAAATAAATCATTTTGAATGGAAGATTTTGAGTGTAATGATTCATGTAATACCAGACCCTTGCTTTTTAAATTGGGTTTAAAAAGAAAATATTCAGATGGAGGATTCAGATACTTCACATGTAAATACACAAAAGAATTAGGAGGTATTAATTCTCTATTGAGTAATTGTACCATGTTGGAACTCACCAAAACTTTGTCACCAATACTTAAATGAGTTTGCTTTTCACCAAAATAGTTACCATCATTAGTATTCTCAGCTGAGAAATTCTTGCTAGGAATATTATTATCATTAGTAGACACATAATTCACCACATTAGCATAATCAGTTGGAAAATAATTAGAAAAATAAGTAGAATGACCATCAATATAAGGATTATGAAAATTCATAGCAGAATGAGCCATATTATTTGTAAACAAACCATTATTTTGAACATTATAATTATAAGGATAGGTTGTATAATTATTGAACAACTGTAAACTTGAATTATCATAATTTGCACAAGTATTATCAATGTAAGTATCACTCGTTAGATTATTTGATATAGGCCTTTCATAAGAAGGCATTCTGTGTGCATCAAGAGAATATGGTACATTTGAATTAACATAATTATATTCAGCATTCATAAAATAGCAAGTAGGAGATTCATTATAACTTTGAAAAGGAATATGCTTGTCTTTAAGTAATATAGACTTAAAGCTTGGTGAAATAGTAATAGAATGTTTGTTAATAAACTCAAAGCCAAGTATGGCTTGAAAGTGAACATTTTGAATTTTTGTAAGGTAAAATACATGATGAAAAAAATATTTATCAATCTTAAAAGCTATCTCTATGCATCCTTTGAAGAAGACCTTAGAATTTATGGTGGAAACTGATACATTTCTGGATAAAAATTTGTAATGAAGCCTGGATTTAATGCTATTAAAGCATTCTTCATCCAAGAGAGATAAACTTGATCCAGTATCTATTAATGTGGAGATTTCATTATGTTGTACATTTATTAGGATGCATGGAAGAACATAAGAGTTGTTAAAAGAACTGCATATGACATGATTTTCTTGTATGTCATCGTTGATTTGAAAATTTTGTTTGGAAGGCAAAGAATTATGTGAACAAGAAGATTTGTTAAATTTAGATGTCATAGGAGAAGTTTGGACAGCTGTGGATGACACTAAAGTGACTGACGAGCGTTTGTCTAATTGTTGATGTTTGTTGTTGTTGTCAAAGTGTACTGACCCTGAATGAGAATTACGGGAGAGAAGGCGGTCAGTAGAACCAGTCTCCCTTATTTGTTTAAATGATAAACGTTGTTATTTTCAGAAGAAGAAGAGGTGTGGCTTTTCTTTCTGTAGGGGTGAGACGAAACCTGAGCTGAAGGGTTTTTGTTAGAATTACCAATAATGTTTTTAAATTTGTAACAGGTATCCATACGATGATTAAATTTCCCACAGAACGCACACTGCACAACATCTCGTCTGTGATAAAAGGATGTAGAATTTTTTTTGTGAGAATATTTGTCAAAGGTTGGTTGATAAGGACGTTTCCGGTGAAAGTTTTGATGACGAAAATTATTGTTACGTTTATTTGTAGCCTCTTGTCTCGGTGGAGAAGGCGAAAATGTCCTAGGTCTTCTTTGAAAATTACGAGAAGTATGAGAACTGTCCTTTTGAGTTTGTAAAGGAGAGTAGTTGGTTTGAGAATTGTGATAAATTTTATCCTTCGTATGCTTTATAGGAGTTTTATGAAGAGTATTACTAGAATTATCGTGGACATTTTCAGAATCGATACAATAGGCTTGATTAAAATTTTCATAAGATTTTTTAGGGGGAGAGTCATAAATATTTTGAAGAAAAGTTGCTCGTTCAAGAGCTAATTCGAAGGACGTAATATTTTCTTCTAAGATTTTACGTTTGATTTGCTTAGGTAAAGCCTCAAGAAAATGAGTAAACTTTAATGAATTAAGAGCAGAAAGATCCAATTTTGGATAAGCAAGTCGAAGTTGTTTATCCAACCGAAAAGCAAAATTTTTAACTGATTCATTTGAATCTAAGGTCAAGTTCTGTAAAGATTTTAGAGAAACAGACTTTTTTGTGGGTAAGAAATAGTCTATAAATGCCTTTCGAATTTCACTAAAATTAGAGTTCTTGAGCTGTGACTGAGTTTCCAGAAAGAAGAGTAAGGCGGTGCCCTCAAGTTTTGATTTAAAGAGAACAAAAAGTTCCTTGTCTGTAAAGTTATTTAGTTCCTGTAAGTCAGATAATTGATCGAAGAAAAATTCTACAGTCTGAGGGTTACCGTCGAAAGGTTGGATTGCAATATTTAGTTTGGCTTTTGGAGGCATGATGAAATAATTAATATAAGAACTCAATGTATGACATGATAAATTTGGTTATTTGGCAGGTCCTATGATGAACAATATATATAAATTGACCCGTTACTTAAAATATTGATGACTTTCATTTACTTCATACATCATTTTTATATGTAAAAAAAAAAGAAGAAAACGTATACTAACATATTAGTATCATATGAAGAATATAAGACCCAAATATTTTATGTAAATATTTATATATAATATGGCTCAAAACATAAATTATTATATGTATGACAAGAAGAATAATTTATCTTAGCATGAACAATAATTTTTACCAGTACCTCCGTTAAATAATGCATATATATATTAGTTGCAAAATATAGCAAGACAAGAAAAAATATATAAGGAAAAATTATGTTATATATATATCATGCACTGCTCCAGAAAAATATTATTTCAGTATAGAATCAATATGAATATTGTATTTGATTACTGCACCCTACCCAACAAAATATAATTATATAAAACATTAATCACTATATGAAGAAAAATAACTTGAAAAAAAAATAATGAAGAATGTTCAAGCGTTGGTCACTGCACCAAAGGAAATAAAGTGTTATGTTATGTGCTGACGCTTTGGTCAGGGCATCAAAGGAAATAAAATGTTATGTTTATTCGAAAGTGGAGAAAGCACTTTTTATTTGCCTCTACCCACAATTAGGCCAAAGTGATCGTGATAATGACAGCACATCGCGGAGAATGGTGGCCTGCAAACGACCCACGTGACCATCCTTACTTCACTTAAAAAAACAATAAAAATATTCTTTATCCATGATGACATAAAATGTCAAACATAAAGTTAAAAAATATAAAATTGAAAAGGTAAAAAAGTTACCTGTCAAGTCCTTGGATGTTGATGACAAATAAATCCAGACAATAGGCACAAGAAACCATTATGCACACAAAATTTGAAGAAAACTATTTTTATTTCATGAAGAACTTGTTTTACTTTTTTCATGAATAAATATTTCTTCACATATTTATATTATTTTGACTCGTACATATTAATCTCTCTTTTCATAAAAAAAAACCATATCATAATATATGCTAATCACAACAATTGCTATCTCTAAGCAATAAAATTCTTTGTCAATAATATATTTTAGATATCTCAACAGGATGTAAATTATAAATTTTCTCATGACATAAAAGGAGAATATAATATTATTTCTTCTTGAAAAAGAGCAACTTTCATAATATGAACTTTCAAAAAAAACAAAATATATTGTATTTCATATTGCATAGATACAAACCAATATTTTCTTCATAACGCCCCTTGGGTATTCAAAAATTATATATATAAAATTGGGCAAAATAATGAAGTAAAAACTTTATGAGAATCAAATATCTTCATTTGATGAAAGAAAAAAATGTTCACCTCTTAAAGCACACGTTCTTCACCTCTACTTGTTTTTTTTTTAGAGGATTGAGAACATATAAAAGCACAATTAAAGAATTGATCACATAAATATTCGACGAAAATTTTGGACGAAAAGATGAAGAATAAAACTATTTAGAATAAACATGTCGACAACCTTCTTTAGTTAAAAGTGGTATCAATAGAGCAACACATAAAAGGCTTCACGACGTCACCTTATTTAATACGCATATCCAAACAGAGTGCACAACAAAAATACTTTCAGGATCCTTTGAAACACAAGGTTTGCTCCTCGTTGCTTAACAGAAATCAACATCACTTTCCTAGATGCATTTTGAGGGCAGCACTTTTTCTTTGCCGCACTTAAAAATCAGCATCGTAATAATCTCAACATAACAAAAAAAAACCGTTCCATCCTTCGTTAACGGGGGAGCACCTCTGCCCCGAAATTACACTAAAAACTTTCAATCATACGACTGCATCCATTACGGCAGGTGTCTAGCAGCGCAACTGACGCAGGTGGCCGCGAGCCCAGGGGAAAAAGAGAAAGGGTTATTGTAAATGCAAAACACGCCAATTTGGCATTGAGCAACAGAGGGGGTGAGGAAAAACTAAGCCAAATTACAATATACAGTATGAAAAGATATGTAACTAATAAGAATAAAATTGATAACCATCTTAAGAGGGGAGGCCAAAGTCGGTGGCCATGTACTTAACGGCTTGAAATACGTCACCTGTGAAATTTAATTTGATAGGTTAGGGGTGTGTCCGAATAAACGGAAGTTCCACCCAAAAGAAATAGCGAGAATGTTCTCGAACAAATTTAAAACCGGAAGGAATGATTTCAAACAGAATTTTACCGGCTTGGAACATTCGAAAGCTAAGCAAGAAAGAAAACATTACAGGCGACGAAATGAAAATAAGCGAAACCGAAATTAAATTTAAATTGAGAACATTAATAAAAAGGAAGGTGATATGAAATAAAATGGCTAATAAAATTGAATTAAACTAAACATATGGGGGGGTTATGGAGTAACCACCACAACTACTTATGCTTAAATTTTGAAACACTTGCTTATATGAAATGTATTATATTTTAGTTTATCAGTGATAGTGCGATTACTTGTTAATAATTTTAATGTTATTAAAAAAATTTAAAAAAATCAAATGTGAATAATTAATTAAAAAAACACAAGTCACTATTAAAGGTTTGAACAAATTATTAAAATTATTTTACAAAACTTTTCAAATTATTTAAAAATGTTTCACTAATATTTAGTAATCGTCAAATTTTAATGTCGATAATCATTTATGTGAGTCAGGTTTTCTGTTTTAACTGTTAAGTTATCAGATTCCCCCTTCAAGTACATCTCATTGATAAGTTTTAATCAACCAATCAACTATTTATTTACCCCAGCAACCAGCTATTTGTTTACCCTAGTAACCAAAAAGCTTTTGTCGACACATGAACAAAATTTTGAAGATGCAAGACTCTTCATTTTCACTCGAAAAAACAATGACTTATGTAATAAATTTTTTCTTTACTTAAATGAAACCTTCACATGTGTATGGTAAAACTTGGAAAATTTCATTTAATGCACAAATTTAAAGTTAACAGACAAGGTCTTCACACATCTTTTAGTATTTTACTAACACTTTGCCAAATATCTTTAGAAAACAACAACAGAATTTTAAATAATTATTTTAATAAAAATTCTCTTTTGTAAGTGACATTATTAAACTAACTTGAAAAATTAACTTGGCAAAGCAAGTTTTCACTATTCCAACTAAGTAATATTCATAAGTTTTATATGATAAACAACCTGTTTGGTTATGTCCCAGCATGGCTTTATAAAATGTATCTAAAATAACCTTTAATATCAATGTTTAAAAATATGCGAATAATTCAGTTAGTCTTTTATAGATGATTATTTTCCCTTCTATTATTTAAAAGACATTTTAAAATAAAATTATTACTGATGCCAGTTTATCCCAGTGTTATGAAATGTGTATGCAAAACTTTTAATTCTAATTTTCACATTTTATTATTTCAAATTATTGTTTTCAAGTTGTACTAAAATTTGGAAAAAAATATTTAATTTTCATGCATAATTAAATTGAAATACTTTAATAATAAAGACACATTTAACATTGTATACTCACCTAATCCAACACTTTCACAAATACACGTCCGACTCGCTCCAAGGTTTAGGAAGAAATGAGAGATTCAAAGTCCTTATCAGAAAATGTTATCAGATAGTCTTATCTTAAGATAAGTGACGTCAGAGAACATATGTCATCAACTGGTCACGTGATGTATATCACATGACCAGTGCTTTGTTAATTAATCTTATTAATTAATTATTAAGTATTAAATTATTAATTATTAATTAATTAATTATTAAGTATTAAATTAAATTATTTAATATTATTAAATCTTTGTTATTAAAAAATAATAACTATTTTTAATAAGATTAATTAATAATATTAAATAATTTAATTTAATACTTAATAATTAATTAATTAATAATTAATAATTTAATACTTAGTAATTAATTAATAAGATTAATTAACAAAGCACTGGTCATGTGATATACATCACGTGACCAGTTGATGACATATGTTCTCTGACGTCACTTATCTTAAGATAAGACTATCTGATAACATTTTCTGATAAGGACTTTGAATCTCTCATTTCTTCCTAAACCTTGGAGCGAGTCGGACGTGTATTTGTGAAAGTGTTGGATTAGGTGAGTATACAATGTTAAATGTGTCTTTATTATTAAAGTATTTCAATTTAATTATGCATGAAAATTAAATATTTTTTTCCAAATTTTAGTACAACTTGAAAACAATAATTTGAAATAATAAAATGTGAAAATTAGAATTAAAAGTTTTGCATACACATTTCATAACACTGGGATAAACTGGCATCAGTAATAATTTTATTTTAAAATGTCTTTTAAATAATAGAAGGGAAAATAATCATCTATAAAAGACTAACTGAATTATTCGCATATTTTTAAACATTGATATTAAAGGTTATTTTAGATACATTTTATAAAGCCATGCTGGGACATAACCAAACAGGTTGTTTATCATATAAAACTTATGAATATTACTTAGTTGGAATAGTGAAAACTTGCTTTGCCAAGTTAATTTTTCAAGTTAGTTTAATAATGTCACTTACAAAAGAGAATTTTTATTAAAATAATTATTTAAAATTCTGTTGTTGTTTTCTAAAGATATTGGGCAAAGTGTTAGTAAAATACTAAAAGATGTGTGAAGACCTTGTCTGTTAACTTTAAATTTGTGCATTAAATGAAATTTTCCAAGTTTTACCATACACATGTGAAGGTTTCATTTAAGTAAAGAAAAAATTTATTACATAAGTCATTGTTTTTTCGAGTGAAAATGAAGAGTCTTGCATCTTCAAAATTTTGTTCATGTGTCGACAAAAGCTTTTTGGTTACTAGGGTAAACAAATAGCTGGTTGCTGGGGTAAATAAATAGTTGATTGGTTGATTAAAACTTATCAATGAGATGTACTTGAAGGGGGAATCTGATAACTTAACAGTTAAAACAGAAAACCTGACTCACATAAATGATTATCGACATTAAAATTTGACGATTACTAAATATTAGTGAAACATTTTTAAATAATTTGAAAAGTTTTGTAAAATAATTTTAATAATTTGTTCAAACCTTTAATAGTGACTTGTGTTTTTTTAATTAATTATTCACATTTGATTTTTTTAAATTTTTTTAATAACATTAAAATTATTAACAAGTAATCGCACTATCACTGATAAACTAAAATATAATACATTTCATATAAGCAAGTGTTTCAAAATTTAAGCATAAGTAGTGATTCATAAGAAGTGGTTATGTCTATTTAACTGATGAAGTGACTCATAAAATCTCAAAGTAATCCAAAACATATGTGATATTTTTCTTTTCTTCGTGATTTTTAACTGATAAGTCACAATAAAAATTATTTTTGCATGTGTGAAGTAATCATTTTCGATGATCTTTCTTAATTTTTAGTTACTAAATTACGAGCTTTAATGGCCCAATGGTTAGTGTCGCGTGTTAAAAATGAGAAGTATGATCAGATGTTTGTGGTTTCGAAACCTGCGAGTAAAATTACCAAGAAAATTTTGTTATGTTAATACATCTTACCTGCAAATAACGCTTATCATCGAAAGGGCATAAGCTAATCTTATTCTGTGTTAACGTGTGCAGACGTTGAACATCATAATTTTTCAAACTGTCGAAAAACTTCGGTTATAATATTGTGTTAATGAAAATTCAAATTATATACAACATAAACAGCTTCTCTATGCTCTTCAGTGATGTGATCGTGATCACGTGTGCGTTTCGAATATAAAGAATGCTTTCAAATGTGACACAACTTTGTTTCTTGAAATGCCAATTCTTGCACGGGTATAAACTTTAAAGACTCTATATTTAATAACTTCTGTCCTAATATATCCTTCTCTCACACCATTTAAGTTAAAAACCGTTCAACACAAACTTTTCATCAATATACTAAGTAATGATTGTTCAGAATAAACACCTATTTGATAAACACTAGTATATATAAAACATTGAAAATGAGAAGTTTGAAATGTATTGTGATTCATTTAATGAAATCGTGTGGTATGCATTATATATTTCTCGATAAAGTTATAAACAGAAAGCTAAATATTCAACTGTGATAGTCTTTCATTGTAAAAAAAATTAAGAAGACATGCTTAAAAATCATTACATTTGGTTACTAATTACATTGTAAGATGTGAGTGTAAAAAGTGCATATCCATTATTTGATATTTAATAGTCAAATGTTAGTATATTATATAAATGACTTTAAAATGTGAAATTTAAATCATTGGTAAATGAATAATTTTAACGAGATTAGTAAAGAAGGATCCAACACACAATGAAATATATCAATAAATTTGGATACTTAAACTTGTTTTTATAACATATGAGAAGAAAAGATCATTCACAGTGATGACTCATCATGATTAAAGTTTGTAGTTATTCGAAATATTGCTTAATAATAATTTGGTGTTTCTTGAAAATTTTGAAAAGAATTCCTTTTTTATTGTATATATTTATTTTAATTATGAAAATTTTAATTAAACACTAATTAATTAGAAAAAAATCCTTTAAAAATGTTAATTACACATTCATTAAAAAAATAATCTATTAAGTATTCGATAACTTGATGTTTCTTGAAAATGTTGAAAAGAATTTCTTTTTTATTCTATTAATTAGATAAAAAAATTATATTAGGATTTAATTAAATTCTTAATTATGACGTATTAAATAAATTAAGTCCCTTTTTAATTAAACATTATATTAATTATATTCAATATGAATAAACTCTTAATTTCAGATTTGAACTTGTCATTGTTACTTATCTAGTGAGTCAGCCTTTGGGAAATACCGTTAAAGATAAGAATTTGTTGTTATCAGACATTTCCTAACAGGTAAGCAACGATGAAGGTTGGATTTAAGAACTGGTGAATGAAAGTTTCAGGTGAGAATATTTTTCAGTGTGTTTCTCATAAATAGTTTTCATTTAATTTTTAATTAATATTTAATTATCTGTAATATTATACCCAAAAGCATAAATGTTTAAAGTTTTATAAGGATGCGTATTCCCATATTAATTTTTTTCATTAAGTTTTTAATCAATACAATGTTTAATTAATATTTTATTAATGTTAATTGTTATTTTTCATTTATTGTTAATTCATATTTTTCTTTTAATATTTAATAAATACATAATATTATACACAAAAAAAATATAAATGTTTAAAGTTTTATAGGAATGCGTATTCCCAAATTAATATTTTTCATTAAGTTTTTAATCAATGCAATGTTTAATTAATATTTTATTAATGTTAATGTCTTTCATTTATTGTTAATTCATATTTTTCATTTAATATTTAATACATACATTACATTATACACAAAACCATAAGTATTTAAAGTTTTATATGAATGCGTGTTCCGTTTTTAACTAGATTTCATTTAAAAGATCACATACTCAACCTTATGTAATCATTTTAATCATAGGTTAATTTAAATTTTCAATTTTTCATTTAATATTTAATCTATATTTAAATCAACACAATGTTTAATTAATATTTTATTAATGTTAATTGATATTTCTAATTTATTGTTAATTCATATTTTTCATTTAATATTAAATATATATACATAATATATACACCAAAGCATAAATGTTTAAAGTTTTATACGGATGTGTATTCCCATATTAATATTAAGTTTTAAATCAATGCAATGTTTAATTAATATTTTATTAATGTTAATGTTTTTCATTTATTGTTAATTGATATTTTTCATTTAATATTTAAAACATACATTATATTATACACAAAAGCGTAAGTATTTAAAGTTTTATATGAATGCGTGTTCCGTTTTTAACTAGATTTCATTTAAAAGATCACATACTCAACCTTGTGTAATCATTTTAATCATAGGTTAGTTTAAATTTTCAAATAGTTAAATCCGAAATGAACGTATTACACTCTTTATTTTGCTAACAAAGTACAGAAAAAAAAAATATTTTAGTTTTATTTAAAATAAATCGATGAGAAAAAAAAAAAAAGCCTCTAATTTGATTTAAATAATTATATCTTAAGTTTTCAAAAGATATTGCTCAAAAGACGTTATTTTATTTCGTTAATTTATAAAGTGTTATTTTAATTACATGAGAAATTAATATTTTTCATTAAGTTTTGAATCTATATTTAAATCAACACAATGTTTAATTAATATTTTATTAATGTTAATTGATATTTTTCATTTATTGTTAATTCATATTTTTCATTTAATATTTAATATATATACATAATATTATACACCAAAACATAAATGTTTAAAGTTTTATACGGATGTGTATTCCCGTATTAATATTAAGTTTTAAATCAATGCAATGTTTAATTAATATTTTATTAATGTTAATGTTTTTCATTTATTGTTAATTGATATTTTTCATTTAATATTTAAAACATACATTATATTATACACAAAAGCGTAAGAATTTAAAGTTTTATATGAATGCGTGTTCCGTTTTTAACTAGATCACATACTCAACCTTATGTAATCATTTTAATTATAGGTTAGTTTAAATTTTCAAATAGTTAAATCCGAAATGAATGTATTACACTCTTTATTTTGCTAACAAAGTATAAAAAAAAATAAATATTTTAGTTTTATTTAAAATAAATCGATGAGAAAAAAAATCCTCTAATTTGATTTAAACAATTATATCCTAAATTTTCATAAGATATTACTCAAAAGACCTTATTTTATTTCAAGTCAAATAATTTTAATTAGACATAGTACTCATTAAGATTAATTAAGATAACACATGAACCCCAGTTCATTATCAGCTATGATTCAGAGATTCAACCCTTTCCGGAAAACGCTATCAGATAAGCAGATAAGAATGATTCATCTAGGTTTACACACACACACACATATACTGCAATGAATTTAGTATCCTCTCTTTGAGAAAATAATTATTAAACTCTACATCGATTCGGATTTCATTCATGTTAAGGTATGTAAAATATTATTTTCAATACAGTTTTAAAAATATTTAAAAGCATTTTTCACAAATTATTTTGATCTAAAGATAAAATACAATGTTAAATAAAATCTCATTAACAGGGTTTGAAAAAGTTCCGCGTTACTGGTTATAAACATTATATGTTTTTAAATTAATGTAGATGAAT
The DNA here is from genome assembly GCA_964019185.1 of Maratus speculifer. Classification (NCBI taxonomy): domain Eukaryota; kingdom Metazoa; phylum Arthropoda; class Arachnida; order Araneae; family Salticidae; genus Maratus; species Maratus speculifer. The sequence goes on along the minus strand of OZ025296.1, from coordinate 251,512,859 downwards.
TCATTTCGATAATAAATATAGTTTAATTTTTTTAACCGACAAGTATTAAAACATTAAAAATAAGTTCCTTTTTTTCTTCGGAAAGTCAAAAATTCTATTAATATTAAAATTTATTTATTTGAAAATTGTTCTGCCAGGGAAAAATTACACATGTTAAAAGATATTTATGTTAAAAATCGCTTACACTTTCAGAAAGGAAAGGACACACAAAAATTACTTATATTAAACACATTGCTATGTTTAAAAATATGTACGAATTTTGAAAAAGGGGTGTCTGGTGAGGTACACTTTATTCTTTTTATTATTAAATTTCATTAATTGGAATAGAAATAGTTTTCATCAACATTTATACAATCTCACACAAAAGAAATGCGAATACGGATTGCAAACTTTAACAATTAAAAATTAGTTCACAAAAAATCACAAGATTTTTTCAAGTTTCCCAATAAAAATTATTACCACTCAAAATTTCTACAAATTGTTTTCGAAGTCGCCTCATTAAAATGAATATTTAAAAAATTAAGTTCAAATTCCCGTTACAGACATGCGTTATTTATGATGGTTGAAGCTTATTCAAGCCCTTCTAAGGAAATCTAACAGTTATTCACACATGATTCGAGGAAAATCACAGATTCCGAACGGTTAGATCAACGAGCGCAAATAAATGTTAGTACGTAAAATCCCATTTTGAAACATATTTTCTCATTCAAATTTTAAAGTTATTTTTTAACTAATCTAAAATATCAAGTGTATAACATAGTTGACTAAAAATAGTACTCGAAATAATTTTAAAGTTCCTTCATTCAATAAATATTTAAAATTGTTATTCTCAAATTCCCATTACCAGCATGTGTTATTTATGATATTGAATAGATATAAACGTGGTGGAAGTCATTCTAAGAAATTCTAAACCAATATGCACACATGATTCGAAGAAAATTACAAACTCCGTACGGTTAGGTCGACGAGCACACGTCAATCTCATTGCAAAAAAGTTAAAGTCCCCCTATTAAACATTTATATCCGCAAAATATCCTTCGTGAATGATTAGTCTAAAATAATAATTTCCTCCAAAATACCCGCTTAACTCATCATCTAAGAGCAAAGTGAAAAAAAAAAAAAAAAAAAAAAAAAAAAAAAAAAAAAAAATCAATCTCCCCAAATTCCCACTTAAAATCTAAAAAATAAATCCTTAAACTAAAGTTCACCGAAAAATTTTAAGTTGGCACATTAAAATTAAAAACCACTCGTACAATAGTACTGAAAAAAAAAACATTCTATGTCCCCAAATACCGCTTAACCCATTATTTAAAACACGGTGGAAAAAAAAAAGGTCGCTTCATTCCTTTTTTTTTAATTACTTTTTAATTACCTTTTTAAATGAACAACAGCAAAATTCAATTGAAAAAATTACCACATTAAAATAACCTATCATACTACAGCACGCCGAAATAATTAAAGTGTCTTCATTATTTTTCACTCATTATTTTAAATTATTATTTGAAATTAATTTTAATGATTCATTTGTTAAATTAAATTAACTTTTACACTTGACTCAAAATAAATTTAAACTGTTGAAAATTTTAAAGTTTAAATTATTAAAAATTTCTTAATAAATCACCGCTCGAAAAATAATCCCTCAAACTAGAGTATGTTGAAAAAATTTCACTCCTAATTTTTAATTACCTTTTTAAATGAACAACAGCAACATTCAATCGAAAAACATATCCCACGTACTGTAACACGCCGAAAATTTTTAAAGTCCCCGCATTAAAAAACACCCCCATACTATAGTATGGTTTAAAAATTCTAACTCCCTGAAATTGCCGCTTAAAATTAAAAAAAATCCTTTTAACCCCTTCTCTTATAAGATGATATCAGCAGGAGGAGGAGGAGGATTGAGGAGGAGGAGGTGTGAGGAGGAGGGCTGTGGAGGAGGATTGAGGAGGAGGAATGAGGAGGAGGATTGAGGAGGAGGAGCTCACCACCACCACCGATCCTCAATCCTCCTCCCGGAGTCGGACTCTCATTTTTCCCCTACTTATTATGTATCTATATATATGTATATATCTATATATTCAAAATAAAAGGGTCTTAGATAATATCTGAAAAGACTACAAACGTATATAGGTACATTTATAGATCAGAGAGCTAAACGTTGACACTAACAGACTTTCGGATTTAGTTCACTTCACCGAAAACAGCAGCCCGAGTGACACTGGAGTTTTCTCAACAAAATTTTAACAAAAGAGTAATTAGCGCACTTAAAATGACATTCGCTACCTCTTTTATATATCTCCTCCATCTTAAGCGAAAAAAGTACAGTATAACCTCGATTAACCGAGCTCCGATTAATCGAGGATTCTGTTAACCGAGCCAATATCGAATCTTGATTTTGTTTCAAGTAATCAAATGGTTCTATTGATCACCAGGTGCAAGTTTTCGGACAATTACATCCCCAAACTACTTGATTGGTCACAGTGTGGAGAATATCGTTTTAAAATTTGTTGAGCTAAGAAACATAACTTTACGTATTTATTTTTATCCTCTAAAAAACGTTTTATTGTTTTTTAGTCTAAGAAATGTTAAATTCGCAAGCACGGCGAGATTTTTTTTAAATACAATTTCGATTTATCGAGATTTCTTATATCCGAGGTGGTAGTTGTCTCAATTAGCTCGGATAATCGAGGTTGCACTGTACATATAATTTGAATCAGTTTTATTAAGAATAATTTCCTTACGTAAAAACATCTAATAGATATAATTGGCTGAAATTTTATTTTGGCGTCATATAATGTAAAAATAAATAAAATAAAAAAATATATAAATAAATAAAATAAAATAAATAAAAATTGATAAATTTAAGAAAAAATTTTTCAGCTTTTTTTATTTCATTTATTTATTTTATGCAAAGTAATGAGCTATTTTTAGAGGTACAAGCTGACAGCTTCTCAAATGTATAATATTTTTTTTTCAGTTTACGATGTAAAACCATTTGTATGGGAAAGCACATTTTGAAATCGGAAATGATAAAATATAAAATGCAATTCTATAGAATCTATTAAGAATTTAAGAAGTTCTGATAGTATTTCTACTTCGCTTTTATGTACAAAAAAAAGAAAAAAAAGAAAGAAATCTATAGACTGGTGAAAAAAAAAAAAAAAAAAAAAAAAAAAAAAGTATTCGGTTTGCGGTTTTGTTATGCTATCTAAAAATACGTCAGTCGCTATTCATTTTAAAGTAGGAAGTTTAGATTTGTGTGTAAAAATACTCAGGTTTTTCAAGCTAAAAGGAAAAAAACATTTTAGTACTTCAAACATCTTGGACTGATTTTGAAATACCATTTTAAAAATAATCCCGATTTTTGTAATATTTGTTGACAGATGTCAAGTTTATGTAAATACACTTATTTTTGTTATTAAATGGTTGTGATTATTTTTTAATTTATTTATTTTTCAGCTGCGACGTATTGTCTGTGGTTTTGGTATATATTTTTATTTCATATGTTAGGTATATTTTTTTTACATATACTTTAAGATTTAGATTTATTTCATATTAACTGATTTGACATTAAAATTATTTCGAGAAAACTCTAACATAGTTAGCACCCTTAATAATGTCTCTGATTATTTAAAAAAACACAAAGTGAAATTTACAAAATCCAATTTTTTTTTCTGTATTATAATTTTCAAGAGAGTTAGGAAGCTTATATTAAAACTTACTTTTAAACAAATTCGCAAAAAAAAGTGAACAAAGTGTGTTTTTTCTTTTTAGGTGCATTCGTAATTACATAAAAATATAGCAGCTATTGTCGTCGTCTTGTGCCTTTGTCTGTCTGTCCGTCTATCCGCTTATAACAGCATAAAAATTACTCAACCAAGAGTTTTAAAATTTAAAATATACACTGGGTGTCCACTCTTAACGCTAGCCAATGGCTAATTCCTAAACCGTTACTCGTAGATATATAGATTCAATTACAGAAATGTTTTACATGAGATAAAGAAAGATTTAAAAAGCGATTTAGGTCAATAAAAAAATTTGTTAAAAATGAAGAATTTTAAATTTTTTTATGTTCCCCCGGTCCTGTAAGTTATATTTAGCAAATTTTCCCTATTACACTAACAAGTAAGCCAAAAAAAAAAAAAAACCTTCTCTTTATAGAACACTGAAATTGACAGAGTTTAAAATAGCGTCGTGTTAATTCCATACGACTGAATTTAGTTAAAAATTACGCATATTTCAGAAATTTTACAGTAAATTTGAAAGAAATCTTGTTTAAAATCATTATGAAAAAATCCGATACATTGAAACTAATGACGAATTTAAGTTTGAAATATATATATATTCTTGTATTTGTATAATTTTCAGGTATCAAAATTTATATTTTAATTCTTGTTTAGTGAATTTATTTAATTTAATTAATTCATTTTCTAATTCTATTTCAAATGAATGTATACATGAATATACATGCAATATATATATATATATATATATATATATATATATATATATATATATATTGACAGAAAGACCGAATTGTGTGCTTTTTTCCAAGAAAAAGATTTAAATTTCATTTTAAGTTTTCCTTGTAAAGATTTCGAACGGAAATTTAATTTTCGAGAAGGATATGCTTTTCAGTTACTTGAAATTTATCTGATAGATCGTGCACAGATTTTTGAAATAGTGCAGAATGATTGCGTTTCTTGCAGATTTTTGTATCGTATGGATGTTCAATAAATAAAAACATGTATATTCAGTATTTTCATTCCTGATTCAATTGGAATATCTATGTAACTAACTATATCTGTATGGTATATATTTGATTTAAACATATGCGGAACAAGATGGGAAAATTTCCACAATAAAGAACAATATAATGGGAGATTGTAAACTTTCATGCAATAGGAATGTATCTTTTAAACGATTTTTTGAAAGGAAAAAAACACAAATAGGATTCCTTAAATAGAATGTAGTTTGGATTACAGTTTTAAAAATCTGTAAATTTAAACTATTATTTTCTATAAAGAGAAAAAAAATAATTAAAGGAACACGCTACCTTGAAATTGGTCAAAATATCGACTTTCTTTTTTTCAATATTAAGTGAAAGCTTTTTTAATTGTGAATATTTTGTCCCATAAGATTTTCTATGTGGTTTTTGTATCACTAGATGTTGTAAATTTTGTTAATAAATACAACGCAATAACCTATACAAAAGAAAATTTTCAACGGATTTTTCTTCCAGTTCATTTTTTTATAACTTGCTTGTTCGAAAAATACTAAGGTTTTTTTCCTAGGCTTTGATAAAGGTTTGTAGTTTTTTATACTTCTTCTCCATAGCGTTATTTAATAAATTTGAACATGATTTAATATCCAAGTTTATTGTTATTTTGTATGTTTGTTAAATTTTCTTCATATTTTACTATATGAGAGAAAACAATCACATTAAACGCAAAATTTGATGCATCTTAAAATCCATGGATGGAATTATGTTGTATATTCTAATGAATATGGAAAAACTTGAAGCCAAAATATTCATATTTAAAAAAGTGGCAAGGATTTTTGAAAAGTTAAATTTTAAAAAAATTGTAAAAGAGGCTGTTCTACAAGATTTTTTAAAATTATATTTAATTTTTAGTACTAAGTATTGTGCCACCACATACATCATAGTATTATTCAAAATTGAAGAAATGGTTTCAAAGTTACAGTGTCCTCTCAAGAATTTTAATTTAAATTTGGATAATTTAGCATCAGAGTTTTTTTTTATAACTTGTTAAACATGATTATCCACATATAATGATATTCAATTTTCGAATATATTTTGATTCTTCTCCGCCATCCAAAATCTGTCGCCAAACTGTAAGATTAAAGAAAAATAATGGATGATCATAATATCATTTTCATTTGATATGAAACATGATGCATGTGTTTGTTTCGTCATAAATTCTTTTTATTTTTATTTATTTTAATGATTTGCAAATTTGTCTGTTCTTCCGTTTTTTAAAATTATTGCAATTTTTTTTAAATCTTCAAACTTGCAACTAATGTTTACACATACATTTTATAGTTAAATCTGCCTACGTATTTTCATCTAAATAAAGAGCATAAGGTTCTTTACAATTTTCCGTTATTATTGATATACAAGATTCCACGGATTGTATAAGTAGATCTTTGATATTTTTTATGTACTGCCAACAATTAATCTGACTGTGCAGTGTTTGGGTACTATTTTTGGGACACCCTGTACATTTACTGTATCGCTTAATAAATTCATTTATCCCATCTAAAACATTCTCATTTTATGAATAAACACAATATCTTGAAAATATCTGCTCGTTGATTCTTTAATTTAATAATTTTGCATTCAAATATGCTTAACTATTGGTATGCTTTTGTTCAAAACGATCTAAATAAATCAAATTTATATGTTGCATGCCATTGAACATTGTAAATGAATTTCATTTGTTGATTTTTTAATTTAAATTTAAAATCTATCCCATCTTAAAATTTTAGGATGAACATACTTCCATTTGCATAATTTGGCAAATAGCTATTTGTATAAACTGGCGAAATCGGTCGACCTGATAATCAAATAGCACCTATATTATTATTTAGACAAAGCAACACGCTTCAAAAATAAGGTCTTTCTTAATCCGACACGGGGGGGGGGGGCGGAGGGACAAGAGTGCGATAGTCCTCACTTTAGTTCTTATAATAATTCTGATTGAACATAATGAGGAATTATTCGATCTTCTAAAATGTTCTTTCTGAATTTTATCGTGCATTTCGAAAGTTGATATCGGTATTTTATATTTTTTTTTCATTAATTTAAATAATTAATTGCATTGCTGTGCATTGTATCATCATTTTTTTTAAAACCTTAAAATGTTTAAGAAATCTAACTTACATATTTTTATTTAAAGAATAAAGTGAAGTAATTTAATAAAAGGATTTTTTTTTCAGAAACAGTATTTTTATAATTTAAGTATAATAATATTTATTATTATAAACTATATTATATACTAGCATTTCCTCTACTCTTGTCCCAGTATGTTTATAAATCTCTAAATTTTCTTTAACTAGTGTATTTTAGAATACGAAGTTAAGTCATGTCTCTTGTCTCTTATAAATAGTTTTGAGTTCAATCTATTGATATTCAAGCATACCAAATATCCCCTTGTAATATGATCTGCAGTTTTAATTTTTGCATGAATTTGAATTTTTTGGTAAAAAGAAATAAAATTTTCTTCGTTATATGCATATAGCTATTTAAAAATCAATTTTTCAAGCAAACGAATTGATAACATGTTACTGAAGGAAGTCTGGGACACAAAGTATTCAAATTTTCAAATTTCAAATCTTCAAATCGCAGAATTTTAACCCAATAAATAAAAATTATTTTGAAAAATGTGTCCCGATCCCTCTTTATAAAAAGTATCCCGATAATCAGAGTTATTTTCTCTTTATTAGATTTTCTCTATAAGTAGTAATGATTGTGCTGAAAGCTTATAAGGAGGCCGTATTATAATTAAGAAGTAACAAAAAACAACTCTTAAAATTACGCTTAGGATTTAGATATAAATTTGATGTTTCATATGTCTAATAAATATGATTGTGATATCTCATTCTTCCGGTATCTGCTTAGATTGGCTTACCTAAATTTTTTAAATTCTTTTTCCATTGTTCACGAATATAGATATATTGTGAAAACATACATCTTATGACTCTCACAATTTGATAAATTACGCATGCAAATCCCAGTAGTTTTTACAATAAATATTTTGCAAAGTAATCTAAAACATGCAATATAAAAGATCTAATATACAGATAACAGAATAATAAATATTTATAGCAGTAAAATGCAATAATGTATCATTAAGAATCTTCTAAATCAATCTTATTCCTGTGCTGCTTTTTTTTTTTTTTTTTTTACTTAAGTCATTTTATAGCATTGGTAAAATTAGAAGCCATGTTGTGTTTCTAATGATTTATTACCGATATTTAACATTTCATATACTTTCTGCATCTCACTATCGAAACAACATTTGCTTCTCTAATTCAGGCTCTTTAAACCCTTAATAAATGTATTAAATATTCATAACTCAGCTGGTATTCTTTCCACATCGTTAGAAACCTATATTGATATTCACTTCCTCTTTCAAACTACCTCAGACAAATGTGGTGATATGTTTCGTATATATCTGTGACCTCAAAATGAATCATAATATATCTCCATTTTCCTTCCTTGTTTTTCATTTTCTGGTAAATTGATTGAAATTTTAAGCTGAAATAATCAATTCCTAACGCAATAAAGAATGTTTTAATGAAAAGAAAAAAAAAAGAATCGGATAACAATTGATTGAGATACATTCTTTACATTTCGAGATTTTTACTTATAAAAACAAAAAAAAAACTAAAAGTTTTAATTTTATTTATAAAAGGACAAACCGATTTAAAGCTAACGTTACATTTTCGCAACATTATATTTGTGATTTTTAGGCACATATGTTATTATACGTTTGCATTTATAGTCGTCGTTCAGTCCATCCGTCCGTCCTTCTGTCTTTCTGTTCCTCCGGTCCTTTCATTTTGTAAGTCCGTCCGCCTGCTTGTCCGCATATAACAACATAAAAACTACCCAACAGAATCGTTTGAAATTTTTGATATATATTTGTTGTACAATTTTGTTGAGTCAAAAAGTCGAGTTCAATTTTTTTGAAAATGGATGTAAGTTCAATTACAGGTACAATCAAAGATATTCCGTTACATTACGGCCAACGGGAAAAAATAGTTTCAAGTGTATTTTAATAGTATTATACTCCTAGGAACATAATAAAATTTATATTCATCTATGAAGTATGTATTAAAATTTACATTCTATACAATATGTGGTGCAAAGGATATTTTTTATTAACTAACAGGAGCACAAAACAGCATTCCATTAAATGAGGGTACAGAGGGAAATATCGTATGGTGAACGCTTTAATTACAATAAATTATTACACATTTTTCGAAATTGTGTAATACGTTGTAGAGATTTACAATAAGTTACATCCAGTATAATAGAAAACAATTAGTATTTGCACACGAAATGGAATACACGATGTGGATATACGAAATATTTTACAATACTGTACTCTATACTATAATACTAATATCTAAATAATATTAAAAATTCGTTATAGTACGAACGCATGTCATTTGTTATGTTTGGAGTGCAATTGTTTTTATATTATTATGAATATTTTTTTCCAACAAATGTACTATTACATATTGTACTATTACACATATTATATGTTATATGTTACATTATACTATTATATATTGTGACTTTTATTTTTAAATAAAATATTTGAAAAAAATTAGAAATATGAATGAAACAGTGCGAAATGCTTTGAAAATTTTTAATGATAAATTTCAGATTGTGTTCAGAGAAGAGAAAATTCAAATAAAACCAAATAGAAAAAAATGACATGAAATTCTACAATTCAAGATATTGATACTGGAACAGCTGAATTATTGCTATGTATAAGTAAATATAATGTACCGCTTCATAGTAAATGCTTCAAGGATTTTCATATGGTAAAAAGATAATTGGTTTGTACTTTTCGCAACATATCATATCTCACATAAAAGAAGGTTTTTTTTTCTCTTAATTAGGCATTAATATATATTAAATATAACTTAATATATATTAAATAAAATCATGGAACTCCCTCATGATTAACCAATTTCTTTGAAGAAAATGTAAAAAATTCTATTTTAAGAAGGCTTTATTAGAAATCCGAAGAGGACATTATTCATCAAACTTCTAAACTAAGTTTTATTATTATTATTATTCCGGTAACTTTCAAGTATTTAAACCCCTTTGTAACTTTCTACGCAATGAATTGTACGCTGGTGACAAATTAAGAACTATGGTCAATAAAGTACAGTGCCCTGTTTTGTCAGAAAACTCACAAAGAAATAAAAAATAATAATAATGAAATCGTCATTATTTGTTCAAGGCAAAAAAGAAAAAAAAAATGCATTTATTTACTGAATTTTGAAAAGACTTGGAAATAAAAATTATAAAAGATAAAACCGTAAAATCAGAGCAAAAATCAATGTATTCAATTTTTTAACTCACCAATGATTAACTAATTCAATTAACTTTTATTTTGATATTTAAATTTTGATATTTTTTTGTAACATGAAAAATAAATTTTAGCAACAATAATTGTTACTTTTTTTAAGCATTTAAAATTTAGATTTAAACATGACTTCCATTAAAAGACCACATCTTGGAGCGACCAAATTTTATTGGAACGGAACATGGTTGCTTTAGGGAGGTTTTACTGTATGTAACACCTATAGTCGTCGTTTGGTCTCTCCGTCCGTCTGTCCGCATATAACAGAGCAAAAACGAATGGTTTGAATTTTAATATATAATCGTTGTAGAATTTGTCGTGTCATTTTAAATTTTATGAAAATGAAGGATTTTGATATCATTTTTTTCTTTTCTATTAAATCCTATCATACGTAATCAATTCAATGATATTCTACGATAGGTAATGATTCTAAGTTGATGATGCCGTCTTATATAAGATAGAGTCATATCATTTCAGTATTACTAAATTTAATACACATAATCATAATATTTTGTATTCATGTATTTTTGCATAAGAGTGCAATAGTTGGTGCACCAAAATTCGAATATTTATAAAACTAGTTATTGTACAAACGCACTTCATTTGCCAGGTTTTACGTACAAATTTGGGATTTTAAAGAATTTTTTTTTATATTGTCAGCTGTCAGTATCAACATTTTCTCTGTAGTATTTTTCACTTCAACATTAGACAGTAAAGTTGTAAGAACGCCTTTTTCCTATTTTGTTTATTATTTCTCTATTTTCGGATGTAACTTTCATGAGATTTTTTTCTAATAAAATGGCAATTTCATTCGGGTTATTTTTTTAAGCTACAGATAGCTTGAAATATATATACTTAAATTATAACCTACCTGTATATAATAATTGCAGAAAATTTTGTCGAATCATTTCAAATTTTATAAAAATCGAATCAAAACTTAATATATTAACAAAAATTTTCTTCATTCTATTAAATCCTATCAAGCATAGCTAATTCAATGATATTTAATGATTCTAAGGTGTGATAGAGATAACTTCCTATTTAAGATGGTGTCCTATTATTTTCGTATGAATGAATTTAATCTATATAATCGTAATAAATTTTGTATCTATGTATTTTAGCATACGAGTGCAATGGCTATTGCACCAAGGTCTAAATATTTATAACACTGGTTATAGTACGAGCCAGGGCCTGACTAAGGCAGGGGCATGCGGGGCAATTGCCCCGGGCCCTCCGTCTTAAGTGGGCCCCCCAAGGACAGATATAAGTTTTTCGTTAAAGGAGTATCAAATGATAAAAAATGGTCAAAAGTGACCATTTTTTTCAATTTTAAGGGTTTTTTTCTTCTACTCCGTCTGTTTCCGAAATCCATTGCCTCCTTAAGGACTCACATTTAACCTCATATTCCTGTAATCGAAAAACACCCTGTATTGTATAATTTCTTAAAGTTGTCTTTCTCCTGCTATTATGTATATAGATGTGAATAGTACTTCTTACGAAATTTATGTACGCATACAATAGTTATGAATTTCAGTTTTAGTCACTTCAGTATAATTTACGAAAAATTTTAAGATAGAAGGGGGCCCCCCTAATAATGTTTTCCTCAGGGCTCCTCACTATCGAAATCGGGCCCTGATACCAGCGTGCTTCAATTACACGTTTGACGTACAAATTTCGAACTGTTTTGCTTGTCAAGAAGTTAGATAATAATTGTACATCCATTTAACATTTTTAAACAAACTGATTTAAAAAATCCGTAGCAATTTAACTTATTTCTTGTTAAAAAAGTTATGTATGTGTACTTCAATCAATAGTTCTTTAGATTTTTCCTTTTTCTTTTTCTTTTTCTTTCTTTATTTTTTTTTCTTTTTATTTTAGTACAGCATAATAAAACTTTTTTTTAAACATTTTTTTTACTTCTAATTCATCAAAAATATTTATTTGATCAGTAAAATATATCACAATTGTAAAGATATATTTTACTTTTTTTTCGCTAAATGTTTGTTTCTAGTAATTTGTAAAATTTTGATGTTTAAAAGTACACTGCAAAAAAAAAATTCAAGAGGTTACTAAAAATTTCTTAGTAAATTTGTATTCCACAGAATTTTTTAGTAACCATTACAATTTTTTTTTTTTTTTCAAGTGAAATAAGCATCTCTTTTGTAAACTGAACAAAAGATTTTTTTGTATAACTAACTTAAAAAATTTTTAGTATGAGCCACCAAGCAAATTTTAGTAATAGCTCCAAAATTATTTTTAATAACCATTACGTGGGCTCGAAGGACAGGAGCTTCCTTCGAGCTGCATCCAGACTTCTGAAGCGGAAGATTTTCGGCAAAATCGCAATAGATGGCAGCACCAAACATTCCTACTCGATTCGACAGGATTTTCATAATCCCTTATTAACGAGACACTACATACATTCGGGGCGTATTTGGTTGTGGCAAGTTTCGAACCCGGGACCTTTTAGCCTGGAGTCCATATTATAACCACCATACTATCAAGGCCACACCAACGGAGTTTTAGTAAGAGCTATTAAAAATATAAAACTATTAACTCTATTCGTTGCTAACTTTTTTCTAGTAATTCTTACAGATTTTTTTGTAACCTTACTAAAATTTTTTTAGTAATTACAAGGATCACTAAATTTTTTTTAGTAGATCGACCCTTTTTTTTTACAGTGTACGTTACTCATTATTTTTAATAAACACAAAGGCTCATAACTCTCAAAATTGTCTTTTTATACTATCAACTCTAAGTGATTTACGTATCATACGAAGTCACATGGGAAAAATCAGTGAGAAAACCAGGGTGATTAATTGCTACGTATGGGAAATTTAAAATGTTTGAAAGTACTTTTGATAAAGCTTATTTTTTTTATTATTCTGTTAAACTAAATTGTAGACTGGAGTAATTAAAAATTAATGTTTACTTTTTTCTATACACAAGAAAATTGCAATCTTTTAAAACAAAACACATATTTAAAAATCTAACTTGTTATTATGAAAGTAATTATGTTTACACGGTCTGTAACATCATTTTAAATGTCAAACAAATTTCTCCTTATTTCATCATTGCGTTTATCCTAAATGATAACATACATTTTAAGCAGCTCAGAGAATTTTTTAAAAATAAATAAATAAATAATAAAGCAAATAAATTTAAAAAGCAATTGAAATTGAGAAAATCTTAGTTTAATTCGGAAATCTGCTTTTAAAAGCATTTTAACAACAGTCGAGTTAATACAGAAATAGATAACGTAGAAGAAGCGACAGAAGATATTAAAAAAATTTTTTGCTGAATCTTTTTACAAGTATAGGGAATATGGTTTTTATGTCTTGTTTTAAGTGGATCAGAATAGTAAAAATAATTTGCCAGACGATTTTTCAGATGGATAAGAAATTCTCATAATATATATTTGTATTGTGAAAACAGAGAACAGTTCACATATCTTAAGGCATTATAAACGAAAATTGGATTTTCTATTGAGTCATAGTAAGCTTTCATAATAAAAGTTTCTAAACATTTTAATTTAAATATAAAACTTTTTTTCTTAATTTTATTTTTTATTTTTCCCTTTAATATCACGTTTGTTTTAGTTTTAGATTTTGTTTTACTTTTGTAAATGACAGATAAAATACAATTTCAGACTCTTTTTTCCTTTTTTTGCGAGCAGTCGAGTTAAAGCGGAAGTATAACTTAGAAGAAACAACAAAATATATAACATAAGATTGTGATGAATATTTTTACAAGAGTAGGGACTATGTTTTTTATCTCTTGTGTTATGTGGGTCAGAATAGTAAAAATAGTCTAACGGAAGACATTTCAGATGGATAATGAATTCTCATAACATGTATTTGTATTATGAAAACAGAAAATATTACACATTTCTCAAGGCATTAAAAAGTTTAATTCAAGGCATATAAAAGAATATTGGAATTTCTATTGAGTCATAATAAATTTTCATAATAAAAGTTTGTAAACATTTTAATTTAAATAAAACTTTTTTCTTAATTTTATTTTTTATTTTTCCCTTTAATATCACGTTTGTTTTAGTTTTAGATTTTATTTTACTTTTGTAAATGACAGGTAAAATACAATTTCAGACTCGTTTTTCCTTTTTTGCTTGCAAAGAAGCAGGATAATAATTGTGCATCCATTTTACTTATTTATTAACAAACTGATTTAAAAAATCTGTTTCAATTTGACTTAAATTAAATAAATAAATAAGTAAATATATGTATTACAGTACATTTTTCGTTAGATTTTTTTTTCGGTATAATGGCTTCTCTTTAAAACATGTTTTTGAATTCTAAATTTATCAAAAATATTTATGTGATCAGTAAATCATATCACAACAGTAAAAGAATATTTTTTTCTTTTTTTCCTTAAATGTTTATTTATAGTATATGTGAATTTTGATTCTTATAGTACGTTACTCATTATTATTAATAAAATAACAAGCTCATAACTTCCAAAAACGTCTTTTTATAACATCAACTCAATGTGATTCATGTATCACTGGAAATTCCATGGGAAAAATCTGTGAGAAAACCAGAGTGATTAATTGCTTCCCTGATTTACCCGTACGTCATACGATCAATGTGTTTTTGTAGATAATAATTTGCCCATACGGGCATCCATATTCCAATCATGATTTACTATTCTCACCAGTAAATTTTTCAACAACAAAAATTTCTGTTTTAAAAACCCGGTGATAAAAGAATAAAAATCATGTAAAATACATGAAAAAATAGGCCTTATTTGAAAGTTTTTTCAAAAATATTGATCAGATACACTCTCAGAAATAAAACTCTCACTTTTGACTATTCAGAAATCCCTGAGCCTTATTTTGTCGTTTTTGACGATCATTTCCTATTAAAATCACGTGCTTTTTAACGAAACATGAACTCTCAAATATTTGACGAAAATGCCTCATAGACTTGATTAATTTCTAAGGATACTGTTGCAGTATTTGTTTATAGAAGGACTCGCTATTGTATCACCTCAAATTTTGTGATTTTAACAAGCAGATATTTGCTTGTTTATGTTAGTCCTCTAATAGTTTATTTTAAAACAGCAGTTTTTAGCGTTTTTCGGAAAATAATAAAATATGGGCTGTTATTCTTTGTGCATTAGTTTTTTTTTCTTGAGCTAAAGTTTTTAGGAATGTTTATTACTATTTTTATATATTTATTTGCATGTTGTATTTCATAATGATTTAATTAGATAAGAATAAATTTTCTACGTTCTACAAAACAATTCAAAAAATAAATTTGGTCAGTAAAATTTCAAAATTCCAGGATCCCATTTCTTTTAAGAAGTATATTCTTTTTTCACTCAAATTAAAAATATATATAATCGTTCCCTCTCCCCTCTATAAACAGTAAATTGATAAATTCTTATTCACCTACTTAAAGTAGCAAAATCTCTCCCAATAGGCACTTCATAATTCGTTATTTCTGAGCAACAAATTAACAGTCCATATTTTAATAATTTCTTGAGCAAATAAAATTCCTCTAATCATTATTTAATCAAGTTATATTATAATTATTCATTAACCGTAAGAAAATCATAATAATAAATCCGTTTTATTAATTATAACTTGCAAGATTTATAACAGAATAGATAAACTTACAATCAAGTTATAAAAATTTAATCATATATACTTTACAATCACATCCAATCGAGCAACCTCTGGCCTGACGCTAGAATATCGGTCTCGCACACTGAACGTTGCGAGTTCGATTCATTCCTATGACATACCTTTTTTGCTTCTGTCTATGAATGGAGGGGCTTTTAAAAGATTCGACAGATGGCACCACTAGCCCTTTTTTGACGAAACTTTTGCTGAAACTGGTTACGTCAAAGTAATGAGAAAAGTAATTTCATCAACTTGACGGAACATTTTGTCGGAGCATTTCCCAGGAAACGATTTCTTTAAAAACGGAGAAAATTTAGTGAAATATGAGTATCGAATGAGTGTGTAAGAGGTATAAAATGTTTGAAATTAGTTTAGATAAAAGTTATATAATCCCGTTAAACTAAATCGTAGACTGGAGTAACTTAAAATTAATGTATCGTATTTATCCAAAAGGTAAGATAAAACTTGAAAACTTTTTAAATAGAATACAAATCTCAAAATCTGACATGATATTATAAAAGTAATCATAGTAATCATATTTAAACTGTCTTTAATATCATTTTTAATGTCAAACAATTTCTTCTCTGTTTCATCATTGCGTTTATGATATATTGCGTGTCATCATAGCTGAATGATAACATATATGTTAAGCAACACAGAATATTTTTTAAATAAATAAATAAATAATAAAAAAAATAAATTTAGAAAGCAATTATAAATGAGATAATCTTAGTTTACTTCGGAAATTTACTTTCTAGAACATTTTACGAGCAGATGAGTAAATGCAGAACTATAAAACAGAAGAAACGCCAAAAGATATTACATAAAATTCTGTTAATGTATTTGGGACGGAAAATTATTAATACTAGGGATATAGGCCCGGATGGGAATGTGCTCTCCTTGGGGTCTTTCTAAGGGAACCCAACCCATATTTGCGTAAGGAAATCCAAGGTTCAAAGAAAACCACGGAAAACTACGAACGGTTAGGCCAACGGCCGCGATTGGGGTTCTAACACAGCATCTGCCCTTACCAGTTTCCAGAGCAGAACCTCTCAGCCACTGGTGGAGCTAAAATTCTTTTGAATATTTTTACAAAAAAAAGGGAATATCTTTTTCATCGATTATATTATGTGGGACAGAATAGTAAAAATGGTTTGCCGGAAGACTTTTCATACGGATAAGGAATTCTCATAACAGGTATTATATTATGAAAACTGAGATATTGCACATATCTCAAGGCAATGTAAAAGAAAATTAGAATTTCTATTAAGAAATAATATACTTTCATAATAAAAGTTTGTAAACATTTTGATTTAACTAAAACTTTCTTTATTTAATTTTTCTCTTTTCCTTTAATATCACTTTCTTTCATTTTTTAGATTTAGTTTTACTTTTGTAAAGGACAGAAAACATACAATTTGACTTCTTTTGCTTACCAAGAAGGTGGATAATAATTGTACATCCATTTTAGATTTTAAACAAACTGACTTTAAAAAGTCCTTTCTAATTCATTTTTTTTAAAATATGTATACGTATTTCAATAAGTTTTTAAGATTTTTTTTAGTACAGTATAATAAAAGATTTACTTTATAAAATATATTTTTTAATTCTAATTTATCAAAAATATTTACGTTATCAATAAAACATATCACAATGGTAAAGATATATTTGTTCTTTTTTTCCTAAAAGTTTATTTCTAGTAATTTGTGAATTATGATATTTAAAATACGTTATTCATCATTTTTAATAAAATAACGGATCCATAACTCACAAAAACATCTTTTTATAACATCAACTCAAAGTGATTTACGTATCATAGGAAATCACATGGGAAAAATCTGTGAGAAAACCAGAGTGATTAAATGCTACATATGGGTAATTTAAAATGTTTGAAAGTAGTTTAGATAAAGATTTTATCTCGTTAAATTAAATCGTAGACTGAAGTAATTCATAATTAATGTATTATTTTTATAAACAAGGTAAAATAAAATTTTTAAAATAAAATTTAAACCTCAAAATCGGACATGTTATTATAAAAGTAATTATGGTTAAAATATCTTTAAAATCATTTTAAATATCAAACAATTCGCTTGCTATTTCATCATTCCGTTTATCCTGAATGATAACACATATGTTAAACAGCTCAGAAAATTATTTTAATGGGTAAATAGATAATAAAACAAATTTAATTTAGAAAGCAATTGCAACATAGAGAATCTTAGTTTATTCGGAAATTTACTTTCTAGAAAATTTTACGAGCAGTCGAGTTAATGCGGGAGTATAACGTAGAAGAAACAACAAAATATATAACATAAGATTCTGCTGAATATTTTTACAAAAGTGGGGACTATGTTTTTTATCTCTTGTGTTATGTGGGTCAGAATAGTAAAAATAGCTTGCCGGAAGACATTTCATATGAATAAGGAATTCTCATAATATGTATTTGTATTACGAAAACAGGAAATATTACACATATCTCAAGGCATTATAAAAGAAAATTGGAATTTCTATTGAGTCATAATAAATTTTCATAATAAAAGTTAGTAAACATTTTAATAAAAAAAAAGCGTTTTTTTCTTAATTTTATTTTTTATCTTTCCTTTAATATCGCGTTTGTTTTAATTTTAGATTTTCTTTTACTTTTGTAAATGACAGAAAAAATACAATTTCAGACTCGTTTTTCCTTTTTTTTTTTTTTTTTTTTTTTTTTTTTTTTTGCTTGCAAAGAAGCAGGATGGTAATTGTACATCCATCTTATTTATTTATTTACTTTAAACAAACTGATTTAAAAAATCCGTTTCAATTCGACTTAAATTAAATAAATAAATAAGTAAATACATGTATTACAGTACATTTTTCCTTAGATTTTTTTCGGTATAATGGCTTCTCTTTAAAACATGTTTTCTAATTCTAATTTATCAAAAATATTTATGTGATCAGTAAATCATATCACAACAGAAAAAAATATTTTTCCTTTTTTTCCCCTTAAATGTTTATTTATAGTATATGTGGATTTTGATTCTTATAATACGTTACTCATTATTATTAATAAAATAACAAATAACTTTCAAAAACATCATTTTATAACATCAGCTCAATGTGATTCATGTATCACAGGAAATTCCATGGGATAAATCTGTGAGAATACCAGAGTGATTAACTGCTTCCCTGATTTACCTGTACGTAATACTGTTAACGTGTTTTTGTTGATAATAATTTGCACGCACGGGCATCCATATTGTAATCATAATTTACTATTCTCATCAGTAATTTTTTATTGTAAATTTTGCATTATTTATTTTGAGCATTTTTCTGATTCACTTAGACAAAAATTCCTGTTTTGAAAATCCGGTGATAAAAGATTAAAAATCCTGTAAAAGACATGAAAAAATACCGTAATTTCCTGCGTATAATTCGCGAATCAAACAATTATTTTTCGACCCAGAATTTGTTTTTTAAAAAAATTAACTTGTTAGATCACCGTAAATATTTGACTTCAATCATTAAATAAAATTTCTGGGTTAAAAAAGAATTGTTTGATCCGCAGATTATACGCAGGAAATTACGGTAGGCCTTATTTGAAAGTTTTTTCAAAAATATTGATCAGACACACTCTCAGAAATAAAACGCTCACTTTTGACTATTCAGAAATCCCTGAGCTTTATTTTGTCATTTTTGACGATCATTTCCCTTTAAAATCATGTGCTTTTTAACGAAACATGAACGCTCAAATATTTGACGAAAATACCTCACAGACTTGATTAATTTCTAAGGATGCTGTTGCAGTATTTGTTTATAGAAGGACTCGATATTGTATCACCTCAAATTTTGTGATTTTAACAAGCAGATATTTGCTTGTTTATGTTGGTCCTCTAATAGTTTATTTTAAAACGGCAGTTTTTAGCATTTTTCGGAAAATAATAAAATATGGGCTGTTATTCTTTGTGCATTAGTTTTTTTTTCTTGAGCTAAAGTTTTTAGGAATGTTTATTACTATTTTTATATATTTATTTGCATGTTGTATTTCGTTATGATTTAATTAGATAAGAATAAATTTCCTGCGTTGTACAAAACAATTCAAAAAGTAAATTTGGTCAGTAAAATTTCAAAATTCCAGGATCCCATTTCTTTTAAGAAGTATATTCTTTTTTCACTCAAATTAAAAATATACATAATCGTTCCCTCTCTCCTGTATAAACAGTAAATTGATAAATTCTTATTCACCTACTTAAAGTAGCAAAATCTCTCCCAATAGGCACTTCATAATTCGTTATTTCTGAGCAACAAATTAAAAGTCCATTTTTTAATAATTACTTGAGCAAATAAAATTCCTCTAATCATTATTTAATCAAGTTATATTATAATTATTCATTAACCGTAAGAAAATCATAATAATAAATCCGTTTTATCAATTAAAACTTGCAAGATTTATAATAGAATCGATAAAATTACAATCAAGTTATAAAAATTTAAACATATATACTTTATAATCACATCCAATTGAGCAACCTCTGGCGTCACTCTAGAATATTGGTCTCGCACACTGAACGTTGTGAGTTCGATTCATTCCTATGACATGCCTTTTTTGCTTCTGTCTATGAATGGAAGGGCTTTTAAAAGATTCGACAGATGGCACCACTAGCCCTTTTTTGACGAAACTTTTGCTGAAACTGGTTACGTCAAAGTAGAGAGAAAAGTAATTTCATCAACTTGACGAAACATTTTCTCGAAGCATTTCCCAGGAAACGATTTCTTTAAAAACGGAGAAAATTTAGTGAAAAATGAGCATCGAATGAGTGTGTAAGAGGTATAAAATGTTTGAAATTAGTTTAGATAAAAGTTATATAATCCCGTTAAACTAAATCGTAGACTGGAGTAACATAAAATTAATGTATCGTATTTATCCAAAAGGTAAAATAAAACTTGAATACTTTTTAAATAGAATACAAATCTCAAAATCTGACATGGTATTATAAAAGTAATCATATTTAAACTGTCTTTAATATCATTTTTAAAGTCAAACAATTTCTTCTCTGTTTCATCATTGCGTTTATCCTGAATGATAACATATATGTTAAGCAGCACCGAATATTTTTTTAAATAAATAATAAAATAAATAAATTTAGAAAGAAATTATAACTGAGATAATCTTAGTTTACTCCGGAAATTTACTTTCTAGAACATTTTACGAGCAGATGAGTAAATGCAGAACAGAAGAAACGTCAAAAGATATTACATAAAATTCTGTTAATGTATTTGGGACGGCAAATTATTAATACTAGGGATATAGGCCCGGATGGGAATGTGCCCTCCATGGGGTCTCATCCTCCAGGGAACCCAACCCATATTTACGCAAGGAAATCCAAGGTTCAAAGAAAACCACGGAAAACTCCGAACGGTTAGGCCAACGGCCGCGATTGGGGTTCTAACCCAGCATCTGCCCCTATGAGTTTCCAGAGCAGAACCTCTCAGCTGCTGGTGGGGCTAAAATTCGGTTGAATAACTTTACAAAAAAAAGGGAATATCTTTTTCATCGATTATGTTATGTGGGACAGAATAGTAAAAATGGTTTGCCGGAAGACTTTTCATACGGATAAGAAATTCTCATAACAGGTATTATATTATGAAAACAGAGATATTGCACATATCTCAAGGCAATGTAAAAGAAAATTAGAATTTCTATTGAGAAATAATATACTTTCATAATAAAAGTTTGTAAACATTTTGATTTAAGTAAAACTTTCTTTATTTAATTTTTCTTTTTTCCTTTAATATCACTTTATTTATTTTTAGGTTTAGTTTTACTTTTGTAAAGGACAGATAAAATACAATTTCCGACTTCTTTTGCTTACCAAGAATGTGGATAATAATTGTACAACCATTTTAGATTTTAAACAAACTGACTTTAAAAAGTCCTTTCTAATTCAACTTTTTTTTTTTTTAATATGTATACGTTTTTGAATAAGTTTTTAAGATTTTTTTAGTACTGTATAATAAAAGCTTTACTTTAAAAATATATTTTTTAATTCTAATTTATCAAAAATATTTATGTTATCAGTAAAACATAACACAATGGTAAAAATATATTTGTTCTTTTTTCCCTAAAAGTTTATTTCTAGTAATTTGTGAATTATGATATTTAAAAAACGTTATTCATTATTTTTAATAAAATAACGGATTCATAACTCTCAAAAACATCTTTTTATAACATCAACTCAAAGTGATTTACGTATCATAGGAAATCACATGGGAAAAATCTGTGAGATAACCAGGGTGATTAAATGCTACATATGGATAATTTAAAATGTTTGAAAGTGTTTTAGATAAAGATTATCCTTAACATATCCTTAAGACATATCCTTAAATTAAATCGTAGACTGGATTAATTCATAATTAATGTATTATTTTTATAAACAAGATAAAATAAAAATTTTAAAATAAAATTCAAACCTCAAAATCAGACATGTTATTATAAAAGTAATTATGTTTAAAATGTCTTTAAAATCATTTTAAATGTCAAACAATTCGCTTGCTATTTCATCCTTCCGTTTATCATAAATGATAACACATATGTTAAGCAGCCCAGAAAATTATTTTAATGGGTAAATACATAATAAAACCAATTTAATTTAGAAAGCAATTGCAACACAGAGAATCGGAAATTTACTTTCAAGAAAATTTTAAGAGCAGTCGAGTTAATGCGGAAGTATAACGTAGAAGGAACAACAAAATATATTACATAAGATTCTGCTGAATATTTTTACAAAAGTAGGGAGTATGTTTTTTATCTCTTGTGTTATGTGGGTCAGAATAGTAAAAATAGTTTGTCGGAAGACATTTCAGATGGATAAGGAATTCTCATAATATGTATTTGTATTATGAAAACAGAAAATATTACTCATATCTCAAGGCATTATAAAAGAAAATTGGAATTTCTATTGAGTCATAATAAACTTTCATAATAAAAGTTTGTAAACAGTTTAATTTTTAAAAAAAAACTTTTTTTTAATTTTATTTTTTTATTTCTCCCTTTAATATCACGTTTGTTTTAATTTTAGATTTTGTTTTACTTTTGTAAATGACAGATAAAATACAATTTCAGACTCGCTTTTCCTTTTTTTGCTTTCAAAGAAGCAGGATAGTAATTGTGTATCCATCTTATTTATTTATTTATTTTAAACAAACTGATTTAAAAAATCCATTTCAATTTGACTTGAATAAAATAAATAAATAAATACGTGTATTACAATACATTTTCCTTATACCGGGTGTCCCAAAAATCACTGATGGATTTTAAAATTCAATAACTTGCAAACGATGGCAGCTATTTAAAAAACTTTTGCAGGGGGGTATTTATAATGTCAAAAGTTTTTTTTTTTTTTTTTTTTTTTTTTTTTTTTTTTTTCCGTAACTATTGATTGTGATACCGTAAATATTGATTTTTTTTTTTTTTTTTACCGTAACTATCGACGCAGAAACTGACCTCACTCAGCACTGATGACCTGGCCTTCAATCGCCGTCAGCGCCATCTATTGTTTGAAATTCGAATTAAAATAAAAAAAATTACGGTAAAAAAACTCCTGACATTATATACAACCCTCCTGCAAAATTTTTTTAAATAGCTGTCACCGTTTGCAAGTTATTGAATTTTAAAATCCATCAGTCATTTTTGGGACACCCGGTATATATATATATATATATATATATATATATATATATAGTATGGTATAATGGTTTCTCTTTAAAACATAATTTTAAATTCTAATTTATCAAAAATATTTATGTACTCTGTAAATCAAATCACAACATTAAAAATGTATTTTTTCCTTTTTTCTTCCTTAGATGTTCATTTCCAGTAATTGTGGATTTTGATTCTTATAATGCATTACTCATTCTTATCAATAAAATAACAAGCTCATAACTTTGAAAAACATCTTTTTATAACATCAATTGAAAGTGATTTATATGTACCATAGGAAATCATATAAAAAAAAATCGGTGAGAAAACCAGAGTAGTTAATTGCTTCTCTGACTTACCCGTACGTCATACGGGCAACATATTTTTTCTAGTAATAATTCTTCCGTACGGGCATCCATATTGCAATCATGATTTACTATTCTCACAAGTAAATTTTTATTGTAAATTTTGTATTATTTAATCGAGTATTTTTCTGATTCACTTAGACAAAAATTTCTGTTTTGAATAACCGGTGATAAAAGATCCAAAATCATGTAAAAGACGTGAAAAAATAGACCTTGTTTGAAAGTTTTTCTCAAAAATATTCATCAGGTAAGAGGTATAATCTGTTTGAAAATAGTTTAGATAAAGTTTACGTTATCCAGTTAAACTAAATCCTAGACCAGAGTAATTTAAAACTAACGTATCGTTTGGATTCAAAAGGTAAGATAAAACTTGAAAACTTTTTAAATAGAACACAAATCTCAAAATCTGACATGTTATTGTAAAAGTAATTATATTTCAACTGTATTTAAGTGGGCTCAGGGGTTGAAAACTTTTCAAAAAATCGATTTTTTTATGATCTAATTTGATTATTCATTGAATTCTTAACTCAATGCAAAAAACCGCATAAAAATATTTGCATTTTTAACGGAGTTATAAGCATTTATATATCAACACTTTCATAGCCGCATCCATATAATTTCAACTTTTAGTCGCGTTTTCTCAAAACTTGATTTTTGACGACTAGCACCAAGATTTAAAAAAAAAAAAACTATTTGATGGATTGGCTTAATTTTTTTTTTTGAATGCATATAACATCATTATCTAGATTATGAATTAACATATTTTAGATAGTTTAATATTTTGAGTATTTTTAATGGAAAAAAAGTTGTATTTTTTAGGGGTTTTTTAAATTTTCAACTTTGAGAGATTTTTTAATAATGTTTTTTTTTAAGTGATAGTTATATCCTTAATTCATAATCTAGATAATGATGTTACATACATACAAAAAAAAAATTAAGCCATTCCATCAAATAGCTTTTTTTTTAAATCTTGGTGTTAGTCGTCAAAAATCAAGTTTTGAGAAAACACGGCTTAAAGTTGAAGTTATATGGATGCGGCTATGTAAATATTGATACATAAATGCTTATAACTCCGTTAAAGATGCTAATATTTTTATGCGGTTTTTTGCATTCAGTTAAGAATTAATTAAATAATCAAACTAGATCATAAAAAATTGATTTTTTGAAAAGTTTTCAACCCCTGAGCCTCTTTAACATCCTTTTAAATGTCAAACAATTTGTTCCCTGTTTCATCATTACGTTTATCCTGAATGATAACATATATATTGAGCAGCTCCTAATATTTTTTTAATAAGAAAAAATAATAAAACAAATAAATTTAGAAAGCAATTTTAACAGAGATAATCTTAGTTTATTCCGGAAATTTACTTTTTAGGAAAATTTATGAGCAGATGAGTAAATGCAGAACTATAAAACAGAAGAAACGCCAAAAGATATATATAACGCATAAAGATAAATATAACGCATTAAAAACAGCAAAAGATATTACATAAAATTCTGTTGATGTATTTGGGACGGCAAATTATTGACACGGGGGATACAGGCCCTAATGGGGGTATGTCCACCATGATTTCTTTCTAAGGGAGCCTAAATCGTATTTATGCAAGATAATTTAAAGTTCGAAGAAAACCATGGAAAACTCCGAACGGTTAGGCCGACGGCTGTGATTGGGGTTCTAATCCAACACCTGCGTCTATCAGTTTCGGGAGCAGAACCTCTCAGCCAATAGTTGGGCTAAAATTTTGTTGGATATTTTCACAAAAGTAGAGAATCTTTTTTCATCTATTGTGTTATGTGGGTCAGAATAATAAAAATAATTTTCCGGAAGACATTTCAGATAGATAAGTAATTCTCATAACAGGTATTTATGTTCTAAAAACAGAGAATATTGCACAAATCTAAAGGCAGTGTATTTTTTCTATTGAGAAATAATACAAGTTCATAAAAAAAGAGTTTGAAAACATTTTGAATTAAATAAAACATTTTTTATTTTCTTTTTCTTTGTTCCTTTAATGTCACTTTTATTTAGTTTTAGATTTAGATTTTCCATTTGTAAATGACAGATAAAATACAATTTCCGACTTCTTTTGCTTACCAAGAAAGTGGATAAAATTGTACATCTATTTTATATTTTAAACAAACTGACTTTAAAAAAATCCTTTCCAATTTAACTTATTTTTTTTAATACATATATACGTATTTCAATAATTTTTTCTTGAGATTTTTTAGCACAGTATATTAAAAGCTTTTCATTATAAAACGTATTTTTTAATTCTAATTTATCAAAAATATTTATGTTATAAGTAAAACATATCACAGTAAAAATATATTTGTTCTTTTTTCCCTAAATGTTTATTTCCAGTAATTTGTGAATTATGATGTTTAAAGTACGCTACTCATTGTTAATATTAAATAACGGATTCATAACTCTCGAAAACATCGTTTTATAACATGAACTCAAAGTTATTTATGTATCATAGGAAATCACATGGGAAAAATCTGTAAGAAAACCAGAGTGATTAAAGGCTACATATGGGTAATTTAAAATATTTGAAAGTAGTTTTGATAAAGATTTTATTTCGTTAAATTAAATCGTAGACTGGAGTAATTCATAATTAATGTTTTGTTTTTATAAACAAGGTAAAAGAAAACTTTTAAAATAAAATTCAAACCTCAAAATCGGACATGTTATTACAAAAGTAATTATGTTTAAATTGTCTTTAACATAATTTCAATTGTCAAACAATTCGCTTGCTATTTCATCATTGCGTTTATCCTGAATGGTAACACAGCAGCCCAGAAAATTATTTTTATAGATAAATAAATAATAAAAGAAATTTAATTTCGAAAGCATACAGAGAATCTTAATTTAATTTGGAAATTTACTTTCTAGAAAATTTTGCGAGCAGTCGAGTTAATGCGGAAGTATAAGGTAGAAAAAGCAATAAATGGTATTACATAATATTTTACTGTATATTTTTACAAAAGTAGGGACTAATTTTTTTTAACCTCTTGTGTTATGTGGATCAGATTGGTAAAAATAGTTTGCCGAAAGACATTTCAGATGGATAAGGAATTCTCATAACATGTATTTGTAGTATGTGAACAGAAAATATTGCCCATATCTCAAGGCAACACAAAAGAAGAATGGAATTTCTATTGAGCCATAATAAACTTTGGATATAAAAGTTAGTAAACATTTTCAAATAAGCCTTTATTCATTTATTTACTTTTTCCTTTAATATCACCTTTATTTTAGTTTTAAATTTTGTTTTACTTTTGTAAAGAACAGATAATTTTCGACTTTTTTTTTCCTTTCGAAGAAGGTGGAGAATAATTGCACATCCATTTTTTTTTTTTTTTTTTTTTTTTTTTTTTTTTTTTAAACAAGTCGATTTTAAAAAATCTGTTTCAATTTAACTTATTTCTTTTTAAAAATTGTATATACGTGTAACTTAAATAATTGTTTTTCAGCTATTTTCCTTTTTCTTATTCATTTTTTTTTTAGTACAGTATAATACGAGTTTTTTTAAAGAATATTTTTTATTTCTAATTTTTTTATGATATCAGTAAAACATATCACAACGGTAAAAATATATTTGTTATTTTTCACCTAAATTTTTATTTCTAGAAATTTGTGAATTATGATATTTAAAGTAAATTACTCATTATTATTAACAAAATAACGGGTTCATAACTCTCAAAAACATCTTTTTATAACATCAACTCAAAGTGATTTATGTATCATAGGCAATCACGTGGGAAAAATATGGGAGAAAACCAGAGTGATTAAATGCTACATTTGGGTAATTTAAAATGTTTGAAAGTAATTTATCTAGAGATTTTATCTCGTTAAATTAAGTCTTAGACTGGAGTAATTCACAATTAATGTATTGTTTTTATAAACAAGGTAAAAGAAAACTTTAAAAATAAAACTCATAGCTCAAAATCGGACACGTTATTTCAAAATTAATTATGTTTAAATTGTCTTTGACATCATTTTAAATGTCAAACAATTTGCTTGTTATTTCATCATTCCGTTTATCCTGAATGATAACACATATGTTGAGCAGCTCAGAAAATTATTTTAACAAATAAATAAATAATAAAACAAATTTAATTTAGAAAGCAATTGCAACACAGAGAATCTTAATTTAATTCGGAAATTTATTTTATAAAAAATTTACGAGCAGTCTAGTTAATGCAGAAGTATAACGTAGATGAAACGACAAAAGATATTACATAATATTCTGCTGAATTTTTTTTACAAAAGTAGGGACTATGTTTTTTATCTCTTGTATTATGTCGGTCAGACTCGTAAAAATAGTTTGCAGGAAGACTTTTCAGATGGATAAGGAATTCTCATAATATGTATTTGTAGTTTGTGGAAAAAAAATATTGCACATCCATCAATGCAGTACAAAAGAAGAATGGAATTTCTATTGCGTCATAATAAACTTTGTATATAAAAGTTTTTAAGTTTTTTGATTTAAATAAACCTTTATTTCTTTATCTTATTTTTTATTTTTTCATTTAATATCTGTTTTATTTTTGTTTTAAATTTATTTTACATATTTAAAGAACAGATAAAATACAATTTCCGATTTTTTTTTTCTTTCGAAGAAAGTGGATAATAATTGCACATCCATTTCATTTTTTTAAACAAATTGATTTTAAAAAATCTATTCCAATTTGAATTATATGTTTTTAAAAAGGTATATACGTGTATTTCAAATGTTTCTTCAGATATCTTTCTTTTTCTTTTTCTATTCTTTTAGTACATTATAATAAGAGTTCTTCTTTAAAGCATATTTTTTTATTTCTAATTTATCATATATATTTTTGTGATCAGTAAAACGTATCATAATGGCAAAAATATAAATTGCTTTTTTTCTCTAAATGTCTAGAAATTTGTAAAATTTTGACTCTTAAAAGTTCGTTATTCATTAATATTAATAAAATAAGAAGCTCATAACTCTCTTAAATGTCTTTTTATAACAACAACTGAAAGTAATTCATGCATCATAGAAAATCACACGGGAAAATCTTTGAGAAAACCAGAGTGATTAATTGCTACTAAGGGTAATTTAAAATGTTCGAAAGTAGTTTAGATAAAAGTTAAATTTTTTATCCCGTTAAACTAAATAGTAGACTGGAGTAATTCAAAATAAATGTATCATTTTTATACACAAGGTAAGAATAAACTTTTAAAATAGAACACAAATCTCAAAATCTGACATGTTATTAGAAAAGTATATTTAAACTGTCTTTAACATCATGTTAAATTTCATACAACTTGTTCCCTATTTCATTATTGTGTTTATCTTGAATGATAACATATATGTTACGCAGCTCAGAAATTTAAATAAAGAAATATATAAATAAATAAAACTAATAAATTTACTGGGTGTCCCAAAAATGAGTGATTGGTTTTAAAATTCAATAACTTGCAAACGGTGACAGCTATTTAAAAATTTTTTTGCAGGAGGGTTATGTATAATGTCAGGAGTTTTTTTTACCGTAATTTTTTATTTTAGTTCGCATCTCAAACAATAGGTGGCGCTGGCGGCGATTGAAGGCCAGCTGATCAGTGTTGAGTGAAGCGTCGACCTGGACTTCAATCGCCGTCAGCGCCACCTATTGTTTGAGATGCGAACTAAAATAAAAAATTACGGTAAGAAAACTCCTTACATTATACATAACCCTCCTGCAAAAAATTTTTAAATAGCTGTCACCATTTGCAAGTTATTGAATTTTAAAATCCAATAGTCATTTTTGGGACACCCGGTAAAAAGAAATTGTTATTGAGAGAATCTCAGTTTAATTCGGAAATTGACTTTCGAGAACACTTTACGAGCAGTCTAGTTGCTGAAAAAGTGTAACATAAAAGAAAAACAAATGATATTACATAAAATTCTGCTGAATATTTTTTTTCAAAAGTAGGGAATTTGTTTTTATGTTTTGTGTTATGTGGGTCAGAATAGTAAAAATGGTTTTCCGGAAGACTTATCAGATGGTTAAGGAATTCTCATAATATGTATTTGTATAATAAAAACAGAGAATATTGCAGATGTCTCTAGACAGTATAGAAGAAAATTGGAATTTCTATTGAGTCAAAATAAACTTTCATAATAAAAGTTTGTAAACATTTTGTCTTAAATATAAATATCTTTCTTTCTTTCTTTTCTTTTTTCCTTAAATATTTTTTTTATTTTAATTCTCGATTTCTTTTTATATTTTTAAAGGACAGAAAAAATACATTTCCGGCTTGTTTTACTTACCAAAAAGGTGGATAACACAGGCCAACAACAAAAAAATTTTTGATGCTGATGATTTTAAAACTGATTTTAGATATTTTTAGGACACTGAATACAAAGATGAAATTAGTTTTCAGCTCTACTTTTTTAGATATGCGAAGAGAACTAGAAATTTTTTGGAACTGAAGTGACCCTGAACGCTTAAACTGACCTTCCGAGACATGGGCCTGCCGCGACGCTCAAAGTGGTTTGAGAGGCGCTGAAATATAAAAAGACCTGGAAAAAAAAAACAGATTTATCAAACAAAACTGGGGTTCTGTGAATTTTTATGATTTTGTGCCGCTCAGCCATAAAGCCAAATGGAAAAGCCGCCAAGAGATAACATAAGTTTATGCGTTCTCTCCCTTGATGCTAAACGTTGTTGACATTTCATGATATTTGTTTTTAGGACTGAATTCTTATAAAGTTAAACTTAACACATATGGCGTTGTAGATTGTTATATCTGTGTTGTTAAATATAAATCAAATCAGTTTAAATAGAAGAAGTTGTGTAAATCATCCCGATGTAATGTGCTACATGTTCGGAGAATATACAATAAAAGAGCATAGTAAAAAGATTACTGACTTTGTAAAGAGAGCTTATCTTGGATACTTTGGGGTTAAACTTGGTGATCAGGATAAAACGTGAGCTCCGCATCAGATCTGCAAAATTTGTACAGAACACTTTCGACAATGGACTAATGAGAAAAGAAAAGGTCTCAAATTCGGCATACCAATATGAATTGGAGAGAACCCCAAAACCATTTCTACGACTGTTATTTCTGCCTAGTTAATATTACGGGAATTAATTGAAACAACCGTAATAAGTGAACTTGTTTAAAGATGCACTGTTTCTCACTCAGAAGAAGTGCCGATCCCATCGTTATACCAGCTACCAGACCTCGGTGAGGATGAACACTGACCCTCTGATCATCCTTTTGATAGTTATGAAGGTGACAGTGATTATGAGGAGATGTCAACAATACCTCAACGTTTTAATCAGGATGAATTAAACGATCTTACCAGAGATCTCAACCTCTTAAAAGAAGCTTTTGGGTTGCTGGCTTCAAGATTAAAAGACAAGAATTTACTGGAACAATGAACTAAAATTACCTTTTACCGAACAAGAGAAAAAAGCCTATCACCCTTCTTTTACCAAGAAGACAATCTTGTATTTTGCCATGAAATTAGAGGTCTCCTGGAAAACATGGGTCTTTCGGAATATTTGCTAGAAGATTGGCGCTTATTTGTTGACAGCTCAAAGCGGAATTTGAAATGTATTCTTCTACACAATGGAACAAATATGGTTCCATATAAATTGCTCACTCAACGAAAATGAAAGAAGAATACAATACAATAGGTTTGGTCTTTGACAAAATAAAGTATCATCAACATCAGTGGGTGATTTGTGCGGATTAAAAATGGTAAACTTTCTCCTAGGATAGCAAAGTGGTTACACCAAATATCCTTGCTTCTTGTGCCTTTGGGATAGCAGGGAATAAAACACACCACTGGATTAGAAAAGAGTGGCCTAAAAGAAAAAACATGGATGTTGGAGAAAGGAAAGTCCTAAATAACCCCTTAGTTGGGCGAGATAAAATCATACTTCCTCCACTGCATATAAAGATCGGTCTTATGAAGCAGTTTGTAAAGGCTCTTGATATGAACGGGTCTTGCTTTACATAGATAGGGGAGAAAAAGCCCCAACTGAGTAATGAAAAAATTAAAGCAGGAATATTTGATGGACCACAAATGAGATAACTGATTAAGGGTCCTGCCTTTGTAAATTCGATGAATGAGGCTGAACGAAAAGCTTGGACATCTTTTGTAGCAGTTGTCGAAAATTTTCTTGGCAAACACAAAGCAGAAAACTACGTAGAGCTGATAAATGAAACGCTTAGTAGTTTTAAGTCTTTTGGGTGTAATATGAGCATTAATGTAAGCCACTTAGAGCATTTTCCTGAAAATTTAGGAGACACATGTGAAGAGCAGGCTGAAAGATTTCAGCAAGATATTAAGACTATGGAGGACCGCTACCAAGGAAGATGGGACACGCACATTATAGAAGATTACTGTTGGAGTTTAAAAAGAGACTGCTCTAAAATACATTCAAGAATGTCACGGAAAAAAAGCTTCCGAAGCGTTCAGTGGGAATGCGTCTCATAGATGAGTTTTTCTTCTATCTTTGTGAGCAAAAATATTTGCATAATATAATTTTAAAAATTATTATTTGAACATATGTACATCAAAATAATAAAAATTAACATTTGTATATTACAAAAATAAAAATTCTGTATTTATTTTTTTATTTATACATATTTTTTCAATTCATGTATTTGCCTTAAAATAATGTAACATGTATTCAA
The DNA here is from genome assembly GCA_964019185.1 of Maratus speculifer. Lineage (NCBI taxonomy): Eukaryota > Metazoa > Arthropoda > Arachnida > Araneae > Salticidae > Maratus > Maratus speculifer. The sequence goes on along the minus strand of OZ025296.1, from coordinate 251,480,383 downwards.
AAAATGTTGTTTATTTAAATATTCGAGCTGCTGGGCAAAAGCTAATGACATATCTGAATTCAGGACGGCAAATTCATATAAAATCAGCTCCAAATACCTAGGCACCAAAACACCTGTTGACCTGTGTAATAATTGTCTTTAACATCGTTTTAAATGCAAACAATTATCTTTCTATTCCATCATTGTGTTTATCCTGAATGATAAAATGTACGTTAAGCAACTCGGAATTTATTTAAACAAATAAATAAATAAACAAATAAATTTAGAAAGCAATTGTTATTGAGATAATCTTACAGCGCTCGCAGCGTTTCTAATCTTTTTCTGCATTTCCTACCATTTATAGCAAATATATCAAATATATCATCTCTTATAACAAATAAAATAAAACATATATCATCAAATAAAACATATTTCTTAATTCTAATTTCTCAAAAATATTTATGCGATCAGTAAAACATATCAAAACGCTAAAAATATATTGTTTCTTTTTTCTTCATAAATGTTTATTCTTCGTAATTTGTGAATTTTGATGTTTAAAGTACGTTACACAGTATTATTAATAAAATAAGGAGGCCATAATTCTCAAAAATCTTTTTTTTATATTAAACTAAACCTTAGACTGGAATAATTAAAAATTTATGTATTGTTTTTATACGCAAGGTAAGGGAGAACTTTTACACTTTTAAAATATAACACAACTGTCAAAATCCGACATGTTAATATAAAATTCATTATGCTCAAAATGTTTTTAACACATTTTAAATGTCAAACAATTTGCTTCTTGTTTCATCATTCCGTTTATGCTGAATATCTTACTATATGTTAAGCAGCTCAGATTTTTTTTTCTTAATAAATAATATAACAAATAAATTTAGAAAGCAATTGTAGCTGAGATAATCTTACTTTCTTTCGAAGGTCTGCTTTTTTAGAAAATTTTGGGAGCAGTGGAGTTAATGCGGAATGTAGAAGAAACAACAAAAGATATTACATAAAATGCGGCTGAATATTTTTACAAAACTAGGGAATATGTTCTTTATCTCTAGTATTATGTGGGTCAGAATACTAAAAATAGTTTGCCGGAATGTAATCATAATATTTATTTGTAGTATGAAAACTAATAATATTTCACATATCACAAGGTATAAAATAAAACTGGAATTTCTATTGAGTCATGATAATACTGTTTAAGAATTATTATGTGTTATACGTCTGTAAAGCACTCAGCTTGTCTATTTTACTATTGTTACCTATGCTTATTTCATTATCTCAATTACTTTTTGTTATCTACCTTTATTTTATTACTGTATAATTGTTCTGTAATTTTCTATTAATAAACATTGCTGGGTGGGGCTAGTTGAGCTCAAACCATTTGGTAGGTCTCCTCACCTGGCTGAATCTGAATCTGAGTCTGAGTCATGATAGAATTTCATAATAAAAGTTTGTAAATGTTTTGATTTAAATAAAACTTTTCTTTCTTTTCTTTTTTTCTCTTTTTTCCTTTAATATCTCTTTTATTTTAGTTTTAGAATTCGTTTTACTTTTCTGAAGGTCAGATAAAATACGTATATTGATATCACAATCTCTCCCAGAGTGTTTTTCATTTGGTTATTTTCATTTGGTTTGATTAAAATTACAATTGTAAATATCTCAGAATTTGTTTATGACGTATGACATTTCATGCGTTTTGAATGAGTTTCTAGTTTGTGAAAAATGATTTTTTATTGTACTTATTTTTCAGTGTATTAATCTCTATCAAAAGTAATTTCTTTTCTAAAATCAAATCTTTGTTGGAATATTTCAGCACAATAAACTATGTCGCAAAATTAAAATATAAACTAAGAAATTCTATGACTTCCTTCGATCTTCTTGAACAATACAATTTTGGTACCTATCTTATCAAATCTCCCAAGTATCCTGTGGTGTTTGGAATGGAACGGAACGAGCCGTTCCGAAAAAGAATAAGTAATCTTTCTAGTACATTGCATTGATTTGGCCGCAAAAGACCACTTGACATTGACAACAGAGTTCAACAAATTTTAATCATGTGCAGGAAAAATAATTGAATAATAAAATAAAGCTTACCTGCAGAAACTTGAGTTATCATGAGAGCATATACAAACAAAAAAATAGGCACAGAGAATTTTCTTGCAAAGGAAATTCTTTATTATTTTTTTTTATGAAAAATAAATAAATTCTCATTTTAGAGAATATAATAACTGTAACTAGCTATAGCTCTCTTATTTTTAGAGCCGGCCATAGAAGGCTCACTGGACTTACACAAATTTATAATAATAGAAAACTCATTTCCAAATAATTATGCCATTTTACTTTCCATTGGAGAGTTAGGGGTAAAATGTTGAAAACACAATAAAACAAAGGTGTGCTCATTCAGTATAGAGCAACAACGCATCACGAACGGAAATTCTAGATGAACTGACGTTCCAATAATTTAAAAAATCATTATTTCCAGAAAACAAAAACATTCTCTCAAATTCGAATATATTACGATTCGTAAATATTTGCTTGGAGTCATAAGTAGTATTTTTTCATGGATGAATAAATCTTTAGTCGTCTCAACGAAACAATAAATTCGTTTCCTTGCTTTTTGAAGAATTACATCTTTTTTATATAAGAATGCTGATCCTTAATTATAAAACGGAACAAACAATTTAGCTGGGATTCCACACACACCATCACCGCAGGCGTTCACTACCGACTTCTGCTGGCTTCTGCCGACGTCTGCTCTGACGCAACGAACGCTGCAGCCGAGGGAGAAAGGGAGGGGTTGCTATAAATTCAAAATACGCCAATTGGCAGGGCTAAGGAAGTGGCGATAAAATACAGAGGCCAAGAGCTTCGCCACTCATAGGGAAATTGCATTTTTAAGAATAAACTTTTATATCACCAGAAAGATGTGGAGCCAAAAATGTATATATGGGCTCACCTAGTTTTAAATTACGCATCAGAAGAATAGCATCTGATTGGACAATAGGAGGAGCATTAAAACGGAAGTACACACCCCATCGAACATTCGAGAAAACACAGGAAAATTCCACAACCGGAAGGAACAAAATTCTAACTGATTTCAACATTTTGAAATCAACAAAAAGTTAGGTAATAAAATGAACTTTACAGGAGAGATTAAAAATGCGAGAATTAAGATAATTTTTAGAATGCGAATTTTATAATAAATGCATAAAGATTAAAACAAAAATAGACGATAAATTAAATTAAATAAAAATATGGCAGTGGTTAAGAGTAACCACAACATATCCTAGCAGAAAAGCCTATATCCTCAAAGCTATTCCAGATCATCAACATTAAGGAAACGTCTTACCCCAAAAATGTTGTCATAGAATGGAATTTGTGACAGACAGACTTATCACTGTTTAACGAGGAATCTGGGATTTTTGCCCCACATCCACGTCATATATTTAATTGGAAGCAAAAATGGTAATTCAATTTATGGCAACAATGGGAGAGAAAAAATAAAAATTGGGGAAAAAGAGAAACAAAGAAAAAAAATTCTTAAATTCATTTTGAAAAATAACAAAAAAGGTATTAAAAATAAATTACTTTATAAATATATATATATTACAAATTTAAATTTTTTTTTCGCCAAAACTAACCTTTATACTATCTTAATTTTCTTATAATAATATTCCGTACTTACTTCAAATTATTAAATTAAAATCTTGTTTCTAAATCTAATCTGTTAATCTGTATGCAGACGATATAAATTCTTAATTTTCCTTAAAAAACATTATTCCAGTATGCGTAAATTTAAAAAGATGGCTTTTTTTATTTGTTTGTTTATTTTTCTGTGAGCCTTATTTATTTATCTTTTTATCTAGTTATGAGTCTTATTATTATTATTACTTTTTGGAGTGAAAACATGTTTGTTCTTAAAAATTTAATTGAGGAGTATGATGTTCTTAAGATATTTACTGTTACTTATTAAGATTATTATGATATTTTTATGCACGTTTAAAGATAAGTTCGTAATAATAATGAAGTATAAAAGAACTCAGAAGCTCAAGTTATTTTTTAAAAGGTACATTTTCTAATTTATTGATATTGTTTGTTATCAAGAACTATTCTCAGAATGCAGTATTTTCATGAAAATGTTACTACAACTAGACATTTGAGCTGAAAATTAAGTTAACATTTATGTTTTTCATTTTATTTGTTAGAATTTCTGGTTACAGTGAGCTTTGGTTCCCGGATTCTTATAATTTATTTAAATTCAGTAAGAAAGATGGAACTGTGCAAGGCTGTTGTTAGAATTTTGACTGATAAATATGATTAATTTTGTCAGTAAATTTTGTGATTTAAGTAAGAAATTACCTATAGTTAAAATTTTGAATCTGTTTATGATCTATAAAATAATAGAATTAAAAGTTGATCCCAATTTAAGGTATATCTATGATATTTACAATTTCTGTTTTAGATAAAATTTCTGGTTAAAGTTAGCAGCTAAATATAGTTATAATTTTCGCGATAATTTTGATTCAGATTTTTTTTTAAATGGTGGGTAATGGTTTTGTGTGAGGCAATTAAAATGTATACAACATCAGTAGACAAAGCCCTCAAAATTGCGAAAGCGCGAACTCATGAATTTCACCTTAAAAGTAAAAGACTCTATGATCGAAATTTTGTTGAATGCCCATTAAAAATACAAGACTCTGTAATTTATGAAGAATTTAAATACCCTAACACTCGAAAATTAGAACCTACTTTCTCTGGACCATATAAAATTATAAATAAACTTTCTGATGTAACTTATGAAATAGATAAATTTAATTATGAGACAGGACAGAATTCCGTTATTGTGCATGTTTCTAAATTAAGACCCTATTTTTCACCCGAAGATTTTAAACTGTTTCATGAGCAATCCAAAAAACAAACAAAACCTCAGATACAATCACTAGATCAAACTAAAGTCAAGACAATAGATTAAATTTACCATAAAAAAACCATAATTTTCAACATCAGCGGGTATGTTCTTGGAGCGCTACAAGAATATTACTTGTTTTTGGGAGTTTTTGGGATTAAATTGGGCTCCTTATGCAGGCATAAGGTGAACACTTTGATTGTAAAAGCTTTCAAATTGATGTTGTTAAATTAATTTTAAGGGTGTTTAAGTCTAACTATATTTACTCATTTATTTGACATTAGTATTACTCTATTTATTCAGCAGATATTATATGATAATAGTTATAAAATCTAATGGCTCTACTCAAACCTATAACATAATATGTGATTTTCAGTGATTGTGAAAACTAGATATTAAAAGTTTTTCAAAAAAGCACACTATTTTTATTTCCATTTCTCAATTAAGAATGACAACTTTCATTCCTATTGTATTTTATTATTAAAGTTTATAAACCATGTGTGGATAAAACATTATTCTACATTTGGCATTGAAAACTTATAACCAAATTTGACAATTTTGTAAAAGAGTATCAGAGAGGAATTATTGTAAGGAAATACTGGTTGAGAGTCCATTTTCTAAATAGTTAGATTTAATTTTATTTGGATTTTGGAATTATTATGATTTTTTTTTATTTATGCTTTCGGCTAGCAAAAAATACTTTCTTATGCTATTAGAAGATAAGAAAATTATTTAGTTGCTATGTAATTATTTTTATCCTCAACCAATATTTTCCCTATCAATAATAAACAAATTGTGATATTTTCTTTTGATTATACTCTTGTTTTATTATTATTATTATTATGATTTCTATGATGAAGTTTAGTATTAATTATACTCTTATTGAAAAATATTAGGATATGGAGTCTTATTATACTATTACTTATTATTGTTGACATTGTTATTATTTAAATTTTTCTATATTATTTATTATTGATATTGAGAAAAATGCTATTTATTATTGAAAAATTGATATATTATTGAAAGATGTTGGATCCAACATAACATAAACAACAAAGCTTAAACTAGATTTGGAGATATTTAATTAAAGAGACTATATTCACTGGACATTGAAAAAGACTCTTTTATAAATTCTTGAAAGACTTTTTTCATTTAAAGGACTTATTTAAAATAAACTATGCATTAAGTCATTGTAGTTATTTAAACTTCCATGAGAACGAACTTTTATTGTTTTTATTATATTTTTATCTCTTGCTTATTAATATTCATAACTTATTTACTGTTATTATATGTATTATCTCCTATGCACTTACAAATGGTAAGTGATGTTGTAACATTATTGTATTTCTTTCAGGGAAATGCTCCTACCTAAATTTAATTCAGAATTATTTTCTCTTAACTATTTTATTTTAATCGCTAATATTTTTTATATTGCGTTAATTTTCTTTTCTTCCATCTCTTGGCTTCCTGAGTTTGACAGTTTTATTCCAAAATTTAACTTTTCTAAATTATTATATTTCTGTTGTCTGAACTTGTAGTTTTATTTAACTATCAATTTCATACAAAGTCTTGGGGAGGGGGGATAATATTAAAAATTTAAATTTTTTTTTCGCCAAAACTAACTTTTATACTATCTTAATTTTCTTATAATAATATTCCGTACTTACTTCAAATTATTAAATTAAAATCTTGTTTCTAAATCTAATCTGTTAATCTGTATGCAGACGATATAAATTCTTAATTTTCCTTAAAAAACATTATTCCAGTATGCGTAAATTTAAAAAGATGGCTCTAAATTAAAAATATTCTTAATTAAAACTTTATTTCTTAATATTCCAAATAAAACTGATTTCTTCTATGTTTTTATCAACCCTTTTTAAGAAAGTCTTATTAAATTTATTCCAAACCCATACCTTTAAAAAATATCATTATTTTATTTTATCTATTTATTTATTTTTCCGCCGTCAACGATAATTTGCATATTAATAAATTCATTTCTTTTCTTTTTCTCTTAAAATTAATCATGTATAAAAATCGTCTGCCTAAGATATTTAAAATTCTGAGTCAATTATAAATTGGTTAAATAATATATTTTTTTTTTAAATAAATTTATCGTCTGTTTAAAATAATCTCGTAGCTGGACAAGAATTCTGTTTACATAAAATAATGATGGTTAGAGATTACAGAATGTTCCAGAACTTTCTTTTTAGTTTAAAAGGGGGAAGTCTCGAGATGAAGAGAAGATTCTTCTGAAGATTTCTTGGGTTGCTTCTTCGATGAGGACAGCTCGCTGAAATAATGATGGAATTTTTGCAAAAAGGAGCTTTTCCTTCCTCATTATCACGAATTTAATAAATGAATTTACAGCAGCCCATGACTAATTATTGGATCTTCTACATTTATTTATTATTTTTGTTTTTTCCCTCGCTTGCCATGACTGCGTGTTTCTGTTTAACCAGTGGAAATAATTCGAGTTCTCCTGAAATCGTCACATATATATATATATAATCAAATGCCGTTGCTTAGTAACCATCCTTCAATCACCAGATCTTCCCGGTTCATATAGAAAATAGTCAGTCTGAAAGTGCAAGATCCGGACTATAATCGGAATGAGGTGAAGCTTCAATTCCTTTATGTTTCTTATTTATTGAAGATCATGCGAGAGATGTGCGTTCCTGCATTATCTTGTTGGAGCTCTCCCTCGTTCGATCAATGGAAGGAATTTGCTTTTCAAAGAAGCATTCATTTTGCCGGTTGTTCACAGTAATTTCTTAGGGTGACCGATCGATCAACTGGAAGGATTTCAAAATGAATGATTTGCACAGAGTTCCACTAGACGTTGATCACGAACTCTTTTCAAATCTCCCTTGTTTTGCAACAGGCTGGGATGATTGGCCCATACCCGAGCATTGTTATCGGTTGTCTGGATTTCATATATATGCTCATTTAACATCCTATATCATGTGCCTGCAAAACCGAAAATGCTGTGAACTTTCCAGAAGAGTTTTAAACACTCCCACTCGGCGATTTGCTTGGTTTGGGGTCAGTTCATGAGGAACTTCTCTAGAGTTCTTGTATGTAAATCTCGGCATAGAGTGTCTTTGGACGGTCCTGGTTCCTCTGAAATTTCCTTATACATGTGGCTGAATTCAACTCCACTTTTTATGCTTCAAATCTTAGAAATTAAAAAGTTACGGCCTTCCAATTCTGAGGTTTATTTCAGGTGACAATTCAACTCCCTTATAGTACGGGAGCGTTTAACCTCAAAATCTCCTTCATTACGGAATTGAAATATGTTTATATAATTCGATAATAAATTATACGAAGAAATAAGTTAGGTATACTGTTAAAAAGAAAAAAAAAGAAAAAAAAAAGATTGTCTATTGTGGCGCCAGTTTAAAGCTGTTTAATTTTCAGAAAATATCTGTAATGTTTCATTAAAAAAGATCTATTCTGTAAAAATAGAACTTTTTTCGGTAAAAATTACAAAATTCAGTTTATTTTATAGAAAAATTCTGTTTTTTCTTTAAAACAATTTTTGACTGTAAAATATACAATTTTTTTCTGTACAAATTACAGCTTTTTTTACAATTTATGACAAGGTTACACATGCCGAAAATATGTTTAGTTAAATTAATTGTTATTAATAAATTATAATGTCTTCGGATTTTAATCATTTTTAGACCATTTTGTAGAAAATCTTGTACTCTTTCAATAAAAAATAAATTGTTATGACAAAATTTATTCTCTAGGATTTCCCGTTTAATAGAGGCGAAATCTAATAAAATTTCACATTATTATTATTATTATTATTATTATTATTATTTATTTATTTATTTATTTTATTTATTTATTTATTTATTTATTTATTTTTTTACTACTGCTACTTTATTTAGTGGTTGGACATCGACTAAGTGTCAATGTTTCACGACAAAGGTAATTCAGTATAGCTTTTTAACAAGAATTCATTGAATTAAATTTATTTTTGACATGTCAGACCTAATCATCATTAACTCTTTTTGTTTGTATTACATTTTATTATCACTTTACGCTTTTTTTTTTAATTCCACGATGACGCTTCTTTTGGTGTCTATTAAAATGCTTGAACTAGTTTTAGGCTATAGAATCACTGATATTATTCTGCTATTTCACTTCTTGAATTTTACTTGTTGTTTCAGAAGACATTTTAAAATAACGGTTGAAGATAAATTATATTGCAGTGTTTCTGTAAGCCATTGTATAATCTAGAAATATAGAAAAGAATAGGTATTAGTATGGTACAATATAGTGGAATATGCATTATTAAATATAATATTTTTCATTTTTTATTGATTATAAACTAGCTCTATATATAGCCTTTCATATAAAAGTAGTAGAAAAAAACGTAAATACTTTTGATCCTTACATCCTAATGAAATAATATTTTGTTTAGACTTTCTTTAATTCACTTATGAGGAGACTCGGTACCCTTTGAACTTTTTTTAATTATTTAAACATCTTAATGTGAATTTTTCGCGTGATAATAAAGGACTCAAAGAAGGAAAACGATACTATCAAGGAATTGTTCGATTTCTCTGTCAAAATTTCGTTAAATGCAAGGTTTTCTTTTTTTTTAATTTAAGTAAATTTTTAAATTTATCTTTTTGCACATTTTTGAATATTTTGAGCTAATTTATATTTTTAACTATTCGTAGAAGTGTGGTGTATAATTTTAAACATCGTATTTATTCTAAGATAATTACTTGTTTGGGAGAAAATAAGTAAAATGTGTAAATACGTATAAAATTAGAGTAAAAACTGGATTTAATTTACATTTTAATGTGCAAACGAAAAACTTTTACTTTACTGTAAATCAGACACTTAGTTTTATCATATAGACTATAAGAAAAAATTTAAAAAATGAATCAGTTGAACCATATACATAATATACATAATACTTTGAACATGCCGATTCGTCGATAAAGCACAAACTGAAAAAAAAAAAATTTTAAGTGAATTGGATTGGGAAATTTAAAGGAACAGCACTGTAATAAAATCGTTTTAAACAGTATTTATAACATTCGAATCTTTACGAAACTTCACCAGAATGTAATACACTGTAAAAACAAAAACAAACACACACTCACACAAAAAAAAATAATAAATAAATAAATAAAATAAAAAATCTGTAAAGTTACTAAAAATTTCCTTCTAAACTGGGATTTCTAGAACTTTTTATATAACCATAACATTAATACGGTAAAATTCATGTAACAGATACAGATTTGAACTGAAAATAAAAAAAATCTGTAAGGTTACTTAGAATTTTTTAGAAAGCTTTGGAAGCCTAGAATATATTATGTAATTGCATCCCAGGTTATAGATACAATTTTAGCAAGACAACTATAATTTTAGTAGATTCATTTGTAAAGTTACATATTTCTAAAACTTTACGGAAATTATTTTTGTAGATTTACATCTACTCTTGTACAACAACGTACAGATAAAATGTTAGTAAAAATACAGATTTTGGCAACTTTGCATTTGTATAATTACAGATTTTTTTTTTCATAATGTAGAGGTAATGCAGTATAATTTAAACAAAAAATGAGAAAATCAATATTTTTGGTCATTTTTCGCCGAATGAAGGATATCAAGTCCCCTTAAATGTGAAATTTTTTTTGTAATATTCTATCGCTATTTAGTAAGAAGCAGAGCTTGTTTATAAATACATTGTTAAAAAAACTGCAATTATACAAATGCAAAGTTGCCAAAATCTGTATTCTTACTAACATTTTATCTGTACACTGTACAAGAAAAGATGTAAATCTACAAAACTAATTTTTGTAAAGTTAGAAAAATCTGTAACGTTACAAGGGAATCTACTAAAATTATAGTTATCTTACTAAAACTTTATCTGTAACCTGGGGTTCAATTACAGAATATATTCCGAGCATTCCAAGCTTCCTAAAAAATTCTGAGTAACCTTACAGATTTTTTTAAATTTTCAGTGCAAATCTGTATCTGTTTTTGCTGGTACCGTTACATAAAAAGTTCTAGAAATCCCAGTTTCCTAGAAAACTTTCAGAAACTTTACAGATTTTTTTTTACATTGTAGGCCAATGAAGCTTGTGCTTATCCACTAAAATATAGGGGACTTCCTAAATTTTCTTTTCAAAATCCATTTCTAGTGGGGGAGGGGGGATCTCAAGCAGGATAAAAATAGATTTTTTTTGTCGAACCAAACGTTTTTGTTCTTACTGTGTTGAAATTTGTAAATCACAAAATACATTTTGATGTTCAAATATTCTGAGCAACAGTACCATATCTATCATTTATAAAATTAATTGGTATTTATAATTATGAATATAACAAAATGCTTTTCCATTTAATTTTAGTTTAATATTATAAGCGTTAATTACTCAAAACAAAGATGATAGAATTTAAAGTTATTTACGTGGACGAAAAATGGTTTATATAAATAATATAAAAAAAAGTGTTAGTGTAATACGCCCCTCTCCTCGCCTGCAGTAAGCCGTGCGTCCCTTCCGGAAAGCCTAAACGGACCTAGTACGAAGGATCATTTATTTTTTTATATAATTAACAATTTTTGAAAAGTTTAAAAAAATTCAAACTGACAAACAGCCGCGGGAAAAAATTGAAATGAATTTAAAAATCAGTTGAAGTTGACAGATCGTTGGTTTATTCATAAAGATTTCATCTCAAAAATTCATCTCTTCAAGAACTTTTTACTGGGAGGCAAAATAAAGTAGAAGAGTATAAATAAATTAAATAAAAAAACATTCTGTTAAAACTTTTTGTAAAAAGCATTCAATGAAGTTTTATTATTTGTAGTGTTTGAGACAGAATAGTATAAATACTTTGCCTGAAGACTTATGAGATAGTTGAGGAATTGTTATAATATTCATTTATTTTGTGAAAACAGTGTATATTGCAAGACTTCAGGGGAATAAGCTAGAATCTAAAAATGTTATTGCAGTTGAAATTGAGTTATAATAAACTTTCGAAATAAAATGTTGTGTACTTTCTTTTTTATTTTAATGAAATGTTGTATAAAATGTAAAATATAAGATTTTTTTTTCTTTTGTAAATTTACTTTTATATTTTTATTTTTATTTTCGTTTTTTTTTTTTTTATGAATGACAAACGTCAACATCTACATACTTCAAAACCATTCATATAAATGTAAAATTTTATTGAATTATTCTTTCTTTTATTTGAATTTACAATTGAAAATCCGTGAATACTTTTTTAGTTTAACAATACTTAAGGAATTTCAGTTTTTTTTTTATTTATGTTAAACCCGATTTTTTATTAATTTATTACTATTGAAACTGTTTTTAGCACACAATATTAATATAAAATTATCTGGCCGCCATTCTTCATTTCTAATTAATAAGAGTAATTATTTAACTGTTAATATAAGGAACATACAACAATTCTTGAGAAAAATCAGAAAAGCAAACAAAAAGGTTTTGAGAAACTTTTAGAATAAAATATTGATTTTTTTAAAATGAAATGTTATACAAATATTAAAGTATTTTGTTTTTCAAGATTATAATAAAGTTTTGATTTCGATTTTGACTTAATTTTATTGAGGAAAAGTTACAATATATATATTTAAATTTAATAACCTCGCATGTAAATATTAAAACATGTACCAATATTGTTCTCTCAGTTTAACTGAACTTACTATTGCAAGCATGCGATTTGTAGAATCTTCAACAAGTCTCTCTCTTCTCAGAAACTGACATTTTATTGTAATTTTTTTTTTTTTCAAATCAACTAAAATTTTAATTATAATGTAATCTTTTACTTCTTCCGTCTCAAATATTACAACAGTATCATTTTTTTTACAATTAATTATAAAAGTATCACTTATTATTTTTTTAAATAAATGTTTTACGATTTTACACTAACATGTCATGTACACAATATGTCCGTGATATAATATTGCTTTAAATTATTAAACCAACATTCATAATAAAATTACTAAAATTGGAATTTTTTCAGAAAATCTCATAAATTTATTTAGTTTAATGAGATCATTTAAAATATTATCTTTATAGAACAATTCATCATATTCAACTTTGACAGACTTTTCTATTGTACACTGTACAAGAAAAAAAAATTAAAAAAAAAAAAATAAATAAATCTGTAATTCTACAGATGTAAACTTTGCTTACTAAAATTTTATCAATACAATGTACAAAAAAATTGCAAATCTACAAAACTCATAAGCTAAACTGCAGAAATGTGTAGCTTTACAAAAGAATCTATTAAAATTAAAGTAATCTTACCAAAATTTTATCTGTAAACCGAGTCGTCATTATTTAATTAGTTTTAGGAATCTCAGTTTCCTAAAAAATTCTTAGTAACTTTGTTATTGATTTATAGTGCAAATTTGTATCTTTTAAATGAATTTTTGTTGTTACCGTAACATAAAAAAAAAAAAAATTCTTGCAATATCAGTTTTCTAGAAAAATTTTATTAACTTCATATTTTTTTTTTTTTTTTTTTTTACTGTGTATTATATGTGCGAGTTCAAATCTTCATTATTTCTTAGTTCTGGTTTCCTTGGTCGTGACTGTATGAACAACAAATCCTTAATAAATTTTAAAAGCAAAAACATTAATATACTTTCTGATTGATTTATGTGCATTTTTGTATCATTAGACGTTTTAACGACTTTCAGTCTAATTAATTATCATTTTTAAACAATTTTACACAAGCAAAGTAATAGTTCATGACGAACCATTATTTTCGTTGCTATCGCAGATTTTCAATCAATACTCATCGAATTAATCTCATGAATTTCAATTAGAAAACAAAACATTGTAAATAACCTTATCGTGTTGCGTTCTAATATTTCACAAGGAGAAATAAAAACTAACATAAATCATTTGGATCTTCCTATATTTATCTTAGTTGTTAGCAAAGTAAACTAATATATTTCGACACGCTGGGAGATCTTCGTTAAAAACGAACCAAATAGAGATGTAACCCATCTATCACAAACACAAATATTTATTTATTCCCTGTTTTACTGAATATCCTAATCGAACAGCATACCAATAATTCGCTAACCGTTGTACCTCTGCTCGGAAAACCAGAACACCTGTAGAGACGAGAATCACAGACAAATAAACATACGACATGTCACATAAATAATCACAAAACCACCCAGACTGAAACAATACCCCGGTGCTCATGAGCTGTGATTGCAAACTTTAACCCCATCAGTTTGCATCTCTTAGTTGCCATTCAGACGTGGTTTCCAATCTGGCGCCACAAGCACACAAACCTTTGTAGCACTATACAAACACGCACAAAAATGGAACAACGCAGATGACAAACAGCGACAAGATACCGTGACGCCGGCCATTCATAATGATGAGACCGTTTTCTTTATCGTTGAGGTAAAAGCATTTATTTTGGGGAAATCAGCGGATTTGGAGTGAGTTTTAGACGTGTATAGAAGTTGAATTCGAGTTGGGGAGAGAGGGTAGGGGATGGTGCTATATTGCATTACGTGATTACACGAGAAATTGGAACGGAGTTTTTTATTAGTGTCTGTAGTTATGCAAACAAGACACATTAACCTTCAAAAAATTTCATCCTAAAGGAAAGCGTTGAGGATGATATATATTTGGATATCTGATTTAAATTAAGGCTTATCTGAAGCATCATACATGGCATCGGCGACGGCAAGACGAAATTTAGGAAAGTAAAGAAAAATCTTTATTATCTTTTATTTTAAAAAAAACTTTATTATCTTTATTATAGCAAATTAAATCTATTTTACAATGAAATACATTGTTTCTTTTCAGGTTAAATTAATTTTACTAATCTAATATATATACCATATTTACTCGTGTATAAGGCGCACTTTTTTCCAAAATATTAGGGCAAAACTCTTAGGTGCGCCTTATACACGGAATATTTTTTTACTGTTGAATGCAGTCGAACAACATACATATGAAACAAGAAATTATTGAAAGAAGATATTAAAATTCGGAAAATGTTACTTAATTGAAGTATTATAGCATATTTATTTCATTCCTTGCAGTTTTTTATACAACAGAGCTAATGAAATTATCTAAACGCTAATTAGCAATTCTCTTTACTGTCATTCATTCTTGTTTCCCGTCATTCTCTTACAACCCGAAGTCTAAAAATGCATTTTCGTCTTGTTTTCTGGTCTGGTGTAATGTTTGTTTCGAGTCTTTTTTTTTTTTTTTTTTTTTTTTTTTTTTTACTGAAATTAATTTGGTCATTCTTCATTAGCGTATCAAATTTATGAGGCGAGTTATATACGAGATTTTAAGAAATCGCCATATTTACTTGTAAAGTAAGGGTGCGCCTTATACACGCGTGTGCCCTATACACGAGTAAATACTGTATATATACATATATATATGACTCAGCCTTTTTTTTTTTTTTTTAAGAACGGCAAGACAACGTGGTGCGGGCCTTTTATAGCGATCAGATCGTTTTCTTTATGGTTGATGTAAAAACGTTCATTTTCAACTATCAGCAGGTTTAGAATGAGATTTTTAAACGTGAGTAGAAGTAAAATTCATGCTGGGAAAGTTGGGGGGAAGTGGGTTAATGCTACATAGCTTCACATGAATACAATATAAGTAAATTATGTAAGCATATTGCAAAATCCTTGAGGTGTAGTCTTTATTATAGTCTAAAAATACTAAAAAAAACCTCTCATAATCCTCCAATAAATTTTCATTTTCAGGTAAACAATCACAATGACGTCATTTTAAATATATGATGTAAATTAAAGCATAATTTCAAGCAACGAATGTGGCATCGGCGCCGGGATAACAAACTCTAAATATGGGTAATATTTTTTTTTAATGAGTTTTCTGATTAGCCAATGTTCTGCTGGCAAAAATAAAAAGAGTTTTACAGAGAACCATACAGTTTTTTTATTCTCTGAATTATTTTAATTTATTTGCAAAAAATAAATTATTATAATTATAATTATTATTATTATTATTATTATTTTTACACACAACAACAAGAAACTGTTACATCGACTATTTATAATATTGAAATCGTTTTCTTTATTTTCGCGGTAAAAAAATCGCGGTTTATTTTAGGAAATTAACATATTTACAGTGATTTTTCCACGTGCATAGAAGTTGAAATTAAGTTTGGGTGGAGAAAGGGGATAAGGTTATATTGTTTCATAGGAATAAAATAAATAAGAGAAATCACGTAAACAAACGATAGAATTGTATAAAATTGTCTGTAGTTTTGAAAAAAAAAAAATTATCACATGCGAAATCGAATCAAATGTGGGAAATTTTTTTGGAAGACGAGCCCGACCCCTCAATACAATAAATAAATGCGATTTTAATCCCAATCATACATTTCTTTCAATATTTAGTAATTTGAAACACTCAGAGCAAATTAAAATGTACCATTAATTTTAGTTCATAACTAGTCGTTGGGGTCCACCGTAATACTTACCCATCATGGATAGGCATATGAAAATAAAATATGTGAAAACTATTTATACAATGCATTGCAATTCCAAAACAAAACTTAAATATTGTTAATATGCATAGTAATACTCTATTAAAGAACTGCAGATGTACCAATTTCGACAAATTATATAAAACGCCAAACTACTCAAGTAATACCGAACTGCGTAAAAGAAACATCCTTATAACTCCAAAAATAATTATAATATAAACTAACAGTTTACTGCGTTAGATTAAGCGTCTCATTTTCAATTAAAATATACCTCTGAATTGAAATTTGAATGAAATACAGGGTCATGAAAAATTGAAGAATGTGGAAAACAGGATTACAAATATCTCGGCAACTAATAATCCGATCGACTTCGTTCTATATGCAAAATGCGTGTTATTTTATTGCCTTTTACGTTCATTCCTTAAAACAAAAACATTCAAAAATTTTTATGTACCTTTCATCAGAACGAATTTTTCGAGAGTCCGAAAAAAAATAGTTCCGGATAATCGAGGTTGCTGATATTAAATAGGCTTCGTCCCATTCTTACATACTAACTACATACAAAATTTCAAGTCTATCTCAATTTGTTTGGGAGATAGAGTGTTTACAGACAGACGGACGGCAAAATTTTTTTTCTAAAAATATGTTTTTCGGAATCTCCACTATCTAAAACGTGTAAATCCGTCAAAAAAAAATTTTCGATTTTCAAAACGATTGCAAGGCTTACCCTATACTACGTATGATGGGTAAGTAAAAAGGATAGAAAATTGGAATAATACTAAAAATTTCAGGGGCAAGATATTCCCTTGTTTTGCCTTTGGAATATGCAATATTCTCCAACTATTTTTTTCTTTTTTACATTATGATGTAATAAAATGCAGAAAAGTATCTTAATGAACATTCATCATTGGATCGTGATAGACGTGGATAATCAGAAATGACATTCTTAATTATTTTCCGAATTTTTTTTATAAAAGACAAATTAACATTCAAGGACATTTATTTAAAAAGAAATTGTAGTAGAAAGATAATTTTGAATGATTGGGTTAAAACTTGATAAATACACAAAACATTTGAGTGCTGAATTTCTTTCCGTGAATCCAAAATAGGTCGTTTAACTTTTTTATATTTTTACTGCTTCTGATAGGATTGAATTACCTAGAAAAATGTATTAATTTAGTTTCTCATTGAATAATACCAGGATTTTATGAGGATCCATTTACCTAGAATAATAGTAATAGCGGAACTTAATTTTGCGCTGAAACATTTTGTTTCCAGTGTTAATTCCAGAAAAAATATTTAAATATGTCGTGAATCTCCGGAATTCATAGATACTGCGCTTCGCTGTGCAACGAAACACAGCTCCTCCCCCGCCGAAAATATATATATATATATAATAAAATAAAACAAATCTATCATTTAATTATAAGATATTGTTTCCGATATCTGGTGTTTAGTAATTAATGGGCAGAATTTTCGGTACGAATTGATTTTCCCAAATGGACACGACTTTTCAAACGACCCAAAAAATATTTTTTATTCGATGGATACTTTGATAAGAGAAGTTTTCCTCAAAACAAAAAAAAAGTAAAACTTATTTCAAAAGGTCATATATTGGAAAGAATCACATAGTTAGATATATTTTTCTACAGTATGTGTTTTTTCCTAAAAAAAGTCCTTTTTTAAAAACAATTGTTAAATTATGAATAATTTTCATAATTATTTTTTTATTGAAATAAAAGGAAAAATGCCATAAATATCTCTGAGTTTACACATTGTATCCCCATGTAAAAGAAATCAAACAGGGGAAGGTGGCGGAAGGCGGGTTTCTTGAGACGATATTGTCACGTCAATAAATCATAAATTGTCACATGAATCAACATTAATATCCTCAAACGTTTAACTCTTTTTTTTTTGTCTAGTAAAAAATAAGAAAAAATGTTCAATTAATGCCTTATTACGGGCTACTTTGATTAAAATAAAAAAATTGATGTCGTATGTGGGTGTTACTATTGGAAAAGTTAATGTAGATACAATTTTTTAACATGTAAATCTCCTCTATTTAAATAAAAAAATTCTATTTTAAAATGTATCAATCATTCAAAGGGTATAGCCGGGTTTCTTAGTAAAATATGCCCTTGAGTCAACCACATCGAGTCCTACATGGATCGATAGCCCATACAAAGAAATTCATTTCTCCCCAGTTTGAAGTTTGTATCTCAAGACTATGGGGGGTAATGGCCCTAAATGCCTGTTTTGGAAAAGTGCGCATTGTGACGAAACTACTAAGCAAATTTCAACGAAAAAATAAAGGATGTAAAAAACCTCCATACGAATGTTCGACAATTTTTTCAGATTTTCTTAAACAAAAGAACAAGTTTTCTAACATTTTTCCTGTTTTTAAATGAACATTTTAATTAAAAATAAACTAAAATTTCTGAGTGACCACCTTAATTTTTTTGCATGAAATACTATGAGACATGATGCATATTCACTATCAATTTCAACTTTCTACGTATGGTGCATCATATTAAAAAAAGGCAAAATCATATTCCGGCGGAATTGAGGGGCGTGTCTCGGACAAATTTCATGCCTTCTTTTCAAATCTCACATATTAATTCACGCGGTATTTTTAAAAGAAGGCATGAAATTTGTCCCAGACACGCCCCATAATTCCGCCGGAATATGATTTTGCCTTTTTTTAATATGATGCACCAAACATAGAAAGTTGAAATTGATAGTGAATATGCGTCATGTCTCATAGTATTTCATGCAAAAAAATTAAGGTGGTCACTCAGAAATTTCAGTTTATTTTTTATTAAAATGTACATTTAAAAACTAAAATGTACATTTAAAAACAGGAAAAATGTTAGAAAACTTGTTCTTTTGTTTTAAAAAAATCTGAAAAAATTGTCAAACATTCGTATGATGGTGTTTTACATCCCTTATTTTTTTCATTGAAATCTGCTTAGTAGTTTCGTCACAATGCTCTCTTTTCCAAAACAGGCATTTAGGGCCATTACCCCCCATGGTCTTGAGATACAAACTTAAAACTGAGGAGAAATGAATTTTTTATTGTGGGCTATCCATCCATGTAGGACTCGATGTGGTTGACTCAAGGGCATACTTCACTAAGAAACCCGGCTATATCCTTTAAAATGCAGATACAATTACCATTTACCACTCGAACTTTTATCGTCTCTCTGCGGCAATTTGGAAATTGAAAACTATGGGAATATTTTGTATTTCTCTCTTTTTAACTGTACAATATCACTATTAAAAAAATGTTTCTGCTTGGTGACAAATCCAAGTTTTTTGAAAGGAAATCATCCCGAATTTGTATAAATCTGTATATAATGAAATATGGTATTCCCCTTCCTACTTTCCCTTCTCCCACACACAAAAAAAGTTCAATCCTGCTGTGTCGCTCTGCATGTCATGAAAGCTTTTCTAAATGGGATTTCGTATGGCCAATTTAGGAACATTTTTTTTATTTTAAACATCTACCAGAATTTTCGAAAAGTTGCCTTCGTTTTAATTAATCACGGAATTTCGGGTCTTAAATGCAGCAGAAATTACTATTCTAATTTTCTGGTAAATGAATTTTTAAAAATCAGCTAAACTGATAGCATTGGGGTGAATGGGAGATAATTCAGTAATTTTCTTGATACGGCCTCGCATTCGCTAAGGAAGACTGTGATTTTCAACATATTTCAAATTTGTAAACAATATTCTTAAATACAAAAAAATTATGATTAAAAAACTTTCCAGGAATGGCATTTATTAATGTAACTACAAAATATAAAGTAAATTTAAGACTGTCCTGTGGCCGCATGTAAAGAATAATGTTCCGTGCAAAGTGCCTGTGCCAGAAATCAAAAGAAGCTATAGGTGCTGTGCTACAGCACCAAGCTTCGAAAGATAGCTTTGCGAAAGAAAGCTTTGAAGCTAAACAATTAAAATGTAAACTGAGGAAAGTATTCAGATTTCTCTTGATTCTAAGAAGAAAAAATCGCGATGGTTCCAAAAAATCGAGAGAAAGCAGGATTCTATAGGATATTTCTTAATGTCTTTAATCCTCAGAAAAACATTAAAAAATCAATTTTTATACCTTGAATGAAAGACGTTTAGACGTTTATACGTTTAACTCCATGGATAAGATCCATATATACGATGGATCGTACATGCTGCTTTATATAATACCCATAACTACAGCTGCCTTTTTATGCATATCAAAAATATCCGTACCCGGTTTAATACGTATTATATGTACTCATATAAACGTATAATCGAGAGCACTACTTTCAAGCAATAGTTGTCATGGAAGTGACATCTTTTGACAACACGTTCTCACATTAAAAATAATAATAATTTCTCATATTTAAACTGTTACAAAGCAATAACCGTTAAGGCCCCTCTCCTCGCTCGAGGAAACGCTCGCGAGCTAATGCTATTCCTATGGGGAAGCATTTTTCTAATAACTCTTTCGCATTTTGACATTTTTGAATATTTTTTTTTGCATTGGATAGCTGAGGTGCAAGCCGACAGCGCACCTTTTTTACTTTTTCGATTTTGGTTACAGATATTTTTTACAAAGTTAGTTTCACATTCAAAACCGGTTTCGAAACTGAAAGTGCTTTTTAAAAAAATATCTGCAACCAAAATCGAAAAAGTAAAAAAAGTGCGCTGTCGGCTTGCACCTCAGCTATCCGATGCAGAAAAAATTATTCAAAAATGTCAAAATGCGAAAGAGTTATTAGAAAAATGCTTTCCCATAGGAATAGCATTAGCTCACGAGCGTTTCCTCGAGCGAGGACAGGGGCCTTAAGGAGAAATGGTTCAAACTAAAAATATGTCTTGCTCAATTCCTTTATTTTTGATTTTGATTCGGCAAATTAAATATATATATATAAGTATTTTTTTTTTTTTTTTTTTTTTTTTTTTTTTTTTTTGAAAATTTGATTTATTTTTTTATGTAACATGATTTAAAAAAATTACTTTAAATATTTTTAAATTTTATTCAAATTACTATTTTTAAAGATGTTGAATCAAATTTAAAGTTTATATGTTTTGTTCATTAAAAAAAATATATATATAAATATGTATGTAATATTTCGAGTTCTAACGATTTTAAATTACTTCACTTTTTTAATATGTTTTAAATTTAAAAAATATGAAAAGTTTTATCACATGATTATCTGCACAAATGATGTACTTAACCATCACAACAAAAATTTCTAATTTTTAACTCAATAAATAAAAATTTCTTTAGAATGTGTCCCGGGCCCCTTTAAAACACTAAAATAGCTACAAACTTTAAAGCGAAATCTCACACTTCAACTACTTTTGCTCAAAATAATATTTTAAGCAGACACTTAAGATTAAAACAGAAATTTCAAATAGTTTTCGTGATTACTTATGATAAATTAATGTTTCGTGTTGCATTAATTTAACAGTAGTATTCCAAAACAGAATAAATTTTATTAATGATATATCATTCTGTAAACTAAAGAGTATAATTTATTTACAAATTTCTTGTGATACGTTTAATAAGGATTAGGTTTACTTATTTGCGGTTAAAAATATATTTATTAATGAAAGTAAAGATTAAGTTAACTTTAGAGAAAATAATCTCCATAAATTCGGTAATAAAACAGGAAAAAAATGCATGGAAGATCCAAATAAATAAATAAATTTTAGCTCTTTTGACCATGTTCTTTTATTCAGATTAAATTCAAGTACGGCAACTGTGGCCGTAATAGAGATAAATTAGTACCTTAACCCTTTCAGGTTCAGTTTACTATTAATAGTAGATGACTTTTAATGGAATATTATTTTGTTTTAACGAATACTTTATTTTTGTTTGCCTTTAGCAATTTTAGTATGTGCTTATTTATATACTTTATGATTTCATTAATGTTTTAACATTTAGTAATTATAATAATGATAAATATTTGCTAATTGTCTTTGCACCATTTCTGATTCTTTTATTTTAATCATATATTTCACTCCTTAAATTTAAAATATAGGTTACTTTCCTGAAATAAACATCTGTAATAAAATATAAAGTTTTAATATCAGTTAAATCTTTTTGTAATATAATAATTTCTAAATATCTCCCAAAACTCTTTCTTAGCCTATTGACATATAAATATTAATTGAATAGTACGCAAAACAGCAGCATTTGTTATGCTTCAGATAATAATATATTCGTTAAACTCTAATTAATACATTTGGATAGTTATTGTTATTTTTATTAACGTAAAAGTATTTTTTTTTCTAAAAATTGAAATAAAAAATGAATCTGAAAGGGTTAAATATAAAAAATTTCGTTGCTAAATAATTTTAAATGGAGCATAATTTTTTTAATCTACAAAATTAGGGCAGAAATGTTTGTATCTCATAATAAATATCTTATCCTTTTTATTTTAAATTATAATGCACTTAGGACCACCACATAGCTTGTTATTTTGGTGTGCATCACAGGTACTTATTAGGAAATTTTATTTAACTGTTTTCATTTTTTAACAATTATATCCTACTTTTCTCATTCTCCATTCCTTGTCATGTAAACATACACATGTTTTCTTCAAAATTAATTAGTTCATTTCAAAATTAGCTTTGAACTGAAAACCATATTTACTCAACTAACATCATTTTTTTCAAAGACTTCTTCCATGTTTAATATACAAGTATTGTCTTTTGTGTTTGAAAAACGACGTATAAGGAAACCGGAACGAATTTTTCAATTTGAGAAAATTTGCATGTAAATGAAAATAATGACAGCATGGGATTTTAACGTTATTATGCATATGGTTTTTTCGTTTTTTCGTTTTATTTCTTTAAATAAAACAATAACAGCTGTTACTTATCATTATACATTTACTTATTTAAGAGTTTATATTACACTTGTTGGGTTTTTTGAACAACACACTTTTATTTTCATAGACATGGATTTATTTATTATATATACATACACAGCGAATAAACTTTTGGCATTATTTTTAGCTGCGAATAAATTATGAATGTCTTAACTGATCATTATAATCTTTCCAGTTACTTCGTATTAAACAGTTTTCGGTGTGAAATAAATTCTACATAAACGGTTGTCTTTAAAGTTAGTGAAAAAACGGAGAATTTCTATTTTTTAAATTTAATTAAACAAACATTATGTTTAATTTTCAATCTGGCCAATGTTTTCATTTTCCAAGTTCAAAATGCGATAAATATAAATTCTTCTGAAAATTGGGCATAAAATCTTCAGAAAATACACCACTTTTTTTAAATAACCATTTGATTAAATTTTTCTATCGTACTGTAAAAAATATTTTGTAATGTTTCACTTTAATTTGTTGTTCTTCTGACATTATTTCTTATTAGTTATTCGAAATAAAAATTATCATAACTGTAACGTTTGTTGTCCCGAATAAATGGTATATGGCAATAGATTTGGAAAACTCCATTTTTAGTCTTTTTTTACAATGAAAATACAAAAAAATTAATGACAATCCATAAGATCAGAGTAACTGAAAAATTTTAAGTTAATGATAAAACTACTCAGATGTGGTAGTCTCAAAACCTTCTTTTATCTTATGCATGTTAATACTTCCTAAAAAATGCAGCATGGCAGTGCTTCACTGAGAAAAAAATATGGTTCTGGCATATGGAATCTAAGTAATGGCTCTAGAAAAAATAGTTCCATGTCATCCCTATAAATTTTAGTTCCATTTCTTAGAGAGTTCCAGAGTCTCTTACTAGAATTCAAGCGCGTTTTCCTATATTTTTGTTGTCAAATTTATCTAAAAATCTCTTCAAATAGATGCGAACACAATAGATTTGATTTAGTAGCTAGAATTATAGCTTAAGAAACCATTCCTAAAATCAAGCGATAATTTCTCGCTACTGAAACGGTTCAATGTCGTTTCGTCTCCTAGAAAACACGAGACTAGAAATGTCAAGTCATTTCGCCTATTCAGCTTAGTTGTTTACCCCACTCGCATAGTTTGGACATCTATATTTCTAGTTTAGAGATTCAGAAAGTGACTAACTATTCATTCTAGTTGAAGGCGGCATATTTTTTTTCTCAGTGTTATTTCTTCAATCTGAAGTTTGATGAATACCCATGCATTAGTTTTTGAGATAGAGCTATTGCAAAATATTCAAATAAAATCTGCATAAAAACGCAACATTTTGGGTGATGTATACCAAAAACTAATCAGGATTAGTATTTTGTCAGGAGTGAGTCATAAGTTTGATGGAAATCAATGCATTATTTCTTGAGGCACATTTATTGCGAAATCGTGAAAAATGCAGCTTAGCAGCGTCCTCTGTAAGGGCAATTTACACCAAAAACTAAAAAAAAAAACACTAGTCTATATCAGGGCTAACTGAATCTGAAGTTTTAGAAAATCTCGTGCATTAGTGCTTTAGACAGAGCTATTACAATAATAAAGAATAAGGCACAGTGGCAGCGTCACCTTTCAAGCGATTTGTACCAAAACTTAATCAGCACCATATCATACCAAATACAAACTAAATATAAAGTTCCATGAACTAGTTCTTGTGATGTGGCTATTGTGGAAGTTGTAAATAATGCAACATAGCATCACCACCTGTTGAGCGATACACACCAAAAACTAATCAGATCTTATTTATATCAAGGTCTCACAGAATCTAACGTTTTGTGAAATTCCGTGCATTAGTCCTTGAGATAGGGCGATTGCAATAATCACGAATAATGTACCATGGCAGCTCCACCTGTTGTATAATTTTCACCAAAACATAATAAGTACCATATTATACCAGGTACTAACTAAATCTAAAGTTTTATGAAAATCCATGCACTAGTTCTTGAGATATGGCTATTGTGGAAATTGTGAATGATGCAACATTGCAGCGACACCTGTCAAGCGATATACACAAAAAACTAATCTGTTCTAGTTTATATGAAAATCTAGCACAATCTAAAGTTTTGTAAAATTTCGTGATCTTGAGATTGTGTGCCCACAAAATTTGTGTCACATTACAGACAGGCGGACAAAGTGTCAAGACTCACAGACAGAAAATTTTTGAAAACATGTTTTTCGGTTTCTCTGACCCCAAAAACTTTTAAATCCGCCGAAAACCGGATTTCGAAAATTTTCACGAATCCAATACTTTCTTCATGTAACGATAGGAGAAAGTAAAAACATCGAAGAAGCACATTCAATGCAATATTAAACATATAAAACAGATATAGCTAACAAAAAATGTAATAAATTTTGAAAACACTGTCAAATTCGTTCATAACAAGGTCTTAAAAAAAGTTCGCTTTTAATGAATATAAAAATTTGTAAAAAGATAATTAATGGTTCGCTTAAAAACATTTTGCATAGTTGTTCTTAAAATTTCGAGTTTCTTTTCAAGTTAAAAACTTATCGAATCATTAAAGATGTTTAATAAAATTATTTATTTGTTTTTATTTTGTCTTATTTTGATGTTGTTTGCATTTGATTTCATGTATTCATTAAAATATTTAGTTCAAAGTATTTTTACTTGATTTCTTTATCAAAGATTTCTTGTTTCGATTATCAAAGTATAGTTACTTGGCGTAAGTGAACAGGAAACAACGAAAACTCTAAGAGGTCTTATTACTATAGCGGTGCAGGGTGATCTGGCATTTGATATCCTAAAATATCTGAAACGAAAGGGAGTTGAATTTTGATATCATTATCATTTTCTATTCAACAAAAAATTATTTTTTCTGGAGACTTTTTCTTTACATTTGTTTCCTTTTTTATTTTACTCGGTTATCTATTTTTGTGATAATTTAAAGTTCTTACTAAAATCAGTAAATGATTATAAAATCATTTCATTCTAAAATATGAAACATCCCAATATTCGCTATTAATGTGCATCTTTATTTTTCTTTATTTTTTTCTCTTTTGTTTGAGAAACCAGGTTTGAAATTATACTTGTTATTTTTACAAGTGAAAATAAAAAAGTTTTTAGCAAAAGATGGAAAATATGGTTATCTACTAGTGCTCGCGATAGGATACGTGTAGCAGCTATACGTTTAAACGATATACGTATATCCGTATAATACGTTTTTCTGCTATACGGATACTTTCGAATATACGTTTGAACGTATCCGGATACGTATAAGGCGTATCAGTTAAACGTATATTTTAGAATACGTATATTTAATGTATACGTATATTCCACGTATCGTATCTAATTTAAATATTGGACTTCATCAGTCTTATGTCACTGAATGAAGAATAATTTGGAAATCGGTGGCGACAGGAATCCGCATAGTATGTCTTATATATACAAGATCAAGCAATGAAAAGCGTATATTTTTTAAAACAGTTTGCAAAAATTTCAAAAAATATCAGACTCCTGATTGGCCAATCTCGTTTCACTAACAGTGAAATATCTATTTTCAAAATAGCGAGTTATTACCGTGCATTGCAAAAGTATTTTTCAACATTGTACTTTGAATTTATTTAGATTTTTTTATTCATCTCAAGGTAATGAGCTCAGATATCCCTTTATTTTACATTTTGTGTATTTAATGCATACAAATTGTATCCATTCTAAATAACCAGCAAAATTAAACACTTTTTGAGGAAAGAATGAGAGTATAAATGTTTCAGATTTATTGTGAAGTCTTTTTAAATTTAGTTTTTTCTTTTTAATTACTTAAAACAATATTAAATGTAAAACAATTTTTTGTCTTTATTTTACAGGCAAATAAGGCAAATATAGGAATGAGAATCTTTCGCCTTTTGGTAGTTTTTCTATAAATATTATCCAAATGCCCCCTCCCCAAAATCTCCTTAAAAAAAAGCCCTAAGCAAAGTTCAAACTCTTTAATTATTTTCTCAAGTTTACTTCTTTACTTTTTTTTGTTATATTGCAACAATATTTTATCAATTATCTAAGCCCCCCTCCAAATCTACTTATTTTTATTTCATAATATTTTGCTTAAACATATAGCTCAGGAACTAAATAAATATACATATAGTTTTCTTTATGGTGAATTTAATAAATAATACAACTAATGATTAAGGTAACATATGAAAAAGATAATAAAAACATGTCAAAAATTTTTTTCTTTGTGTTCACATGTCTTCCTTATGTGTTTACAACTGCTCTTTCGTTGGGGCACATATGAACATTTTTTTTTATTTTTAATTCAATAAATTATTAAGAAAAGTAAGAAGAACTGTAAAGTTAATTTTTAAAAAATACCATGCGTAAAAATAAGTTCTGTTTACTATATAGAGTAGTTTTAAAGTTTTTAGTAGTTATAAAGATTTAGAAATTCTTTATTCACTTATTGTTTTACACTCAAGATTGCACCCAAGCGTAAATGCTATTCTTTTCATGGAGCTAATATTTTCTAACTCTGTTAATGTATAATGAAATTTCATTTTTTTAATCTTGACATTCTCACCAAAACATACATAGAATCACTTTATATCAAGCATTAACTGAATCTGTAGTTTGATGAAAATCCGTGCATTAATTCTAGAGATAGAGCTATTGCAGAAATCGTAAATAAAATACAGCAAAGTAGAGCCACATGTTGAACGATTTACATACAAAACTAGTCAGCAACAATTTCTACCAGGGACTACTTGAATATATAGGGGAGACTGAGATGCATGTGAACAGTTCACATAAACATAGCTTTTTGTCATAACTGGGTTAATTTCTATAAGCAAAACTACTCTATATAGTAAACAGAACTTATTTTTACGCATAGTATTTTTTAAAAATTAACTTTACAGTTCTTCTTACTTTTCTTAATAGTTTAT
Source organism: Maratus speculifer (assembly GCA_964019185.1). NCBI lineage: Eukaryota > Metazoa > Arthropoda > Arachnida > Araneae > Salticidae > Maratus > Maratus speculifer. The sequence goes on along the minus strand of OZ025296.1, from coordinate 251,452,189 downwards.
TGCATTCAAAAAAAAAAAAAAAAAAAAAAAAGTTCATATGTGCCCCAAAGAAAAAGCAGTTGTAAACACATAAGGAAAACATGTGAACACAAGGAAAAAATTTTTTAACATGTTTTTATCATCTTTTTCATATGTTACCTTAATCATTAGTTGTATTATTTATGAAATTCACCATAAAGAAAAATATATGTATATTTATTTAGTTTCTGAGTTATATGTTTAATCAAAATATTATAAAATAAAAATAAGTAGATTTGGGGGGGGGGGGGGGGCTCAGATAATTCATAAAATACTGTTGCAATATAACAAAAAAAAAAAAATAAATAAAGAAGTAAACTTGAGAAAATAATTAAAGAATTTAAATTTTGCTTAGGGCTTTTTTTTTAGGAAAATTTTAGGGAGGGAGCATTTGGATAATACTTATTAGAAAACTACCAAAAGGCGATTCTCATTCCTATTTTTGCCTTATTTGCCTGTAAATTAAGGATAAAAAATTGTTTTACATTTATAAGCTTCCTCCAAATTTAATTTCTTTTGCTTTTAAAAGAAAGGGGGGAGTCAATAATAGAGATTTCACGGTAGTTATAAGTTTAAAAATTTTATTTTCTTAATATATATATATTTTCAAAACACCAAATAAAATAGCTGTTTTTGAAATGGAAGTAAAATAATACTATAAGTTTGCAACAAATGAAACAGAAAAATTTGCAAAGTTGTTAAACGTAATATTTTTTGTATTAATGATGCATAAAAAATAGTATTGAAAACTGTTAAATAAAATAATGTATAGCATTTATTGCAAGTTAGAAAACATGAAATTTATTTAAATTACAATTGAACGTAAAGAGCTTGTTCCTTTTTATGTATTTGCTGACAGTTGTGTTTGTAGAAGTTTCTATTACACAAAATCAACTTTATATGATAGAAATGTCTTCTATTTCTATAAAAATATAGATAATGGAGCTGGCATTATTTTCACGAAGTAAACTAAAAGGAATAGAATCACTGAATGATTATTGGGCAATTTAATGACATATTACGATCTGCCCCAACTAGACTTTTCATAAGTGTCCCACATTCCCACAAGAGTTAAAATGACAAATCCTTAGCATTTCTCAATTTTAAAAATAAAAAATATCATAAATATTTATTAGTATCCATAGTATATGTTAAAGAAAGAAAAAAAAAGAATAAATAAATAAAATTATTCTTTTATCAAGCTGTAGATTTTACTTTTAAGTACAGTAAGAAGTATTTTGGCTCCTGGGGACAAACAAAATGTCGAAGAGTTTAAAAAAAATTTTCCATATGTGTATAGGTGCTCTCATTTTTGATAATTTTTTGAAATAAAAAAACATATAATAACTAGTGAAAATTGCAATGTTCTCATATGCCCCATTTTCGCATGTGCCCTAGTCTCCCCCATATATGTTACTTAATTCTGTGTATTGGGTCTTGAGATAAAAAACCCACAAAATCCATGTCACATACAGACAGACAAAGTCACAGACTCATAAACTGACAGGCAGATATTTTGTAAAAAGATGTTTTTCGGACTCTCTTCCCCTTAAAACGTGTAAACCCGTCGAAAGTATTCCCGAATCCAATACTTTCTTCTTCTAAAGATACAAGAAAATATAAAAAACTAAGTACTGCGTCGCTGGTTTTCCAAAGATTAGTTTGATTCTACCCACAACTAATGTAAAACATTTTATAATAAATAACTTATTTTTTTTTTTTTTTTTTTTTTTTTTTTTTTTGGAAAAAAACCAAAATCTAAATTGAGGAAGTATTCAGATTTTTTTTAAGTACCTGCATAACAAGTAGTAGTTAAGTAAACACATCGTAGTTCTTTGAACAAAGAATCGCGATGGGGATACTCTACCGGATATTTCTCAATGTCTCTAATCCGCAAAAAAATATTGAAACATCAAATTTCATACATTGAATGAAAAACGTTTAAACGTTTATACGTTTAACCGCTTGGGTAAAATCCGTATATACGATGTACCGTATATGCTGTTTCTTGTAATACGTATAACTGTCGATGCCGAATTATACGTATAGCAAATACGTATTTCGTATAATACGTATTATACGTATACTCGTATAAACGTATAATCGGGAGCTCTATTATCTACTCAGGGGCGTGGGAAGAGAAAACTGCATCCGGGGAAAAGTTTCAATTTGGCACCTCCTCCCCCCAACTTTTCCTTGTAGCAGGTCAAAAATGACGTTTTAGTATAAATTTGGTGACCCTAAATTTCGTGCCTGGGGCGACCGCACCCTTCGCACCGCTCTGTGTCTTCTTGTTTTGTTTGTAAGAAGTTCTGTTTACCCCTATACAGGGGACAAGTGCAATAAAACAATTTGAATGCATCATGTAACAAAAAGCTATTAAATACTTTTTAAACAGATGTATTTAGTTAAAGTGTTATTTGATATAAAGTTCAGTGGTGACCATCCCCCCAAACCCAATGACGCAAATCCCCCATCCAAAAAATCTTCATATATTGACCCCCCCCCCACCTAAACAGATTGTAAATTGTAAAATATATAATACTTATAAATCTACTAGCAGGCTATGCCCGCTGCGCTGGTCAATATTTCAAAATCAACCGTGGATGAAACGAACTGGTGAATTTAAATTTGTATTTTAAATAATTTGGACCTCCAGCAGCACCTTGCTCATTGCTGAAAACGATTTAGACACCATTGTGATATTAAATTATCTTAAACGTTGCGCAAAAACCAACTATTTAGAAGTAACTATTTTAGTTTATTACTACTAACAGTGCACATTTGGAAGCGAAATGAGACCATTATGGCAACAGGATTTAAAATTTTCCGTTATCTGAAGAAATATTAATTATTACAGTCGTTACCATGGTACAACTTCTGAAAAATTTCTTCACAACTTTTCATTATGTGAAGCCAGGAACCCAAAGCTACTCCCACCTAAAAAGTTTATATATACAGGGTGATTCCAAATTTTTTTTACAATAAAAGAGGGGTGATAGTACACATCAAGACAAACAATATTAAATAGAAGACGAAGGGTCCAAAGCGTTTTCCAAAGGAGATAGCCGCCATTAAAGTTTAGGGACCAAAATTTCAAATAAACATACAAAACGGAAAAATCGGTCGATTGATTTGCGGTTTTCACTAAAATTATTCTTTAAGTCGGCATTTTCTTGAAATTAAATTATAAAGATAAATTTCAAAACATGCCGATAGAGGGCGCTTTAGACTTTGGCGTAACGAACAATAATTTTTAGCCGGTATTTTTTGCATCTCATTAAAGGTTTTCGTAAGCTTAGACTCAAACTTAAATTTTGAACTCAAAATCTGAAAGTGGGAGTGATTAAGTAGTACAAACTGAACTGTGTTCAGAAGGTTCAAATTTCAAATCAGGGCCATAACTATAAACTTGGGGGCCCCGGGGCAAAACCTCCGGGGGCCCCCCAGGGAGGGCAAATTGAAACTTTGCCCCAGGCATAGTTTCTTTTCTCGCACACCGCTGTTAAAATGTACATAATATGATAAGCCCAAAAATGACTAAAAAATGTAGAATTGGGCAACTCTACTCGGCAGGCACTTGGCGGCGACGCCATTTTTGCCGATCCCTCTGAAGTTAGCAAAGGGAAGAAAATACGGACTTCTGATTGGTTGAATACTTTAAAGAGCATCTTATTTAGGTTCATTTTTTAGTATATGTAACTTAATCATGCGTTTCTGTTTAAAAACCTTTTGAAAAATGAATTATGATAATTTTTTTTTCGATTTTGTGTATTTATTAATAGACTAGCTGACCCATCCGGCATTGCCCGGGACCCGTTATGATAACCTTAAGCAAATAATTAACACTTTAGATCTACAATTAGTCAAAATTAAGCATAGGATATGAATTATTCGTTAAATAATATTTTAAAGAAATGCATAAAAAAATGAGTAAATGCTTTAAAAAAGGCCTTTGGACCTCAGTAAAAACATCAGGGTGTAGGTCCTGAAATAAGAGTCCAAAACTCAACTTTAAATTTATGTATTGAGAAGGTTTGATATTGAGGGGTGAAATACGCATGGAGAACAAAAATTTCAAGGTGCCTGAGTCGAGACCATAGGGAGTCTTAGGCTTTTAAATGGAATGTAAGAACATGGGAATAACTAAGTGAAAATATAGTTCCAAAAATGAAGATTGGATTAAGAGAAGGCAGTTTAATAGCATTTTATGGAACAAAATCTTCAAGGGGCCAGGAACTTATTTCGCATGTAGTTGGGTATAAAAGATTTTTTGTAGTTATTAAAGTAATGGGAGGACGCTAATGCAATGTGAAAGAAAATTGCAAACAATCCGGATCATTTTTAATGAAATTGCACCAATGGCCCCAAGAACGCGATTAATATTCAAAATTGGTGGTAGCTAGACTATGACGGTTTCTTAGTAGCTGATGAATTTAAGAACTTGTTTAAAAAAAGCGAGTTAATTGAATCATTTTAAAGGGATTTATAATAAGGGCCCAAAAAGGACAACTGGCAGTTAAATAGAGGGCCCTAACAGGAAAACATGTTAAAATATCTTAGTGCTTAGCTCTTTAGATCTACAATTACTCAAAATTAATCATAGGGTATGAATTATTCATTTTAATAATATTTTATCGAAATGCACAAATTGATTCGGAAAATGTTTAAAAAAAGGCTCCTAGCCGCGGATGAAAATATGAGAATCTTGTTCCTGAAAAAAAGAGTCCAAGACTCAAATTTAAAAATTTTGCACTGAGGAGGGGAGAAATTTAAATAGTGAACTATGTTTGCCTCAAAAAATGTTCAGGGGCCCTAGACTGAGCCCTATGATTCCACAGGAGGCCAAAGTGTCATATATGGAATGTCAAAACATTAAAATATCTAAATGAATAAAGAATCCTAAAAATGAATATCGGATTAAAAGAAAACGATTAATTAACAATTTACTATTACAAAAAATTTAACGGGCCCCAAGGGGCCAGGAATTTATTTTGCATGTAGCTGGGTATAAAGATATTTTTTGTAGTTATTAAAATGATGGAAAGATGCTATAACTATGTTAAATAAAATTGAAAGCAATTTGGTTCATGTTTAAAGAAGCTGCACCAAGGGCCTCCAGAAAGCAATTGACAAACAAAATTAATGGTAGCTGAAGTCTGAGAAATTCTTTTGTCGTTCATGTAATAGGTAGAGAGAGGACATAAAAAATTGATAAAAAAAAGGCTAGTGAATTGGACCATTTTTAAGGGAGCTATAATATGGGGCCCCGTAGGGACCAACTGACAGTTAAAACCAGGGCCCTAATATGAAACCATGTTAAAATATTTTAGTACATAGCGCTTTAGACCCTTAATTAGTCAAAATTAAGCATATAGTAGGAACTATTCTTTGGAATGATATAATTTTTTAAATGCACCAATTGATTAGGCAAATGTTTAAAAAGGGGCCCTATGATCCGAATAAAAACATCAGGTTTTCTGGATTGGTTCTGAAAGAAGAGCCCCAGGCAACCTTTAAAATTTTGCACTAAGAAGATCAGAAATATGTTTATTTCACAAAATGTTGAGGGGCCCCGGGTTGGACCCTATAATTCCACAGGGGAACACAGTGTCTTGTATAGAATGTCAAAACATTAAAATATCTAAATGAATAAAGAATCCTAAAAGTGAAGATCAAATTAAAAGGAAGCAATTTATTGATAATTTATTATTACAAAAACTTCAAGGGGGCGTTACTGGGCTCCAAAGGGCCAGGAAATTATTTTACATGTTGTTGGGTATAAAAATATTTGTGTAGTTATTAAAATAATGGGAAGACGCTAAAACTATGTTGAATAAAATTGAAAGCAATTTGGATCATTTTTAAAGAAGCTGCACCAAGGGCTCAAAGAAAGCGATTAATATTCATAAATAGTGGTAGCTGAAGTCTAAAAAAAGTTTTGTTGTTCATGTCGTAATTGGAGGACCTAAAAAGTTGTTTAAAAAAAAGCTAGTGAATCCGACCATTTTTAAGGGAGCTATGATAGAGGACTTCATAGGGGCCAACTGACAAACACAATCAGAGCCCTAACGTGAAAACAAGTTAAAATGTTTTAGTACATAGCGCTTTAGACCTTTAATTATTCAAAATTAAGCATAGAGTATGAATTATTTGCAAGAATAATATTTTTTTAAAAATGCACCAATTGTTTGGGTAAGCGTTAAAAAAGGGGCCCCAGGGCCCGAATAAAAATATCAGGGTGTTGGTCCTGACAGTCCAAGATTTAGCTTTAAAAATTTGCACTAAGAAGGTGAGAAATTTAGGGAGTGAAAAATGTTTAGCGCACAAAAAGATCAAGGGGCCCTGGGTCAGCCCTATGATTATCTAGGAGGCCCCAGTGTCTTATATGGAATGTAAAAATTTGAAGATATCTAAATGGAACAGGTATCCCAAAAATGAAGATCGAAATTAATGGAAGCAATTTATTAGCAATTTACTATCACAAAGACTAAAAGGGGCCCCAAGGGTCCAGGGTCATAACTGAAAAGTAAAAAGGCGAATATATCTAAAAGGAGAAAGGTACCTCAAAATGGAAAAGAATAGATACAAAGATCAAGCTGGTCAAGATGTCAAGCTGTTAACAATTTGGCGCATAGAAATTGTAAAGGGCAAAGGGCCCTGGCCCTTAAAATATTAAAAGTCTGAGCCTCAGGTGCATCAGGACCTGTTTTGGACTATCTTCACCTAAAATTTCAGACTTCTACGTACGGTAGATTTTGCTAACCATCGCAGTCACACACTCACACACACATACGCAGGCATACACAAACAGAGCGTTTTGTTAACTTATTAGTATAGATAAGAAGAAAGATTTTCTAGAATTTTTTAGAAGCTTTTTATATTATTCAATCGATTAGAAGTCCATATTTTCTTCCTTAAACTAGCTTCGGTGGGGTCAGCAAACATGCTGGCGCGACATGACACATTCGACACGACATTTTGCTGTCTGCTGTAGAACTCCTTTTGCATGCGAAGCGTAAGGAGTGAATTGACGGACACGCAAAAACATCATTTGCATCTATTCTAGCACTTTGATTTTTTTTTTTTTTTTTATTACAAACTTTTAGTTATGTGCTGAGCATTTTATAGGAACTTAGACTAGAAACTAAAATCAATAGTTTTTTTTAACCATCAGTTTGGTTCCCATCAGGCTTGGGGGCCCCGGGGCAGTGCCCCGGCGGTAGTTACGGCCCTGTTTCAAATGATTATAAAAAAACGGAAAAATTGGCTCATTGATTTGCGGTTTTCAGTAAAACTATTCTTTATGTCGGTATTTTCTTAAAAATAAATTATAAAGATAATTTTCAAAAAATGCCGATAGAGGGCGCTTTAGACTTTGGAGTGACGAACAACTCTTTTTGGTGTTATTTTTTGCATCTTATTAAATGCTTTCGTAAGCTTAAACTTAAACTTAAATTTTGAGCTCAAAATCTGAATAGTTGGGAGTAGTTAAGTAGACAAACTGAACTGTGTTCAGAGGGTTCAAATTTCAAATGATTATAAAAAACGGAAAAATTGGTCGATTCGTTTGCGGGTTTTGCTAAAACTAATTTTTAAATAAACATATTCTTCAAAATAAATTTTAAAGATAAATTTCACAAAATGCCGATAGAGGGCGCCTTAGACTTTGGAGTAGCGTACAACTATTTTTAACTGTTATTTTTTTAATCTCATTAAATGCTTTCGAATGCATAAACTTAAATTTTAGGCTCAAATTCTGAATAGTTGGGAGCGTTTAAGTAGCGAAAAATTGAATTGTGTTCGAGGAGGGGGGAGTGTTAAATTTCAACTCCTGAAGACACTTCAATTTGCGCTACTTTACTACTCCTAATTATTCAGATTTTGAGCTCAAAATTTAAGTTTAAATCTAAGCTTCCGAAAACATTTAATAAGATTTTGCAAGCATTTAAATAGAACAAAAAAATAATGGTTAAAATTAATTGTTGGTTACTTTGAAGTTTAAGGCGCCCTCTAATGGAATTTTTTTAAATTTATCTTTAAAATTTATTTTCAAGAAGATACTGACTTAAAGAATAGTTTTATTTTAAACCGCAAACGAATCGACATTTTTTCCATTTTCTATAATTATTTTAAATTTGAACACCACCCCCCCCCCCCCTTAAACATAGTTCAGTTTGTGCTACTTAACTGCTCCCTACTATTCAGATTTTGAGCTTAAAACTTAAGTTTAAGTCTAAGCTTCCGAAAACATTTAATGATATGCAAAAAATAACGGCAAAAAATAATTGTTCGTTACTCCAAAGTCTAAAGCGTCCTCTATCGACATTTTTTGAAATTTATCTTTATAATTTATTTTTAAGAAAATACCGACATAAAGAATAGTTTTAGTGAAAACCGTAAATCAATGAACCAATTTTTCCGTTTTTTATAATCATTTGAAATTTAAACCTTCTAAACACAGTTCAGTTTATGCTACTTAACCACACCCACGTTCAGATTTTGAGTTCAAAATTTAAGTTTGAGCCTAAGCTTACGAAAACATTTAATGAGATGCAAAAAATACCGGCAAAAAATAGTTGTTCGTTACTCCAAAGTCTAAAGCGCCCTCTATCGGCATTTTTTGAAATTTATCTTTATAATTTAATTTCAAGAAAATGCCGACATAAAGGAAAATTTTAGTGAAAACCGCAAATCAATCGACCGATTTTTCCGTTTTTTATGTTTATTTGAAATTTTGGTCCTTAAACTTTAATGGCGGTTTTCTCCTTTGGAAAACGTTTGGGACCCTTTGTCTCCTACTTAATATTGTTTGTCTTGATGTGTACTATCACCCCTCTTTTATTGTAAAAAAAATTTGGAATCACCCTTTATATTAAATTTCGTCCGCGCGATAAAAGGCACAATTATGCAAGAATCATCTTCAAACTCGTCAAGTACATTGAGATGGTTAATATCTCAGTGGGAATTGCAAATGAGCAAAATCGGCCCAAGGGGGTGGTAATTGGGAAGGGTTCAAAAATTTGAATACCATCTTAACATGGCTTTCACAAAACTAGCTCTTACAAAAAAATAGCAGAAATACAAAAACAAATCTTACAAAAAAATAGCAGAAAAAAATAAACATTTTTCGTTACAGCAAGTTGACAACGATAAAAAAAACACACATTAAAATTCTCCTACAACAATTACTTTATTATTGCAAAATTTCCTCCTGAAAAATGAAAACAAAATTATTTGCTCTTTCGTATTTAAGCATTTACTCTTTAGTTATTTAAAAAAAATATGTAAATTTGTATAATTTGGCGAACGATTTGGCGAAATTGGTTGACGTGATAATCAAGTAGTAGCCAATTTACACTTTTAATATTTCACAAAAGATTCCTACACAGACATCATATACGCAATATGTTTAGCACGATTATCTTGCAACTGCAATGTGGCAAAATCCTCGTTTTAGAATACCAAAGAAATTTATGTATATTTTATTATTTTCTATTATTTTAAACAACAATTAACAATAAATAAAAAGTAACTGTAGAACAAAACAACAAATATCATTTCAAAAGAGAAAAAAATGAAAGTAAATAAACAACTTATCATCAGATAAACAACTATAGCTGGGTTACCATATGAGGCAAATAATGCCATTTTGGCGCCAGTGTGATACCTCGATGAGTATATGACCAAATCCGTGACAAAATTTCCATTTGGAAAAAACTTTAATCGGTATTTATACTGCATTTTCCCTACTTATGTATAAGAAAAAACTTTGACACAGATGTCATGTATGCACCACATTGGCGCATTTTTTTTTTCTGTTGCCAATTTGGAGAACTTGGTTTTTAATTACCAATTTCATAAATATTTTTTAATTATTTTGTATTATTTGAAAAAAAAATAATAAATAAAAAAGTTTAATTAATAGCTATAGAACAAAATGATTTATATTATTTTAAAAAACAAAATGAAAGTTAATAAATAGTTTATTAATAAATAAACAACCATAGTCGGTTTACCATGTGTGGCATAAAATCGCCATTTTGTTGCAATCGTGCGAATGTGGTGCGTATATGACATCTGCGCCAAAACTTTAAAAAGTTGCAATTAAATTATTTTACAGTTTGGATGAGGAAGACATTTATATTAAAATTTAAACATTATACGCATTTTTTTTTTTTTTTTTTTTTGCTATAACTGCTATTTATATATTTAAAATTAAACATTAAAAAAAAAATCCTAAAAATGCTCTCACACATTTAAAAGAGAGTGAGAGAATTTAGTAATTACGAACATCGCTCCGGCTTATGCCTTCTTGGTATAAAATCACATTGTTTGATGACAAAAGTAAATTCAAACACCCAAATAAACAAACAACATACAATTAACAGATAAAACCATTTTTAAAAGTAATTCTGCTATTTTGTCCTGTAAGACACATAATGGTAGAATTAGATTTTAAAAATATTTTTTTTTAAAATAGAAAAATGTTATTTACGTTTTATCTAATAAAATATTTAAAATACATTTTTGTTAGCCTGCGCGAAAGAGAATAGCGAAAGTTTGATGAAGAAATATTGAAGAGGAAATGGTCAATTAAAAAAGCCTTGTAAATTTTATTCATAGGGAATTTTTCATTTCAAAATGTTGAATTTATCTATAGTAATAACGCATAATTGCATAAATTGACTTTGAATTGCAAAATTTTTCCTTCAGTACTACTTGGTTATACCGTCGACCAATTTCGCCAAATTATACAAATCGCCAAACTATTAGCCAGATTATATAGATTAGCATAAATTTTCATTTAAATAACGAAAAACAAATTAGCAGAACATATATAAAAGTAGAAATAAAATGTCGAATTAAAAATCACTTGATGACATAATTAGTATTTATATTATACTTAATGTCAAGTGAATGTGACATTTACGATCATCCATTATTGACATTTAATCTTGGAATATGGGGGTAGATTTTTAATCGATGGGGTAATCTTTCCTTCTTCAGTTTTTAAATTTTAAAACTGAAATTTTTCCTGTAAGTGAAATTGACGAAATGGCGCAAGAAAAATTAAATTAACAATGAAAACATTTGCAAAAAGAAATAAAAGAGTTATACTCATACCTATATAATTTACGACTGAATATTAAAATGTTCTCTAAAAATTATCTTCACTTGAAAAAAAAACAACATTATTGCGACCATTAAGAACCTAAGTCAGGCATTAAGTCAGTAGTGCATTTTCGGCTTAAAAACACATTCTTTGGCGACAAAAGCGAGATGAAAATGGTATAGAAACGAATAGTAACTCACAACTTACAGTGTCTTTTACAATCAAATCTGCTTTTTTCTGCTGTAAGTTATATTATACGGAAATTCGATAAAAAAGAAAAAGAAAATAATAAAAAGAGAAATAACTATCATTCAAAATTCATTTAATCAATTTCTGAAATTCATGTTTTTATTCTAAAACCAGGGATAAGTCGCCAAAAGTTGAACCAATTGTTATATTTCGCGTTAATTTATTTTTTAAGCATTACAAATATTTTTTTCATTTTCAAGATAAATATATTTTGATAATATTATGTCTCATTTAAGCGATCTTTCTTTATTATTATTAATATTATCAGTAGTTATTTTCTGCTATTATTTGCAAGATATTTGTAATATTTGTAATAGATATAGCCATTTTAATTCTTTTAGCAATTATTATTTTCGCAAAAAACAGCTACTGGCAATCCTTTTGTCAATAATAACCGAAAAATACGAAATTTACTATGAAAAATCAGAGTTATCCCTGTAAATTTGAATCATAAACCTATCGAATGATACAATCGGCAAAAAAATCCATCGGGTAGTTTTTGAAAACACTCGTTTGGAAGTTTCAGAACTTCTGCTTTATAATATATATGATTGCACATTCAAAAAATAGCGAGTTGAGCATAGCAGAATGAGTTCTTATTGCCCTTATCTAGAAATTAAAGAAAGAAAACACAGGAACATTTCTGGAAATTAAGTGTTGAAAAAATTTAAAAGTGATATTTAAAAAATCAAGATTTTTTATCAATAAAAAAAAGGAATTAAAAGTTCCCCCCCCCCCAAAAAATGTACTTTTTCTCAAATTCCCCCCCCCCCCCCAAAACTAAATTGTATGACGCATCTTGTGTCACCAAACTCCTCTCTGGGCACCCCTGATAAAGTTATTTCGTCTTCAACAGTGATACTTTATTAGTTTCTTATCTTCCTTTAAATCAGAAAACTATGAGAATAATAAATGTATGTCAAATAACTGTTCATCGCTGAAAACGTATAAAAAGAACAATGAAAAATATGGTAAAAATAAAAAGAATTTTCAAATGCTACTCACATCAGAGTGAGGCGATTCGAGGAATGATAATGTACGATATCGTAAGGTGGGACAAAGTCCAAAGTTGCAAAAGAGTTGGTAAAATAACGTTATATAAATACAGTCTCTAGAGTAAAAAAGAAGAATTTTTTAAAAAGAAAATTTTGTTTCGTTTTTCTCCCAAAATGTGTTAAAGCGAAGCATGTTAACACATTTTGCTAAAAGAACGTGTATGTTAAGCATGTAGGTACTTTGCAGCCCTCGGACCAATCATGAAGCAAACGCATGTTTGAGAGTGGTGTTAGGTTTTCAAAATGCAGCGGAGTGTCGCGCGCTGATACACCATACATTTTTGTGTAAAACTAAATAATTTGGGTAGTGAGGAGAATGCCAAGTTACAAGAAGCCTAAGGTGAGGATTTTTTGTCCAAGTCTCAAGCGTTTAAGCATCACAAAACTTTGAAGGTGACTCAATTTCTGGCAAAACACTGCGTCGCAACACTATCCCAACCATTGTAGAGCCCCAATCTCTCACTGCCAGACTTATTTCTATTCTCTCGATAAAATCCAATTGAAAAAGTCGTCGTTTTAATAATCTAGAGAATTTTCAGAAAAAAGTAGCGCGCGTTCTGAACAGCATTCCTGGTGAGTACTTGAAAGGCTAACTTAAATGGGTGGGAGAGTATGGAAACTGTATATTAATGCACACTCTTAAAATGAAAGAGTGAATTTGGCTTCTCAGAAAAGAGTTGTAATTTATTAGATCGTGAATGAGTTGTTTTATAACCATTTTACTTACCTTGATTTGAATTGTTCATTTAAATTACTCATCTTGATTTAAATTTCTTAAGAACAACTCTTTCACTCGAGTTTTTGCAACTCTATGCAAGAAGTTGACTTTTAAATTGCGAGATGGCTGAATTCCGATTCAACTTGAGTATTTTGTGGCTGAAGTTTTTATAGAGCAGGATAAGACTGAACACAAAGTTTCTGTAAAAGTGGCAGACACAAAGATTGACTTAAGATTTGTTCGTTTTAGCTTACAATGTTTATTCTTTAAAAAACATTTTTTGAAACAACAAATATTTTTATGATTAAATTCACATCTGCCAATAACAGTGTATTTAAATCTGAAAAAATCGATGGAATAGCTTTTTATTTTGAATGCAAAAGTTGCAATTGTTTTTTCTATTTTCTTTATATTTGGAATAAAATATTCTTAATCAAAAAAAAAAAAAAAAAAAAAAAAAGACTAAGAAAAAGAGTGTATTTTCTGTACTCTCGTTCTCGCCGATATAATAATTACAAAAGGTAAAAGGAATTTTTCGTATATCGCTGAAATTTGAAAATATCTTGAAACGTGCTCTAAAAGCAATTTATTTAAAAATATGTTACATAAAGTAATAAATAAATAAATAAATTCTTAAAAGCTTCCGATATTCATCTAAGACGAGGAATTTTAAAACAAGTGCTGTGTGTTGGACAAAAAATACGTTTATAAAATTAATTCTTTCAGAATTGCTGACTGAAAACAGATATTTGTGCATGATAATTTGTGAATTTTTTTTATTCCTTTTAAAGTATTATGATATGTTAAGAGATGTTTTATAAAGCTATAAAAATAAACAATCTACTCCATTAAAGCACGCCTATGAGTTGAATTTTCAATAAGACATATTTTCTTAAATTTGGGACACATTTTCTTAATTATAGATTTTTTAAGAAATACTATCTTTAATACATTATTTTACTCTAATTATGTAATAATTGTATTTTGGCATTAAAAATATTATTGCATCTTGATTTATGCTAACTACATATAATTAAATATACCACAGTAATGTTACTCAAGAGGAGAAAATCACGACGTCTGTTACCATCAAGCTACTGTGGGCCACTTTGACATGGTTCCCACTTACATTTCCACTATTAAAAAATATAATACATGATTTTTTAATTTCAAAATTGAGTTGTAAACAATTAACATGAAATAATGAAACAAACTGTATGATTATAACGGAACAATTTTCTACATTTCATATGGTTGAAACCTCTTGAAATAGAATGAACTAATAAAATAAAACTGCAAACTCCTTTTTTTTTTTTTTTTTTTTTTTTTAACATGGCATTTTTGAGGAACTGCTGATCAAACCAAACCTATACACAAAGTGTCCCTGTTAATTTATTTTTGTATTAGCGTTATTAAAATACAAGCATTATCCTGTCAAAATTAAAAGTTAAAGATAAAACTTTGATCACACATGGGTTACACGTTACTAAAAATAATATTTTGACACTTACTATTTTTGTAGAAGGATAAACAATTTTGTTTATGAAAAGGACCAAAGTAACCCCGAAAGGACCAAATTAGCCCTGGTTGACGGTACTGTTTAAGCTGATGAAAAGAAAAATCTAGTCAAAATTACCATCCGTTACACTGTAAAAAAAATTCTGTAAAGGTACTAAACATTTTCTAGGAAACTGGGATTCCAAGAACTTTTCATGTAACGGTAACAAGAAAAATCCATGTAACCGATTCTGAAATTTGAATTTTTGCTGTTACCGTTACAGGAAAAGTATTTTACTTGTTTTTTGTATTAAATCAAAATTTTCTGGTCACAAGAGTAACAAAATTTTGATTTATTATAGACAAGAAAATGCATTTTGTAATAAATTAGATATATTTTATGAGAGTAGACCACAATTATACTTAATTGGTTATATCCATTTCTATTTTAATTATATTTTTTAATAAAACAATTGGAATTATTTATGAAATCATGATGGAATGGTCACAAGAACAACAACAGTGAACGTTGAAATACATTTCTTTGAAGTAAAGCTAACTTTAAAACAATATTATATCGCGTCTGTCCCAAATTATTTATTAAGATAAAGATAAAAGAAATCAGCAATACATACAGAGAAAATTGAATATTTCTAAAATTTCTTCTTTGAACAATATTGAACTTCTGAAATACTACCAGCAGCATTAAATATTAATGTAGTGCAGATGAAATGAAAAGTTTGAAATTGTCTTCATCGCGCGTTAATCATTTTCCTTTTGCGTACAAAAACTTTATTAATACTACGTACATCATTATTAAATACACACAGCACAACTTCTTACACAAATTAAAACTTGAAATCGCTTTTTCTTCATGTTCATATATTTTGAATTTCATGTTTTAGAAATGCTAAGACACAGATTTGAGATACAGATTTAAACATTTTTGTACATGTTTTTACTGTAAATTTAACAAATGTACGCAAGGAAAGAGCCTTAAGGTTTTTCGTTATCTTTTTAAAAATAAAAATATAGTAAGATATATTAGATTTCATCGTTTTATACAATATGCAACAGTATAAAATATATATTCAGAGTAATATTAGATATACTTAAAAATGTATGCGTAGTTTTGTGTAATACACATAGGAAAATAATTTTTTTTAAAGTAAAAAATATCAATATTTTAAAAAGCAATCAATTTTTTTAAAAAATTAAGTAATTTTTTTTAAATATTTAATCAAATATACAGTTAATTATTTTAAACTTTTCAACAAAATTCAAAAGTGTTTATGATTTCGGTTTGTCTGGCCATCTGTCTGCGCTCTAACTCTCGTAGATACACTCGGATTACCCTGACATTTTTGGACGTTATTGACATTAACCCTAGTACAAACTCTATTTCAAATGAAGTTTCTAGAATAATTAGTTTACATACAGAAGTAGTCAAAAGTTTACCGTTACATTAAAGCCAATGGGAATAAAAATTCTTTCAAATGAATTTTAAAGATGTTACAGCCTTTCAAACATTTAAAAATTTATATACATTTACTAAGTGCACTAAAAAATGCATTCCGTATAATATGCGGTGAAAAAAAATAGTTATTTTTCCTGTATAGAGACACACAAAAAAATTCTATTACTTGATGGTAAAGGGGGGGGGGGATTGTTTGCGACATATTTTATTCATATTCACAATTTCAAATGATTTATTATTATTAATATTAAACTATTTTATAATAATAAAATTTAATACAGCTTTGAGGCTTAATATAAGTTATACGATATAGTCATGCATAATGCGAAGCATTTATAGAGACACATCAAAAAGTTCAAATAGTATATTCTTTCCGAAGTACTGTATATGTATCTGTTTATGGCTGATGGATTGAAGTTTCACTAAATCTGTGCATATTATGTAGTGTGTAAAAATGCTATAATGGATATACATAATATATGAAAAAGCTCATAAACGTCACTGAATATTAGCGTAAATTACTTAAAAAAGGTTTTTAAATAATTTATTTATTTTTACGCTGATTTGTATTCACTTTACTAAGAAATGCTTGTAGAATGTAGATAAAATGATAAACAGGGCCACCGAAAGAATTGGATAAATGGACACCTATGAATGATACTTTCTGAGAATGTGATTTCAGCAGTTTTAACAGCATTTTAGTTTAAAATAAGTTTTAACGAAATATTGGAGTGTAATAAAGGCACTAAGTATACTACAGGTCTGAACAAAAGTATTCAAGTATGTTTCCATCTATTAGTATAAATTGCTGAAAAAGAATCTTGAACTCGCTAGGCATTTTCTTGCTGTAGAATGCTTGTAGAATGTAGATAAAATGATAAACAGGGCCACCGAAAGAATTGGATAAATGGACACCTATGAATGATACTTTCTGAGAATGTGATTTCAGCAGTTTTAACAGCATTTTAGTTTAAAATAAGTTTTAACGAAATATTGGAGTGTAATAAAGGCACTAAGTATACTACAGGTCTGAACAAAAGTATTCAAGTATGTTTCCATCTATTAGTATAAATTGCTGAAAAAGAATCTTCAACTCGCTAGGCATTTTCTTGCTGTAGAATGCTTGTAGAATGTAGATAAAATGATAAACAGGGCCACCGAAAGAATTGGATAAATGGACACCTATGAATGATACTTTCTGAGAATGTGATTTCAGCAGTTTTAACAGCATTTTAGTTTAAAATAAGTTTTAACGAAATATTGGAGTGTAATAAAGGCACTAAGTATACTACAGGTCTGAACAAAAGTATTCAAGTATGTTTCCATGCATTAGTATAAATTGCTGAAAAAGAATCTTCAACTTGCTAGGCATTTTCTTGCTAAACTAAATTGTTGTATAATGTAGATATCAAGCGACAGATCAAATACAGGATATTGGAATCCGTATTTGGCCATAGACAGTAATCTTATTTCCTTAAATAACATAGTTTTGCTAAAAATAACAGAAAGTGTTGGAAAATGTTTTATAATCTATGCTTAATGCATGATTTTTCTGACTTGTTTTAAATATACATTTACTTGTGCTTTGAAATGTAATAAATTCACAATTTTAACCTTTTTTTTAATGAACAAAATTGTTGAAAAGGTAAACTGTGCCTAAAAAAATAAAATAAATAAATAAAAAACGGAAGGTTCGTAGCTACGTGTAATTAAACACATTTGTAAAAGCAACAATTCATGTACTTAAAACATATGTAAGTTTTGTTTTGATAGAAAAATTATGTTCCTGCTGTTGTTGTCTCTATATCACACAAAGTGCCAGAACAAACACAAATTCGAGAACGTTTTTTTTAAGGTTCACTAAGAGTCATCACAAAATGAAGGAAGTAAGTCAGCTTTTCAGAGTAGGTGTTAAAATACATTTTTTGTGATTATTTTCGATTTGACAATTTAATAAATTAAATTTATGTTTTTAACATGTTTAATACTTCGATTTCTCTGTCTGTCTGACCGCGCTCTATCTCTCCTAAATGTAATTCGATTTCTATGCATTTGATACTTGTTATTGAGCTTTATTATAGAATAAAACGAAATATGTAGCAATTCTAGTTTGTTTGCAAAGAAACTCAAAAGAATTTGATTATGTTATGGTCTATAGGGGAAAATCGATCGTAGTGTATTGTAATAATATTAAAGCATTTCAAAAATACAGAAATTGCCATGAATGCATAAAGTGCATAAAAACATGCTTTTCTATAGAATATGAACTGCAAAATATTTATCATTAATTTATAGGATCACATAAAAACATTCCGTTACACAATGATGGCCTAGGGAGCAAAACATTTTCAGCGTCTTTAATGATGTTACACTGTTTCAAATATAATCAAATTTATATATATTAATGAGATACATTACAGAAAGAATAGAATGGTTATCACATACTGTTCAATTTACATGAATGTACAAAAGAATTCTATCAGGGCTAATCAGGATCTATCAGAACTATCTATGAGAGATATTTTATGGAAATGCGTTTCCCACTTTGACTTGCGTTTTTAAATTAAACTGAATTTTTTCATACTACTTTGGATAGGATAACTTCTGTAGTTTATATTACAGAGCTTCACAAAGAATTCAAAAGCTTTCTTGTCTATCGCATGAATTATTAACTGCGCGTTATTAGTTATTTTCTGTGCGGTGTCAGCTGAATTATATTAAGTACATTATTCTCGTAGAGTGTAAATAAAATCAATTACACAGTAAGCACAAAAAATTGGAGACATTGAAGGCAATGTGTAGTAATTTCTGACAGTGGATTTTCACTTATTTTATCTGAATTCAAATTTAGATTTTAATATGTGGTGTGCATACAAATCAAAAGTTAACATGTAGGTTTGACAAAACAGAGTACATATCTTTACTAAGAACTGTTGTAAAATAATATTATATGCTTTATAAGGAAACTGAGCTTTAATATACAACTGTATGTACAAATGTAGAATATATACAAATCTATATGTTTTATTCACACTGTTAAAAACTTCTGCAAAAATGCAGAAAAAAGCGAAACTCTCTGTAAGTTTATTCTCGTCCTCGGTTAAATGCATTAGATTGAGTTTATTGGTCATCTTTTTACGCATATTTTTCTTATATTATACCTAATTACATGTAAGAGAATCCCATGTCTTTATTTAAAGATATTTTTATATTCGTTAAATCTCGTAATTCAAAATGCAAACTTTCAACAATTTTCTGCAATTTTATTAGAAATATTTAAAAAAATATATGTTAAAGGCTTTTTTTTTATTTAGAATAATTTAGGGTAAGCGATAAATCAAAAAGGAAAAGGCAAAAGCATCCTATCTGATTTAGTGGGGATTTTTGTCCCCTAAATGATAAAAGACATATCTTGTACGCAATAGCAAACGCTCCTTTAGCACAAACAGTAAGGTGTCCACTGTCAAGAGGTCTCTACATCAAATCCTAGGACGTAAAGAAACGAATTGTGTTAAAATGTAACGATACAGCAGTGCAAATGTACTCATAAAATTTAAGTTCTTTGAAGATCACTGAAGATTGAGGGACTCACAAATTAAAAAAACTAAATTAAACGATAATCACAAAAAGTAAATTTACAAAACCATGTGCATTTTTAAAGATGTTTATTTACAGTCTATTCTAAATTTACCGAATAACAGAATCTGGTTTTTTTCTAATGTCGGTAATTTTACATACGACATAAGATAATGGATTGTTCGTAGATTCTATGTAATTTCATACACATACACACATACACAAATTAACAGTGCAGGCTTGCGCACTATAATTAAGTTACCTTTTCAAATATGGACGTTTATTGCTAATATTGAATTTTCAAGTGTTATGAATTTTTTAAATTAATTATTTAAACTACAGTTTTGATCTTACTAAAACATAAATTTTCTTTACAGTACTCTGGAAGTATTGAAAAATATTTCATAAATTATTTTAGATGCTTATTTTTATTTCTTATTAATATCTTTATAAAAGTAATAAAAAATCCCTGTTATTTTAATTTTATTTTAAATTCAACTTTCATTTATATTTGTATTAATTTTTTAAGTAAAAATTTCACTAAATCTTTTACTGAAATTGATTTTATAGAATTAAAAATTAAAAATTAAATTCGATTCCAAAGCACTAAAACTTTCCATATACAAATACAAATATAATTTCATTTTATATTGAAATTTATATGTAACTATTATTTAAAGTCTAATTATTTTCAAATTATTAGAAATTTTCTATAATTTTTGAAATACAGGGTCATAAAAAAACTTTGCCGATATATGGAGCTCTAGCGGCCAGTCTGTTCAACCGATCGAGGTGAAATTTCAGCCCTCATAGCATGCATGGTCACAGTGACGTCACTGTGAGTCACTATGATCACATCACATCTGTGACCAAAATGCCAACACTCAGTGACGTCACATTGGGACTGAGATGTGACTTTCTTAAAAATTTTCAGAAAATTACAAATATTCTTCAAAACATGTTATTTACTTTAAAAAACATGTTTCTGGCAATTTAAATATTTTCGATTTTGTCACAGTTTCGTTCACAATGTTAATGTCAAAGTAGTCACAAATGATACACTTTTCACAAATTAGTCACACCGTGACTTCACAAAGTGGGCACAATATGACGTCACAAAAACCTCTAAAACGGCCATAACGACTTCACATTTTAGTCACTGTGACTTCATATCGACGTCACGTGACGTCACATCGACAATCGATGGTCACAAAGTCGAAATGTGACTTCACAACGACGTCGCAGTGACGTAACCATGCTTTACGGGAGATATAGCTATTCAGAGGTATGAGCTCGAAATTCTGTGAACGGCAACAAAATGGCACTCACGGTTATAGTCATAAAAACTCGAAATTTTTCAATGGCAACACCCATTGTTTTTCATCGCAAAATGCTCAGCGCATGCGAAAACCCTAAAGAGCGTTGGAACGGTATGGTTATTGCAATAAACGGACACGTTATGCTCGCATAAAATCAGATCTACGAACGGCCCCAAAAAACACGACCAAGCGGACGAAGAAAATTTGAATATGACAGAGACAAAATACCAATCACGGAACGTCGTTTGCCAGATAGTCAGCATAGAAAACGGATAAAAAATAGGATGGGAATGTTAGTTCTTCAGTCTGAGCTCGCAGATGGCAACAAAATGACTTCGTTCGTGGTGAGTTGGTAACACTATTATGAAAATGGGATGAATGCTGCGAAAACCTGGCGCATTTACCGGCGAAACCATCGCCAAATATGTGGCCTACGCATTTCAAAAACTGTTCGTGATTTAGTAATGAAATTCTAAGAAATTGGCTGCACCTGTGATTGTCCGCAATCCGGACGACCAACTGTTCCTGAGGATACTGTCATGGAAATGCTTCACATAGTGGCTAGAGGACGCATGCAAACTACGAAAGGTGCATCTCGTGTATTTGATGTACCAAAATCAATGGTCTTAAAGTTACTGCGCTCTGTAATCCGCATGTTTCTTTACCAGTACCAGATGTTGGAAGTGAGAGGCCATCAACAACATATAGACTTTGTTAATGAATTTCTTATCCAAATATGATGGAGATAACGATCGACCTCTTTGCATATTATGAACGGACGAGGCATATTTCACTTTAACTGATAACGTCAATGGCCTTCGCGATTCCCCACCTCACTCCTATGGATTTCAGGTTCTGGGGATATCTGAAATTGAAGAAACATGTACATGTGCAATCCGCAAACTTTGCCGGATTTGAAAGATTCTATCAAACGTGAGATTGCAAACATCCTTCATGCTATGTAACGTTCGGTTGTATTGTTCATAGTCGCCACCATGCAATGTGTAATTGCCTGTGATGGCATCCATGTGGAAAATGTGTAATAAAAATAAAAGTTTTC
The DNA here is from genome assembly GCA_964019185.1 of Maratus speculifer. Taxonomy (NCBI): domain Eukaryota; kingdom Metazoa; phylum Arthropoda; class Arachnida; order Araneae; family Salticidae; genus Maratus; species Maratus speculifer. The sequence continues at coordinate 251,430,104 of OZ025296.1, read as the reverse complement.
TCCTATCTGTGTTTTAATCAGAGATTAATGTATTGACTCTGTTTCACATGCAAATTTACTCCTTGCGCCCCAATCGTGTTTTTTATGGGGGGGTGGGGGAGGGATTCGCAGAACAGTTTTTTGTGCGTGCATAACATGTCCGTTTCTTGTTATACACGTACGGTTCCAACGCTATTTAGGGTTTTCGCATGCGCTGAGCATTTTGCGATGAAAAAAAAGGGTGTTGCCATTGGAAAATTTCGAGTTTCTGTAACTATGACCGTAACCGTGTGCGCCATTTTGTTGCCGTTCAGAGAATCTTGAGCTCATACCTCTGAATAGCTAGCTATATCTGAAATTTCACCTCGATTGGTTTAACGAACTGGCTGTTAGAGCTCCATATACCGGCAAAGTTTTTTATGACCACCCTGTATATAACCAATTAAAAATATTCCAATAAAGTCAAAGCTTATCATAAATATTATCTCGAAAGGATGAAAATATTTTTTCCATGCAGTCCTAAACTTTTCATTATTATTTTCTGTGTCCCTTTAGTTTATATAAAATTGTAAAGATAATCAAAAATGTTTTAATTACAATTGACTTTTAAAATTAAACAAAAAGTGCTGAGATTTTTAATTAAAAAATACATTACATTACTTTTAAATAAAAGGGAAAGTGCTTTTAAATTCATATTAAATCATTTTATACCATCTATAATCATTCATAATAAGAAATGACATTTAAAAAATAATATTATAAAATTCCAACACATGAATAAAATTTAATTATTAAAATCATTTAACTTATGGAGAATTTGCTTTAATTAAATTTTAACAATAAATTAAATATTTAAATTTCAAATTTACTTAACAGAAATCCTTTTTGAATAGTATTTTTTTTATTTACTTTAGAGTTTAATGAATAGTAAAAGCTTAATTTTCTAATTTAAATGTAAATTTTATTGACTATGAATTCTGAAAAAAATTTCAAAATTGATTCTGAGAGGGTTTTTTTTGTAAAAGGAGCGCTGTAAATTTTTAATTACTGTATACTCTTGCAATTTTTTAACGTACATGTGGCTTTAGTACCAAAACTAACTGTAAAAAATTAATAAAAACAAATATAATTTTTGCCACAGAAAAGTACGTGGTAGTTATTATTTACATCAAAAATTCTGCTAGTTTAAAATAGAGAGATCGAGCGAAAATACAGTATTGTTTTCGGTCAAAAATCTGAATTTCGCCGAAAATTTGTTTTCGGCGATTTTTCTTTTTATCAGTGATGACTGGTTCAAAACAGGAGTACAAATTATAAAGCAAACAAGGCAAGAATATGACCAAACTTTCACGTGCTCATTAAAAACTGCAGACTTAACGCTAACAGAAAATTTTTAGTTTGAAATCACAGAAGTATTTCGAATACTCTTTGAGAGGGTACACGACATTTCGGTCCCGCCATTTCGGTCCCGTCGTTTCGGTCCCGAGACATTTCGGTCCCTGGCCATTTCGGTACCGAGACATTTCGGTCCCGAGACAATTCGGTCCCAAGACATTTCGGTCCCGAGACAACTCGGTCCCCAGCAACTTTGGTCCTTTGCCATTTCGGTCCTTAGTCATTTCAGTCTCTTGTTATTTCTTTGCTCGCTATCTTATAAGTCGGATTCTAATTGTTGTGGGCCTACCAAATGTTATAAGTTCAATATTATCCGGGCCTTTTTTAAATATTTTTAATTCTCCCCCCCCCCTCCCAAGTTTTATGAAAAGTTGAATATAAGAGTCCGATAAATTTATACTTTTATAACTCGAGACAATGAAATCACAGCGAGCTGAAAATTATGTTTGGTTAAACAATGTGATATAAATTTAGGGGATATTGTCGTTTGCTTTTAGTAGTAATACTATTAATCAGAATAAATATTTTAAATTTTATTATTAATTATTAGTATCAGTATTTTATGTAAACGTCTATAAGCTATATAAACTAAAAAGTATTTTATATAAACTGCTATAAATATTTTTTTTGGCTGTTTACGTACATTTTTTTAGAACCTTTAAATTGGCATTAATTAAATAATAAAAAACTGTGTTTATTTTTTCCCCTTCCAATTAGTTTGATAATAAATGTCTTTTATAATTCAATTAGTTATAAATTATAATTTATACATGTTTCCTCAAATCTCCCATATACACCCTCACCTTTGATAATTGAGAAATGAGATATATTTATTGGAGATTTTTTTAATCATTATTATTATTTTTGTAATACAAAGTTGCATCGTATACATTTTTTTATAAGTTACTTTCCATTATTAACATTGCGAAAGCAATAGTTATTTCGTAACTGGGCATGCTATGAAAAAAAAAATGTTTTTAGAAATTTGCCTCCACCACTTTTTTAAAAATAATAATAATAGTGTTTATTGATTGCATTTTTTAAGAATTTTCTCAGGCCATGAAGACAATTTTTGTGAGTTAATTTTATTGAAACTTCTGTATTATTTAAATTTCTGTAGTTTTAAATATACAATAAATAAACAAATAAAAGATAAATTTCAGTTTAGAACTACTAGGAAATATAATGATGTATTGAATATAAAATGGATTATATATTGAGTTTATTTTAAAATAAAATTCATCATGTAAATTAATCATAATATTAATAATAAATATATTTAATAAAATATTAATTTGATTTTATGTTAAAATTACTAACTGTCTTGAGAATTAGGATTACCAATTATTATTAGAATTACCAATTATGATGATTAGGATTACCAAACAAAATTTGTGTGAATTATAATATTTTGGATAAGAGTTATACGTGTGTGCGGTTTTCGGGCACTTATAATCGCATTATACTAAAATTTTATGGCCTTCAGTTTAAAAACTCTGCAATATTCCCTTTAAAATTATGTCTTATTTCACAAAATTTCAGTTTGCAGGAGAAGGGACCGAAATGTCTTGGGACCGAAATGGCTAGGGACCGAAATGTCTTGGGACCGAAACGGCTAGGGACCGAAATGTATTGGGACCGAAATGGCAGGATTACCAAACAAAATTTGTGTGAATTATAATATTTTGGATAAGAGTTATACGTGTGTGCGGTTTTCGGGCACTTATAATCGCATTATACTAAAATTTTATGGCCTTCAGTTTAAAAACTCTGCAATATTCCCTTTAAAATTATGTCTTATTTCACAAAATTTCAGTTTGCAGGAGAAGGGACCGAAATGTCTTGGGACCGAAATGGCTAGGGACCGAAATGTCTTGGGACCGAAACGGCTAGGGACCGAAATGTATTGGGACCGAAATGGCTAGGGACCGAAGTGTCTCGGGACCGAAGTGTCTCGGGACCGAAATGGCGGGACCGAAATGGCGGGACCGAAACGTCCTGCTTCCTCTTTGAGAATCTTCTAGTATGACAATGATCATTTACAAAAATCATTATAACAGGTAAATTGTGGTGAGGGTTACGCCTGAAAATAAATGATATTATTATAATGACGAAATCTTTCCGCGTCGTTGATGAATTAATTACGTTTTATTTTATATGAAAAGAAAAAGTTTTGAGTCTAAGACATAGAAAGCTAACTTTGGCCACACATAATTAATTAGTAATTATGTATATTTAATAAATACGTATAATTAATTAATAACTATGCATATTCAATAAATATATATAATTAATTAGTATTTATATATATTAATAATATAAATAATAATTCGTATATATTAATTAATTTAAAAATTGGGCAATTTCGTTTTTGTTTTCGTTTTTGACCGTAAATAAGAACATCCACAAAATTCGATTTTGGTGTCTGCTATGGCCTTCAAAAGATGTTTCGGTTGATCTTTACTTGAAAAAATAAATTTAAATGTTTCTTTTTTAAACTTTGATGACTTTACTCAATTGACTTGCTCTGTTTTTGTTGTAGCTTCAGCAAAAAATTAAATTCAATATAAAATGTCTCTATTTGATATTATAATATTAGATTAAAATCACTTGGTCATTATTCAACAATAATGTTGAAATACAAAAGGAAATTTTGAAGGGTTGTAAGAAAATATTGAGATAATGCAGCATGTATCAAAATGACCCAGTTTGTTGTTTTTCAATTTTTTTTTGTATCTTTAGCCGAAAAACAAACTGAATATAAGATGTCTATATTTACTATTGTAATATTAGATAAAACTCATTTGATCATTATTCCACAATAATATTGAAATGCCACAGGAAAATTTGTAAGGTTGTAAGAAAATCTTCTGATAAAGCAGCATGTAGCAAAAGAAAATCCATATTCGATATCAAATCTATATCTCGAGAATGTTTATAGTTTTATTTAACAATACTTAGTTCAGACACCTACTAAGCACTATGTTTATCGCTTTAAAACGTCTATTGCTTCCACTTGAAGGTCATGCAAAGTTTGCTTTTAATACTTAATACATCATGGCACTTTAGGCACCTCATTTTGTTCATTTCATTCTTCTGTTTGTTGCACTACTGAATGATTTTAAGGTCGAATCATCAGCGGTAAGAAGGTTTATCATATTTTCTTAAATAAGATTTGTTAAACTTTTGAAAATCAGCTAATATAAAATGAACTAAATCAACAGAGCTTTGTCTTCCGGTATTTTTTAAACAACTCTATAAGAAATAAATTTTAAAAATAAAGAAATTTAATAAGGAAATAAATAAAAGAAATTTAGAAAGAAATTTAATAAAGAAATTTAATAAAGCAATTTAAATAAGATATTTTAAATGTATCGATTTAAATCTGACACAATCTTAAGCAAAATTTTCTTTTCCCATTTCATATTTACGTGAAAATATTTTTAATGTTAGAAAAGAAATGCTATTATTTGTGTTGTCTTAGAACTGGCAACAATAGTTAAGAATATCCCTTTGAAATGGGAAACAAATGTCTCTTGTGAATGTATTTTTTAATTTAAAATTCTTGGCAATGTTATTATCAGTTTATTTTAAATACGATGTAATTTTCCCCCATTTACTGCTTTTGACATATATGCATTTATTATTTTAAAATGTTCTTTTTTTTTATTATTCGCATGTAAATACAATTTTTATGATGCAATTTTCAGTATTTTCCTCCTTATAACGCGTAAACATTTAATTACTATTTGAAAAGGTTTCTTCTGTCTATATTAGTTGTGTGTAAATAAATTTTTAACTTAAAGGAACTATTATTACTTACCCTTTTTTTCTTTTTTCAACTGGCAACAATTTAAAATAATGACCTTCTCTAAAATATGCAATATCTCTCTAAATACTGAAAATTTTAATTGAAAATTTAACAAAACCTCAAAAATTTAATCAAATTAAAAAAATAAACGAAGCTTGCACATCTCGAACTCCTAACGTATATTCTTAGAAAAAATAATTAAGTCCCTAAGTATAATTTTCGCCCCTATAAAACTTTTCTAATGGAACGTTTTTGATAAAATTTAACACTAAATATCTCTTAAAATAATTCTTCGATTTAAAAACTGTTTACTTTAATGTATTTATCAAAAATATTTCTGTAATAAAACCAATTTACATATTTTTCTATACAGTAGTTTTTCTTAATTTTAGCGAAATAAGACCTACAGTCACAAAAAAGCTCTTTATGGCATGAAGGAATTTTTTTGAAGGTTCTATGCTGGAATCCCCCATTGAATCACATGTCACTTTAATCATTTTAGACCATTTGTCAACTGGAAAGATATTATTTTGAAATTATTAAAATATGAATGAACATTCTGCAAAAACTGTCACATTTGTCATAAAATTTCTGGAAAATGCAATTATTTTACCAGATATAATTAATTATGAAATATAAAGGAATAGAAACAATTTAAAATCTATATTTTTGATTTTATGAACATAAAGGTATTGAGAATTATACGAATTTAATTAGCGAATTTTGTTCAATAATATAATATGTTTTTTACTAGGATGCAACTTTTGTTTGTTTCAATAGCATAATAACATTTTTAACCTCTGATACACTTCACTAACAAATGTTTTTTATTTCTTTTCATACGTTCATTATTCTATTTGCCCTCATTTAATTGTTGTATTGATATAGTCAGAAAAATCTGAGGCAATTAATCATCATTATTTGAATGGTCGTAGAACTTTCATAATTCTTTTCGAAAAGCACTTTCTTTAACATATTGTTGAACGTTAAATGCATTTTCAAATCTGCCGCTAAACTGTCCTTATGATAAATGTTATGTAATTTGACACCCACGATGGCTTTTTAGCTTCTGAGAAAGTCTTTTCGGCGACATCAAAGTATTTTAAGATGGTCACCACCCCTCTCTGAACTATCAATCAGTTACTTGATTTGTTGCTTAGGTTTTGAATGATGCCTGGGTGGCATAACTAGCTGTTGCTCATAATGATGTCATGATGCGGATGTTTTATAAATGAAACTTGTGCATTTACTGCTTTACTTTTAGTTTTCCTTACACATTCATTGACTTTGATTTTAAATTTACCATTCTCCTTAATGGAATAGAAGAAAACATAAGTAAATTTCGAGTCCAAACTCTTCAAATCCCAGGGTTTATTTTTATTATTTTTTCTAAACTTCAGTTATGGATTTATATTTGCAAAATGATAACTAAGAAAGACTGAAAAATGAAAGATAAAATTGGATGATATATGGGAACTATTAATAAGCGTAATTTTTCACACTTTCTAGGAATTTTTTATTAACCATTTGGGAAAAGTGTTGTTTCTGTCGGTAGAGAATAGAGGTATCTGAATGATTGTGATATCCGGATTTTATTAGTTTTTTTATTGGTCCATGTTTAAATGTTCAGAAAAAGAATACTTACTTTTTTTTTGTTTGTCACAATGACAAAAAAAAAAAAGTATTAAAAACTACAAAGAAATAAATAAAAACAAATTGAGATACAGCTTTCGAACAAATTCCATTTAAAAATACATTTTCCCCCCTATACGATGGTGTAAAAATTGAAAATGCGCAATGTTTAGAAGTTTTAAAATTTACAGTACTGAAAATGGTAAAGTTGAAATTTGATTTAAAATTCGTTCATGATTGGTCCAAAAATATTAATGTTTAATCCACGGCGTACGTAATATATGCCTCGTTATTACGTTTTGATCGTCAAAGTTTATTATTATTATTGTTTTAAATATAGACTTTATCCATAAGTCTAAAATTTTAGTCTTTGAAAATATCATTTTCCAAATAGTCATTATAATTTCATAAATGAAAATTTTTTTTAGTATTTTTGCTTTACAAAAACAATTAAAAAACTGAAATAATTGTATACTTTATAATTTTTTATTACTAATGAACACTACAAATGATATCTTAACAAACAGAAAAATCATTTACGTTTTCAATTTTTACATTTCGTACATTTTTTCTGGAAGCCATTTTAATATAACATATACCTCGCTTAAAAAGCACTACAAGAAAAAATACTATTTTCTTTAGTTCTGCTATATGTTAAGCTCCATTCATACCAATTTCTTTATTTTTAAGATTATTCATATACGTGAAAAAAAAATGAAGATGTGTATTCTATAGGATACATCGAGTCTGAAGAGAATAATGTATAACGATAAATGTTGCATTTGAAAACTAGCAAAGAAAAATAATATAAATAAATACACTTACAAAATGTTTTATGTACAAGGAGAGTCTCCTAATTATATCATGCTTTTTATGAATTGTTTAGAAATATTTTAGCCTGCTATTACTTACTTGATGTTTGAAAAAAGAATAGTATATAATTTTTAATGAAATTCTATAGACAATTAAGCGAAAGACTGATAATTTGTAAAGCTATATTTAGATTTAACAAATATATGAAGCTTTTACTGGTGGATGAGAAATCAACCAATTGCCAATACTTACAACAAGACCGGTATCGTCTACGAATAAAAAAGTTAAGGAACAGGGTGACAATGGTCAGGGAAAAACTTGCTAAAGAAACGTGGTGTCTACCAATATTTTTTATAAGAAAATATTTGAATAATATAAAGGGATGAAAGAATATGAATTTTTCTTTAACAAAATATTGGTATTTTGGCCTTTTTGTCTGTGTTTTTTCCTGAACACTCACCATCCGCAATAAGTAAATTGGTGATTTATAGGTACGAGCAAAGAATAGAAGTAACGAATAAGCGGATTTTATATTATACGAATTTAACCTTATCGAAACATAGATTCCTTAAAAACTTAAGTCTCATGCTAATCATTGCGTCCCATAATGTGCGTTCAGCAGAGATCTTTCGCAGGGCGAAAGCTTCTGTATCGCATACACCGAGGGAAAAAATACGAATGAATAGTTAGTCATTTTTTGAATCCTTAATATTGAATTATATATTTTACAAACTATGCGATAGTGTACACAACTAAACTGAATAGACGAAATGATCTAGCATTTCTAATTTCTTGTTTTTTTGGTGATGAAATGATATTAAATTGTTTCAGTAATGAGAAATTATCGTTTGATTTCCTGATTGGTTTCATAAACTGGAATTATAGTTACTAAAACTAACCTCTTGTGTTCGCATCTATTTGCAAAGATTTTTAAATAAGTTTGACTTTAAGAATATAGAAAACTGCTGTTGATTTCTTGTAGCAGACTGTTGAACTCTCTATCAAAGGGAACAAGAACTTATACGGATGACATGGAACTATTTTTTCTAGAGTCACAATTTAGATCCTTGATGCCAAAATTATATTTTTTTCCCTCACTGTAGCGAGGAAAGGACTGTGGATACATTTTGTTGTGGAATAGCTTTAGATTGTTGAGTGATAAGTTGCGGCGTGTCATAAGGGTGGACATTTCAGTCGGTATCGATAATATGCCATTACCCTAAAAAAATGTTTCCTTATCGGCTCGGAAAAAAATTCGTGTTACAACTCTATAAATGGCCCCATGCACCGTCGAGCATTCGTTAATTATAATTTTCTTTTCATATCTTATGTGTAATTCTTGGTTTATTTTGAGTTGTTTATGATATGTTTATAAGGAGCTAAATTTTGTCATCTTAAGCCAAATGCCGACGAAACTGAATAAAATAAACATATCCTCATTATGAATTAAACCTGCAAGCTTTTCTGACGATTCTGTAGGTTATTCATATTTTTTTATTATACATTTCTAATTTCCACTGGATAATCTTTCTCCATCGTTAGCATTCGGCTAACTTACGTGCATTAGTGATTTTATTTTAGTTACAGTTATGTTGTACAGTTAATATTTATATTGTACAGAAAGTTTACCTGATGGTTTTTATAGCAATTTCAAATATTTAGTAAATATAACAGGTTTTAATGCTCCTATTTATAAAAAATTTATATACATATATATATATATATAGGTCATATGTCAATTACATTCTGGCTCAATTAAACGATCACGTCCGTTTTATATTTAGTGACTCAACTTTTCTATCACTTGATTATATGCGTCGTTATTTAATAAGAAAAGATGCTTTGTATAAAAACACATCGAATCACCGATCTCTATTCACTGGAATTCCAACCGTTGATAAACCACAAATTCTTATTAACTTTTCAATAAAAAAATCCTTAACTCTTATAGAAAAACGTCGGGGCCACATGCAGGGCAATTGTTCTCTTGCCCTTTCTGCCCCAATGGCTCGCGCCTCCACTTATCTGTAATAGGTCAGGGGGAACTGGGAAGTACCCTAACATCACGATTCCTTACTCACAAAGAAAAAAATAAACTTGTGCCGCGTGCAGGTGAAAAGCAGTTGTTGAAAAAATTAACCAGAATAAAAACATTGTATTCTTTTTTTTTTATTTTCGCGTTGTCTGTCAAATGATCTCAACTTTCTTTGTAGTCTTGGAAAATCACTTGTCACGATGTGTTTCCTAACGGTGTTGTGTAATGGATTTTGACTGTGTAACACGAAGCCGAACATTTAGCACGATCCAGAGCATGTTTCGGTACAATCTTTTACACGCCTGCTCTCGTTAGTAAAGTGATGATTATGTATTCGTTTAGATGTAATTGGATATCCGATTACATCAAATCTTAGATCAATTCGTCAGATATGTTTATGTTAGTTTCTTTTCTTTTATTTATTTATTTATTTTGAAGAACCTGATCTCTAGCTTCGGAGGATTTAATTGTGAAAATTTACCCTCTAAAATGCAATTTTCTTTCATATTTATTTCAAATTCATTGAGTATAATGAAGGTTATACACTATCTACCAAAAAGTATTTGTACACTTTCAGTTTTTGACAATTTGTCAAATATTTAAAAATATACTGGTCGGATTCTTCTGGAACTTCAAAAATATAAAGATTATGTTTCACTTTATATTTATTTACATTCATTTGTTAAGCGGGTAATTAGGGGGCAGCAAAAAAACAAAGAATAATAGAAATATTTGGGATCGCCTTGTACATGAAAATGCACGAAACGACTTATCGCTTTAGAATACAAATATATGAATACAGTAGAATATGTACACTAATTTTTGTGAGAATAGCATGTATATTTATGACGATAGAGCGATTTTTTTGAAAAATTCAAAAAATTCTGGTATGTTTTTTGTTTATATCATGCTGGGTTTTTGACCAAATTTAACGCAAATTTCAGAAAAATTGGCAAAATGCAGTAGAAAAAATGTAGCGCAATTGGAATATAAATATATTAAATATTTTATGAAATATGAGTAGTTGTATAAAATAATTTTTATCTGCGCATGCGCGAACTAGAAAAACATTTTTTTTACATCATTTAATAGTCAATTCTATGGAGTGACTTATAAAAAAAATCCAATCAAATATCGTGAAAATTCAAAAAGATATCATTCTTTTAGTGAGATGTTTTTACTCTGCTCTCTAAAAACGGCTGAATCTTAAGGGATTCTCCACAAATTGACATTTTTTAATAACTGACTTTAAAAGAAACTAGTATTGAATTAATACAATATCTAATACAATATTGCTGCTAATAAGTACTTGACAATTGTGATAGAAAAGAAAAAGAGCTTTATTCACATTCAGGGCCAAAACTAAGAGAGGGTTGGGGGAAAAGGGCATGTGCCCCGGGCGCTAGGATGAAAGTGTCCCAAATGTACATTTTGTTTGGCGATTTTTTCCATGTCTATGTTTAGCATGATATTGTCAAAATCGTCCCATTCAAAGCATTTCTCCTATACCAAAGCATAGAAGAATCTAATGATGATGGCATAAAGCAGATTTTTTTTTTTTTTTCGTTTTGATTCGGTTTCACGATTTTAAGGTATCATTTTTTTTTAAACAAAGCAGACTACTTTAATCAATATTACATATTTTAAGTTTTAAAATAAGTCGGCTATTAATAAGTTAGAAAATTTTTCTTTGCAAATACTTTTGCAGATGCTTTGCAAAGAAGAAAAGGGAGGGGGGGGGAGTTCACCAAAATTCATTGAAATATAAATATATTAAATATTTTCTAAAATGTTCTATGTCATGCAATATTTTCAACCAAATATAAAGCCACATTCAGAAAAATTCGCAAAATGTAGTAGAAAGAATAAGGTGCTATTGAAATATAAATATATTAAAAGTTTTCTAAAATATGAGTATTTGTATGAAATATTTTTTAATCAGGTATGCGTGAACGATAAAATTTATCATTTTACATAATTTAATATTCAACTCTATGGAGCTACCCATAAAAAAATCCGATCGAATTTCGTGGAAATTCAGAAAGTTATTGTGGATAGGAGTGAACTGATTTTCAATTGGTCTCTGAAAGCAGTTGAATGACGTCAGATTTTACGCAAATTGCCAAATCTCCATTTACGTTTTTTACTGGTGATTTACTTCTTTTCTTAGATAATTACCAGAACGAACCTATTTCAGGATAAAAATAATTATAAAAAATCGAAGCATTTGTGTCAAATCTACCCATTGATACATAATTGATAATGGCTCTTATGCAAATGCCGATATCTGCGATCCTGAAATACGTCAAGTTCTCCACTGTTAAATGTGGTGTCGAAAACAACACTGACATCAATCGCATGCATGATGCCAAGAAGAACAGAGCTGTCTGATTTTGAGAAAGGTGTGATCATCGGGTACCACCGAAATGGCCGATCTTTAATCGACATATCTAGCGAGCTTAATTACCCCAAAACGACTGTGGCTTATGTGATTAGAAAATGGAAGCTGAATGGTGATTGTCAGAATGTGGCCAGAGTAGGCAGACCGACGAAACTGGGAGATAGAGACCGACGGGTTCTGTCTAGAGAAATTCGGAAGAACCGCAACCAACCAATGTTACACATACGCCAAGAATTTCAACAAGCTTCAGGATGTGTTGTTTCCATGAATACCATCCGTAAGGAAGCTCATCTGCTTAATTTTTATGGCCGTGCTGCCGCCCATAAGCCTTTAATCACCAAGTCCAACCGCGCAGCTCGGTTAAGTTGGTGCAAAACACGCCAGCAATGGACTGTACAGCAATGGAAACAGGTTCTCTGGAGTGATGAATCAAGGTTCACCCTCTACCGTTCTGATGGTAGGGTCTGGGTCTGGCGTCTGCCTGGAGAACGCCTCCTACCAGAATGTATTGTGCCCACAGTTAAATTTGGCGGAGGGGGAATTATGTTCTGGGGTTGTTTTTCTTGGTTCGGACTAGGACCCTTGGTCCCAATTCATGGTAAGCTCATTGCCGATGCCTACTGTAATATACTGGACAACAGTGTACTTCCTACGTTGTGGCAATACTATGGATTGGACCCATGTTATTTCCAGGATGACAACGCAAACTGCCATGTAGCGAGGTCCAGCATGGATTGGTATGCTGATAATGGAGTGCATCGACTCGAGTGGCCTGCCCAGAGCCCAGACCTGAACCCAACAGAGAACCTCTGGGACGAGTTGGATCGTCGAATTAAGGTGGGTGACACACGCCCAAAATCAGTAAAAGAGCTTACCTGCCTTGTGCAAACAGAGTGGAATAAAATACCATTAAATGTAATACAAGGACTAGTTGAGAGCATGCCCAGGAGAGTCGCAGCTGTAATTGCCTCTCGAGGAGGATCTACAAATTATTAAATGTGAACAGGGCCAAAACCAGTCTTTTTTTCCCGAGGCAAACGTGGATTTTGAAGGTACCCCTTTCCCCCTCCTTCGCAAAGCATATTTACAAAGAAAATTTCTCCAATTTATTAATAGCCGACTTTTTTTAAAACTTAAAATATGTAATACAAAAAGACGTATTCTGCTTTATTAAAATACTCCAATTTGATACTTTAAACCGAATCAAAAAAATTCTACTTTCAACAGGATCTTTAAGGCCCTTGTCCCTGCCCGCGAAGACACTGCTGAGCTAATGCTATTCCTGTGGGGAGGCATTTTTCTAATAACTCTTTCGCATTTTGAAATTTTCATTTTTTTTTTTTTTTTTTTTTTTTTTTGCATTGGATAGCGGAAGTCCCTCTCAAAATCGCTCCTTGACTACTTTTTCGATTTGAGTCATAGATATTTTTTATAAAGTTAGTTTCACTTTCAGAACCGCTTTTGGAAGTGAAAGAAACATTATAAAAATATCTACGCCAAAATTGAAAAAGTAATCACGGAGCGATCTTGAAAAGGACTTCCACTATCCAATGCAAAACATATTATTTAAAAATGTCCAAATGCAAAAGAGTTAGAAAAATGCATCCCCATAGGAATAGCATTAGCTCGTGAGCATCTTCGCGGGTAGGGGCAGGGACCTTAAGCCATCATCATTAGATTTTTTTATGCTTTAGCATAGCCCAGATATAATAATTTTAACAATATTATGCTAAACATAGCCATGAAAAAAATCGCCAAACGAAAGATACATTTGGAACACTTTCATCCTAGCGCCCGGAGCACATGCCCTTCTCCCCCACCCCTATCTTAGTTTTGGCCCTGAATGCGAATAAAGCTCTTTTTCTTTTCTATCACAATTGTCAAGTACTTATTAGCAGCAATATTGTATTAGATATTGTATTAATTCAATACTAGTTTTTTTTTAAAGTCAGTTATTAAAAAATGTCAATTTGTGGAGAATCCCTTAAGATTCAGCCGTTTTTAGAGAGCAGAGTAAAAACATCTCACTAAAATAATGATATCTTTTTGAATTTTCACGATATTTGATTGGATTTTTTTTATAAGTCACTCCATAGAATTGACTATTAAATGATGTAAAAAAATGTTTTTCTAGTTCGCGCATGCGCAGATAAAAATTATTTTATACAACTACTCATATTTCATAAAATATTTAATATATTTATATTCCAATTGCGCTACATTTTTTCTACTGCATTTTGCCAATTTTTCTGAAATTTGCGTTAAATTTGGTCAAAAACCCAGCATGATATAAACAAAAAACATACCAGAATTTTTTGAATTTTTCAAAAAAATCGCTCTATCGTCATAAATATACATGCTATTCTCACAAAAATTAGTGTACATATTCTACTGTATTCATATATTTGTATTCTAAAGCGATAAGTCGTTTCGTGCATTTTCATGTACAGGGCGATCCCAAATATTTCTATTATTCTTTGTTTTTTTGCCGGCCCCCTAATTACCCGCTTAACAAATGAATGTAAATAAATATAAAGTGAAACATAATCTTTATATTTCTGAAGTTCTAGAAGAATCCGACCAGTATATTTTTAAATATTTGACAAAATGTCAAAAACTGAAAGTGTACAAATACTTTTTGGTAGATAGTGTATATTAATGATATTTCGAAAAATAGATTATTTTTCTTTCGTAGTAATCTAAGAAGAACTAATACAAATATGAAAAAAATTAACCAGATTAAAAAATTGTATTTTTTTTTTCAATTTTCGCGTTGTTTGTCAAATGATCTCAACTTTCTTTGTAGTCTTGGAAAATCACTTACTAAGTTTGTTGCCGCTTATATGAAGATGTGATGAAAGTTAATGCCGCACTGTAGAAGTGGGTTTTTCCCAGAAGCCGATTTACTTTTTATAACAAAGATCAGTGAAAGATAACGCGTGACTGGCTACTTGACATCAATCTACATCACGCGCTGGCGCGTGAGTGGCCCCTTAACATTGGCGCCACGTGTTACTGCGCAACACGAAGCCGAACATTTGCACGATCTGGAGCATATTTCTGTACAACATTTTACATGCGCGCGTCGTCGTTAGTAGATTTATGTTTATGTATTCGTTTAGATGTATATGGATATCTGATTACATTAAATCTTAGATCACTTGACTAGATACTTTTTTTTTTTTTTTTTTTTTTTTTTTTTTTTTTTAGATTAAGAGGATTTAATTGTAAAAATTTGCCATATAAAACGCAATTTTTCTTCATATTTATTTCAATTTTGTTGGTAAAATGAAAGATGTATATTAATAACTAGCGGGCCGCCCTCGCTTTGCTTCGGGTAGAGCAAGTCGCCCAGTCCCGTGTCACTACTGACACCGCAAATTGTTACTACCACTTCATCCCATTAACTTCAACTACTAAAAGCATTATCTTCCTTTTAGGTAGTCGGAAAAAAGTAGCCTATATGTTAATCTAAGGTGTCAGATACCTGTATACAAAATTTCATAAAGATAGATCCAGCCGTTCTTGAGTTATAAATGGTGTAACTAACACGACTTTGTTTCATGGATATAGATTATAGCAGCCCGCCCCGGCTTCGCACGGGGATTAAAGAAAATTTTCAAGTTATAAATTTTTACACACATAATCATACTCTCTTCTTTGTGCGTGGGGTTACTAAAAAAGTGTAAAATTATAAAAGAAAATTCGGATATTAGTATTATTTTTTTTATTTGTAATAATGTTTGTAAAAAGTTTTACACCTACAAAACAAAAGCCATTAAATTTATTGTGTCAGAGCTTCCCTGTAAACGATATTAGATGTTGTTTTACTTTGTGGCAGCAAAATAAATTGATTTTCAGGAGCTCCGACCCGCGATAGACCAACATACAGTTGGCCATGAGTAAAACATTCTTTTCGTAGGTCGATCCCTACTAATTCGTAGGTTTGACCTCGGGACTTATTAATAGTTAAAGCGAAAGATGTTTTTACAGGAAACTGAAGCCGTTTAAATGGGATTGGTAGATCAGTTGGGATCATTGGTATCCTCGGTATATGAGCTAGTTGACCAGCTGCTGGGCCGGTGATAATGGTTGCTACAATTAAATTGTCCTTCAATTCCTTTATGAGTAGCCTCGTCCCATTGCACATGTTCGGAGGGCTTAAATTTCTCAAAAGCATGATTGGAATTCCAATTTTTAACATCAATTCATGTGGTGGCAGTCCAGAAGGGTTTAATGAATTTAAAAATTCCTGTGGATAATGGACTGCGTCTTCGATATTAGTCACGGTGTCTATTGATTTGAAATTTTTTATTTGGCCGGGAACTTTTTGAATAATCAGATTGTTTATTTCGTTGACACTATCATTCCTGGGTGATACTATTGCCCTAGAACACAACCAATGAAAGTCTTTTTCATGTAAATTCTCGATGTCAGGGTATACTGCATCTATTAAAATTTCTAAACTATGGACTATTTGACCTAGAGACTCATCCAGAAGGATGTTACAATTTCTGCTTAAATTTGGAATGGGGAAAATTCCTTCCCCAAGTTTAAGAAGTTGCTGTGGAAAATCACTATCTGTCTTTCCATGAAGATGAGCTCTCATATTTGTCCGTAATTTTATATTTTCAATCGAAGTCCATAAGGGCGACGATTTTAAGCATGCTTTGATGATATCTGCTCGAGTACCTCTGTTAATAACAGGAAGAGTCTGTCGGAAATCTCCAGAAAATACAAAAGTAATCCCGCCCATGAGAGCAGAGGAATTTCTAAGATCTTTTAAAGTTCTGTCCACGGCCTCTATATGTGCTCTGTGGCTCATGGTGCATTCATCCCACATAATCAATGAGGCTTCTTGTAATAATTTACCAAGAGGCCCATTTTTGCGAATAAAACATATAGATTGTTGCTCAAGATTTACGGTTAGCGGAAGTTTAAAAGTTGAATGAGCAGTTTTTCCATCCTTTAGAAGGGTTGCAGCGATTCCTGACGAAGCAACTGCTATCGCTATCTTCCCAGATTGTCTTATCTTAGCAAGTATTAAATTTGCAAGAAAAGTCTTTCCAGTGCCACCTGGCGCATCCAAAAAAAAAAATTTTGTTTTTGTTGTTATTCACGCTATCGACTATAATGTCAAAAGCATATCTTTGATCTGGAACTAATTTTGGCAGATTTTCATTAACAAAAGCGGTCAAATTATTTGTGTTATAGTGCTGTACCATTGTATTTGTCACATTATTTTCTGAACGAACTGAAGACGGCAATCCAAAATCACTTAGGTTTTTATCATTTAGTTGTAAAAGTTTATTTTCAATTTGTATTAAACCTTCATTATAAATGTCATCACTGTATGGTAAGGCGAAGTCTTGATTTTGCAGTCGGAGTCTATGTCTAATATCTTGACATAATTCGTCTTTGAAATGGTCCCATAATTTTAATGGTTCCGACGGCTGACAAAATAAAAGTATGACCACAAACAACTCTCTCAGTTGTACTGGACATTGCAAAAGCGATGCTTCTCTCAGTGTGTTTTCCCAATGGTCATCGTTTTCTAGCAAACCCCTGTCACGGCAAGCTGCTTGATAGGTCTCTTTGAGAACTCCATCAACGGTTTTTAAATACTCGAATGAGGTTGGACCGCGTACGTGATGTAGCAACATCCTAAGATAAAAACACTCTGATTGAGAAGGATGTACACCGTAAACTCTTCCTAAAGCAACATCTTTTTTTATACCCGGATGGCCAATTATGTCCTCACCACGCCGCCTTCTTGTGAATTTGTTGTTGGCCCATGTGTAGTATTGCGGAACTTCGTGGTATAGAAGTGTCTTTGCGAATTCATCTTCATTACAGAGCTCAAAGAAAGCCATCAAAGTAGTTTTACGTGGATTTTGGGCCACTTGTTCAGCCGTTTCTGCGGTGAAATACACCCTTTGGCCGTTTTCTAAGTGGACAGCTAACTGCAGGACTGTAGGATGTCGCTCGTGGATCGGAAATTCGAATATTCGCCAGGCGGCTTCGGATGTACTTATGTAACGGCCATTCACATAGTTTTCCACTTCATCGTTTGGGTTTCTGACGGTAAAAGTAGCTTGGTCAGATCCCTTATTTATATATTTACAAATGTATTTGATGGCTTGAACTGAGTGGCAGTACTCTACATTTATGTGAGCGTTAAATGTCCTACACAATATTGGAGAATAAGGTACAATCCATCTATTATCAATATTGAACCTACTTCCTCTAATATTTAGTGTAGCACTCTGTCCTCCATTTTCGATGTCACGGCGACGATAAACTGGATAACCGTCTTCTCCAGTTTGGGTATCGTTGACGAAACGTCGAGGGTACTTTTTTGTACAAATACCATTTTTCATACATGGTGCTGTTAAGTTATGCTCTCCGCATGGTCCGTGGACCATATTTTTAGTTACGATATTGTGCAACATCGGATCGTTTTGTTGATTGGGCAATTCCGCAACTATGACACTGTCAATTTCGTCTGGCTGGATTTTTCTTTCCAGCCAAAACAGCAAATGACAGTGTGGTAAACCACGTTTCTGCCACTCCACACTTGCCATATAACATTTTACTTTGCCGAATATTTCATCTTTCGTGAATAATTTTATGAATTTCTTCATCTTTAAGTGAAATACTCTTGAAATTATGTCATGGCGATTGAAAGGCCGCTGACCAGATAATAGTTCTAGTTTAATTTCAGGCCATTCGGAGTTACACGTAAAAGTGACAAATAAGTCTGGCCTCCCATAGTTTCGGACATAAGTCATGGCATCTTGGGTTTTTTCATGCAGATAACGTGCAGAACCCGTGAATGAAGATGGCAAGATTATGCGTTGGCCTATATTTGATGGGTCTACATTTGCATCTTGATTTAAAGCGTCTCTGAGATGAATGTATTCATCAGCCCTCAGTCTCTGTTGATTACGACATATATAATTTAATCTTTCTGATATCATTTTTGCCATCATATCGACAATATATTGACTAAATAATTCCCTATAATAATGTAATGAATTAAAACAGTTAGCTCTAACCATCAACCTAAATGCATAAAATTGCATGCACGTTACAGTTTTGTTACGCGCTGTACCTTGCTGAGGAATTGTCAAATAATAACCGTCTTCTCCCATTATAAACATTAAGGGATACTGTAAAGGATCATACGATCGGTGCAACTCAGAAATTCTTTTAAGTTGTCCGTCTCTACCGTGCAGCACTATATCTCTTGGGCCTTTTTCTTCGTCAACCAAGAGAACGGCTACCTCGTTTACAGTTGGAGCATTATACCTACCCGAATGTCCCGTCTGCGGTGGGCGGTCGGAGCGAATAATTAACTTTAAATTATCTGAAGAGTTACTTTCTAAGTTTTGTTTAAAACTTCGTATGTATATATTGTGGCTATTCAGTGCGGTCTGTAATTCGTTGATTAAATCAATTTTTAGCGTTGGAGCTATGTTTGACCTCAACGATAGCTGATCTGCGTCAGAAATAAAATATATTTGCAAAAATTGCGGACTTTGGCCTAATGGTGGTAAAAGGCTACCTATAAGATGATAAACTTGTCCCTCTATTTTAAATGTTGGCATAAAATTTTCTTCTCTAATTTCTTTCGCGCCAAACGACGTCATTTGAAAAAGGCTATTGTACCTACGTATGTTGTTTAAAAAATGTACAGATAGTGAATGATTATTTGTCAAAAGATCTTTTATTGGCTGTGGCGGCTCTTGCAAATTCGGGAGACAAACTTTTCCAGAAGCACAGCACATACCATTATGTTCATCGACCCATTTTTTGGCAGAACACTTAGAGCAGATCTTATTCATGGCTCCGATTTGTACGGAAGACTGTTGAGCATAATCAATCTGTGGATCGTATCTGAAAGCGGACCTGTTACTATGAGCTAAAACTCGATTACGAACTCTAGTCGTTGACGTCTGTTGTCTTTCTCTCTGTTCTCGAAGGCGTTGGGAACGCTCAGAGCTCGATTCCCTAGTACGAGCTTGTACATTTCTAATATTTTGCTCTTCGAGCCGCTGCAAACGCTCCGTACTCGACTCTCTTGCGCGTATTTGGGAGGTTCTTAAATTTTGTTCAGCAAGCCGTTGCGATCGTTCAATACTCGACTCTCTTGCGCGCACTTGAGAAGTCCTCAAATTTTGTTCGGCAAGCCGCTGCGAACGCTCGATACTGGACTCTCTGGCACGCGATTGCGACGCGTATTCTCTCTGACTTGCAAGACGATTTTGAGTTTCTGATGAAGATTCTTCATCGCAGCGTCTTTTTGATGCCCTTGCCTGGGAACTATTTCTAGAAAGTTGAGATCTTGATCTTTTGGGCATTGTAAAATGAAAAATAAATAAATAAATAACTCTCTTAAATAATTTTCTTGGCTGTTGAACCTTTATAAAAATGTAATATTAATATTATAAAAACTACCGAGTCTCTAAGGTGTTTCGTTTTCCATTTCGCTTTTGTTTACTTCGCCACCTCGAATTTTGTACTGTGCTGAGCTGTTTCTTGTTTCGGAGGGAGTTTGTGTTTTTTTCTGAATTGGAGATTTGTTTTTGTGGAGTCGTCTTCAGCTGTGGAGTGTATTTTTGCGTTTATTGGCACATTTTGTTTGGATAGCACTCTATCCTCTTCCGATTCGTTTCCTGAGTCGTATGGTGTATTATCGCGTCAGTCTTGATTATGAAGTAATTTATTCTGATAAGGATTAATACCAAGGTAAAAATAAAGAGCTTTTACTGAGACGGCATTTTAATTATTTTTTTAAATAAAAAAACACGGCACAGATGTCATATACGCACCACATTAACACGTGCTTTTCCCCCCCCCGCCAATTTGGCGAAAATTTTACTTTTGGATATAAGTTACAAATTGCATGCAATAAATAACAGGACATGATTTTTATTGCAATTTTATTTTTATTTTATTAATAAAATATTATTAATTTATTAATAAAATATTATTAATTTTATTTTATTTTTGTTATATAAAAATAAAATAACGCGAAAATTGAAAGAGATTCTAGTATTTTAAAAAAAGGAAATAAAATAAATAAATGATAGCTTGACATAACTAATTATTGATATAGTATATAATAAAAATATTTTAAAGAATTAAAATAAAATATAACAGTAAATAAACATGAATTTAATAAAAAGCGAAACAATTAAAAAACAGTTTTAAATAATAAACTTAATAAATAACAAAACAGTAAATATAATTTTCACAATAAATCGTAAATATTAATACTTATAGCCATATTGAATGCATGCATTTATATTATTTAATCAGCCCATTTCACTGAAATTTTTAACTTTTTTCATTTTATTCCCCTAACAACTGTTATAAACTTATTAAACGGATCTTTCTCCTTGACACACATGTGCAATGCCAAATTGGCGGGGGGTGGGGGGGGGGGAAGCATGTGCCAATGTGGTGCGTATATGACATCTGTGCCAAAAACACTTATTGTGACGTAGCTATAACAGTTAGACATATGCTGTCGCGACATTCTTTTTAGATAATTATACGTTCTGCAAAGTCGTAGTATATTATTTTGCTTTATAATCAATAGTATTCGCAGCGCACGCGATGTAAGGATTTTTGGTACTTCTAGGTTATCCCATCGGCCAAAAAAATATCGCCAAACTATAAGATTAAATGCCAATAATGGATAATCGTGAATGTCACATTCAATGACATTGAATACGATTCACGTGTTTAAAATGTCATTAAGTGATATTAATTTCGTTTTTTTATTTGAATTTTTATTAATATTCCACTAATTATTTGTTTTTTCGTTATTTAAAATAAAAATTATGTCAATATGTAAAATTTGGCTGTTAGTTTGGCGATTTGTATAATTTGGCAAAATTGGTCGGCGGGATAATAGAGAAGTACCGGATTTTTTAAGGTCATTTTTCTACACCTTGGGTTACATTATTGGCATTTTAGTAAGGATCCCCCCTTTAAAAAAAAAAATATAATATAGCCTATGTTTACCGGAAATAGTGTAGCTTTCCAACGGTGAAAGAATTTTTCAAATCCGTCAGGTAGTTTCGGAGCCCATTCAATTCAAACAAACAAACAATCAAATCTTTCCTCTTTATAATATTGGGTATAGATGTGACGTCATTATTTACTGATTTTTATAAGTTACATATATCCATGCCTCTTGTTCCTTTAACAAATATTTCAAAATTCCTATGTTATTTAAATTATGACATCATATTTTTCTAAATCAAATATTTTAATAATAATTTAATTCTTTCTCTTTCACTTTACTTCTAATTATGTCGCCATTTTTCGCAGAGAACCTCTTATTAACGTAACCGATATTTGTGTGTCTTATATAATAAAATAGTTTTTTTTCAAGTATGACGACATATTTATTTTCCTTTGAATTATTTTTATTTTAATTTTTCACGTGGATACTGTTCAATTGAAAATTAATTGCCGAGGAGATATTATTATCCCAGATTTTGATTTTATTGGCAACGTGAAAGAAAAATGGTTATTTTTTATCGGAAAAATTTTAATTGATTCTGTATGAAAAATAATGAAATTTTGAACTATTAAGGAAAATATTTGAATAAATCAATTAAAAATTAGCCTATGTTCACCGGAAATTGTGTAGCTTTCCAACGGTGAAAGAATTTTTCAAATCCGTCAAGTAGTTTCGGAGCCTATTCAATTCAAACAAACAAACAATCAAATCTTTCCTCTTTATAATATTAGTATAGATAGTCTGAAAATAGATTAGTTTTTTTTTCTTTCGTCGTAATTTTAAAGAATTTATACAGATATGAAAAAGTTAAAACCAGAATAAAAACATTGTATTTTTTTTCTTTTTGTGTTGTCTGTCAAATAATCTCAATTTTCTTTGTAATCTTCGAAAATCACTTGTAACAATGCGTTTCTTAACCGTGTTGAGTAACGGTTTTTCACTGCTTGTTTCAGTACAGACTTTTACATTTTTAGATGCAATTGCATATCTGATTGCACTAAATCTTGGATCTTTTTGCCAAATATGTTTATTTGATTTATTTATTTATTTATTTATTTATTTATTTATTTTGAAGAACCTGCTCATTAGCTGTGGATGATTTGATTATATAAAGTTACTGTGTAAAATGAAATTTTCTGTCATACTTCTTCATATTCATTGAGAATAATGAAGTATATATATTAATGATATTTAAAAAAACAAATTTTTTTGTTCCTTTTTCGTCGTAATTTATGAATTACTGATACAAATATGATTAAACAAATCTTTTAAAAGCATTTTCTATGATGCAGTATGATAACTATATATTTCTGATTAGATTTTAAACTGCAATTATTAGTGCTTAAAATAAAATGTTGGCTGTATATAATCACTTTTTAAAGAAATTATTATATTAGAATCATTAGCGCGTTTTATTTTCAAATCATTCTATGGATAATTCAGCTTGTCAATTTTATTAAACCTATTGAAGTTGAATACAGAAGATAATTTTATTTTTCAACTGCCAAATCATTAAAATCACTAGTAATATTTTTTGGAAAAAATAATTAGTATCTTCTTCTGTGTAATACAACCAAGCTCAATTATTCACAAAATAAATAAACAAATAAATAAAATAAAAAAAAAAATAAAATTAGCTATACTTACAAGGGGACCACCAGACATGGTGCTCACAGATTTTGATGATTTCAAAGTATGTTGTAGGGGTCATACCACTAATCATTCTGGTGAAAGGGTTCCTTCAAATGGACCTTGGTTTTTGAGAAATTGGGGGTCAAAGTTTACCGTATGTTTTAAATACTTAATTGTACAACATGGGAAAGTCGATTCGTGGCGTCGTGCCAAAGCATGTGTTTGCGAGTCGGAAGGTTGTGCGTTCGAATCCATCCTCAGTTTTATTTTTTCTTATATTCATCTTTTTTACACGTTACAAATTTAAAGAATTTTTATTTCTAGAGCAATTGCTACAACTTTTATATTTTCTTAATATAAAATTTTTCTTAATATGCATTTACATTTTTTAATTTTTTCATGATAATTTATTTTTTTCTGCAATTTTTAAACTAATATTTCTTTTGATAACACAGCAAAACTAATTTAAGCCTATAACTTTTTTTCTTAAATATTATCTATATTTTTTACTTTGTGCCTTTAAAATTATTCTTATAAATGCATAAAGTGATTTAGAAATGTTATTAATCATTTTACGATAATTTTTAGGACTTGATAAACACAGAAATGTCATCACGAGGAAGCAATTAGCAGTCGCGTACGGAAATTTAGTATAAATGCCGAATTTCATAGAATGTTTGACATTTTTCATTTGATATATTTTTCAAAACATTTTTCAATCTCATACTTTCCAAATAACTACACTTGCAAATTTCACGAGATTAAAATTGCTTTCACAAATGTGTCACATGTTACCTAATTTTGATTTCAGTAGACCTTTTTGAGAATCAGAAAGATTCGCATTATTGAACAAGGGGGGGGGGGGATAAGGATTTAAGGTATGTTTATTTTTTAAAGTAATTTTTAGAATATTTCTGCTGTACAGCACGTGTGTGTGTATGTGTGTGTGTGGGGGTGATGAATCCGTGGCCTCATCTTTAAACCCGCTATTGAGCTACGCAGATGAAAATATGAGCTTCACCCTACATTTCCTTCAGCGCCCCCCCTCCCATTACACATTTTTAATTATAGCCCTGTGTACAATTATGCATTGCATTTTAATCAGGGGCGTAGCTAAGGCGGCGTCTCAGCCCCCTAAAACCTTTTGAGCCCCCCCCCCCCCCGAAAAAATTCCAAAGTCACTAAATGAATTTATGTTCCAAAAACCCAAATGAAATTCTATTGAAAAATCTAATTTAGTTTTGAGGACCTTTCATCGTTTTGAAAAAATACTAAATTGTAACTAAAACAGGTGTTTCAACACTTGCTCATTTTACTTGCACATATGAAGCCAACATTATGTTTAATACTGCACTAGTTATGCGCTCGAATTTTCCATAATACTATTCTTTTCTTAGCATAAAATGAAGTTATTACAACAGTTTAATCAGAAACATTGTAACTAAACTACAGTGTAAATATGCAGTAATTTATCTTTCTGCGTCACAGAGAGAGAGAAAAAAAAATATATGAGTCATCCCACTACATTTTCTTGACCCAGGTCATTTTCTGGACCCTTGACATTTTCTCCCCCCACACACCCTAATTATTGACTTCTCGTTAAGGCCCTGGTTTTAATATTCTGTTTGCATTTTTAAAATAAAAATTCAAAATTTCAATAAATGTAACTTTTACGGATAGATGGCAGCACTAACTAATACGAATTCTAGTGAAAAATATCGTAATCACTGGCGATAAATTGATAAATAAACTAAAAAACTTTGTAAAATCACCATAAAATGAAAAATTAAGCAGGACGCGTTTCGAGCTACAACAATAACAGCATGGTGATTTTACAAAGTTTTTTAATTTATTTACTAATACGAATTCTTCCAAAGATTATTCTATAGTCTATACGATGTATGCCGTATGCTCGATGACTGCGAATGCCCAGTTTCTGAACAGTAACGACTAGCGAAACGAATACTTTTTAACGGGTAGAGAATTCTAAATCAACGTTAACATACGGGTATTCATTTAACCGTTATTTTCACAGCACTGCATTACATTATCTAAAAATCCATGCACAGTATTGTGTAATATACATTTGAAAAAAAAAAGTTATTGATTAATCAAAAATATTATTATTTAAAATTGTGGAGATTTTAAAATATTAAAATTTTCTTATACTTTTTCAAAATTTTAATTAAATACGCATTTTTATTTAATTATCTGTTGCAAAATGTACTTTTAGTTGAACCCTGAACTGCAGTCAGTTCACCAATTGAGCCATATTTTTTGAAATAATAGTAATAATAAAATATTGAAAAAGTAAAGTGCCCTCTTCAGAAAATATCAAAAGGTTCAAAGCTGTAGAATTCCCAATTCTGCTTAAAATTTATAACATGTAAAAAATATAAATATAAGTAAAAAAGAAAATAGAAGCCGAGGATGGATTCGAACTCACAACCTTTCGACTCACAAACACATGCTTTGGCACGACGCCACGAATCGACAATCATGTGTTGTACAATTAAGTATTTGAAACATACGGTGAACTTTGACCCCCAATTTCTTAAAAACCAAGGTCCATTTGAAGGAACCCTTTCACCAGAATAATTAGTGGTATGACCCCTACAACATACTTTGAAATCATCAAAATCTGTGAGCACCATGTCTGGTGGTCCCCTTGTTAGATTTTAAAAATAAGAGAGAATGTTAAATGTTTAATGAAGCTTACTAACTATCGATGTTCGCTGGCATTTGTTGCAGTTTTTTCAAAGAGTAAATAATTCAGTTTTTGCTTTATTTATTAAGATTCATCTTGCATTGAAATAAATATAAGATAAATCTATTCGCGTATCTACGTTGTTTTCATCAACCCGATAAATTTTTTTAAGTTAACCAGAAATTTTTTTTTTCGTATATGTTTTAATAATTTAATTTTCAAATGTTTTTAATTATTTAAAATATTTATTGAAGGATACTTTTGCATACTTATTCTTAAATAACTTATATATTTTCATTTTTCAAATCTTTAATTCATATTAGGCCGATTTTTATTAACTTGTGCAATAAAGCCAATATTACATTCATTTATAAGACACCATCCAACCTTCATGATTTTTTCATGGAATAAATTTACAATAAGTCATTTATTTAAAGTTAAAATCATAGCTATTAAACAACTTTATAACATAGGTAAAAAAGAAAAGTCTTATCTTTAAAAATGTACGAAAGTGCACAAGGTTTTAAAAAAATATATTATTACAATTTAGGCAGTAATAATATCTGTAGTATGTTGCATAAAGAAAACAATAAAAACAAGTTATTGAACGTCAGATGTAGCAAATGAGGTGAGTTCGTAAATTTAAAAATTTTAAAACATACAGTACTGCGGATACTGCTTCTTTCAATACAGTATTCGAAATATTTTGTGTGCCATAAATACTAAGTGCTTTCTATTATACATGTAGGATCTATCCACAAAGGCACCCAGCAACAAGAGTTGAACTCTGCACTGCTGAATAAGCACCTTCGATGATGAGGCTCGGGATGACGAGCTTAGACTCGCGAACAACGAAAATTGTGATGAGCTAGGTAATTTTTTAGGTGAGGAGAGGAATCGCCTAACTGGAATCGGCTGCACACAGACGGTCTAAAAAGCCGCCCGAACATCTCGGATCGAAATAGGGCCAGACGGGCCAGCTAAAGAAATAGGCAGACGGACCTGAGGTAAGCGGAATGTCTCCGCAGCTATATTGGACTTTAGCAAGTTTTGATAGGCAGACGGCCTCTTTTTATATGTCATATTACACCAACATGTAAGATATTTATGCTGCAATGCATATACACACATGTAAGAAGCCAAGAAAGTTTATCCATTAAAGTAGTCAAGATTCTTCTTTAAAGGAATCGCCTGGACCAATTCTTTGAACCCCTAGACAACAACAAAGCAACTTATCACTTTTACGACATACATGAATTAACTTGTAGTAAACAACAAAAAATTATACCAATTTCAAAAAATGTGAAATAGTTTAACATAAGTAAAACACACCTCCAAACAATGTTTCCTCCTATACCATTATGTAATAGAATACATTTGTGTAACCCTGTAAATTAACAAAAAATATTTTTTGCAGTACAGATTGTGCAGAATGTATGTTTTAATATACACTGCTCAAAACAATTAAAGGATATTTGAAGTTTTATATAAAATAAAGATATAAACGAAATTTTTTTTTGCCGAAAATAGAAGAAGAGGATCACAAATGCAAATTTTTCTGGTTTTCAAACTGTGGAGTATGCAAATTTTGAGTTCGACGTCAAAAACGTCGCTTCAGCGGCAGCGAATGAAATTTGACTTTTAACTGGATAAAAGAGAATGAAGACAAGGATGATCGGCATTCAGTGATTGCTTTGTTTCGATGAGTACGATGTCTCAGCGAAGTCATTTGACAGATTCAGAAGCTTGGAGAATTGTTGGTAGGTTAGAAGGGGGCCAAACTCAAGCCGAAGTAGCGTAAGCCATTGGAGTGTCACAAAGTGTCATTTCCAGGATCTGGAACCGTTTTTTGGAGAGTGGATGTGCAGACCGAAGACCAGGGCAAGGTCGTAGACGGGCAACAACGCCCAATGATGATCGGTATTTAGCGTTAACAGCTCGGAGACACCGAAACATGAACACTACTCTTCTCCTACAACACCTTCGCTCGGCTACAGGCACCACGATTTCAACTCAGACTGTCCGAAACCGGCTCCATGCTGTAGGTCTATATGTTCACCGACCGATGGTATGTGTTAGATTAACATCAAGGCATCGTCGCGACCGCAGGGAGTGGGCAACCGAGCATGTCAACTGGAGGAGAAATGAATGGAGCAATATTCTGCTTTCTGACGAGTCCCGTTTTTCTGTGCATCGGATAATAGGCGTATTTTCATTTGGAGGGACCGTGGCAGTAGGAATAATCCTGCGTTCGTGCACGAAAGTGTCAGATTTGGCGGTGGAGGAGTGTTGGTGTATGGTGGTATCTCCATTGACGGGCGCACTGACCTCTACATCATTCGAGATGGAGCTCTGACTGGTTGCCGATATAGGGATGAGATCCTCAGACCTATTGTAGTCCCTTACGCTGCAGCAATCGGAGATAACTTCATTTTAATGGACGATAACTGCAGGCCACATCGTGCAATCCTGGTGGAGGATTTCCTTTTCGAGGAAGGAATCGTTCGAATGGAATGGCCAGCGTGTTCTCCAGACATGAATCCAATCGAGCACGTTTGGGACGCTCTAGGAATACGAGTTTCTGGCCGCCAACAACCCCCACAAACGCTCCAAGAACTGGAAAGAGCTCTTCTGGAAGAGTGGGGCAGAACACCCCAACTCGTCATTAATAGCCTCATTGAGTCCATGCCTCAAAGGTGTTCAACGTTGCTGGCCGCCCGTGGAAGCCATACCCCCTACTGAAAATGATTTTCTTTGAAGAAAACACCTTTTCTTATTCTTTTTTTCTCATATGCATAAATAGTGTTTATTCCTTTTGTACACAAATGCGCAATAAAATGCATTTTTTTCTGCCAAACGTGTAATTTATTCTCATATAACCTACTATGTCTGTCGACCATGTATCAATCAGCTAAAAAGTTTCCCAGATAACCTAAAACTGCAATATCATTTAATTGTTTTGAGCAGTGTATATTTCATAGATGCATATGAATAGTATTATGTTCGAAAGAGTGTAAACACTATTAAAATTCACTTGAATCTATTTGTTCCCATTGGCCGTAATATAGCGAAATACTTCTGATTGTCCCTGTAATTGAAATATATATCCCATTTTCATAAAATGTGATATGACTCGACAAAATTATATAGTAATTATATATTTTAAATTTCGAACGATTCGGTTGTGTAGTTTTTGCGTTGTTATATACGGACAGACTGACCGATTGAGCGACGACTATAGGCGCTACGTATTTACATAGTTACGAACGTATCTAAAAATCAACTTCCCAACATTTCATTAAGATTCTCAAAGCCCATATATTTTAAGTGAAAATGAGATACTTTATCCGACGTAATAAAGTGTAAGTTAATATAGCTATCAAATTTGGAATTATAAGGATATTTCTTTTACGCAATCCATTAATACAGCATTTAAATTTTATGATATTTAAATTTTTTGACGCATGTTTACGCATTTTTATGACCGCATGTTTTACTTTCATATTTTACATATTGCATTTCCGTGATGGATAACTGTTATGGTAGCTCCTAACGACCAGTGTTGGGCACGTTCACAAAATAAACGAACTAATTCAAACTCACGTTCAATTTCTGAAAAATGATTTAAGTTCACGTTCAAATTCAAAAATTTTCAAACGAACTCGTTCAAATCAAACTCACTTGTAAAAGTGAACGAAGTTCACTAAGAAGTTCACTTTTTTTTTTTTTTTTTTTTTTTTTTTTAATGTTTGGATATTATTGTCCAGATTTACAAAATTTTGTAAACTAATCATTTGATTATTCAATATGTAAGGTAGAGGTATGCACGGATGGAAATTTCCAGGCCCGATCCATAGAAAAAAATGTCCGGCTCGATATTAAAATAAAAATTTCGGCCCGAGCCCAGCCCAGCTCGTAGAGAAAATTTAGCGGTCCGACCCGGCCCAATATAATAGCTAAAATCAAGGCTCGACCCGGCCCGATATAATAGGTAAAACAAGGCCCGACCCGATATAATAGCTAAAAAGAAGGCCCTACCCGGCCCGATATAATAGCTAAAAGCCCGAGCTTGGCCCGGCCCGGAAAAAAGTTGAAATTTCGCACCGAACCCGGCCCGACCCCGAATACATTTGTACAGGACATTGATATTTACCCTTACGGAAGAGTTCTGGCCAAAAAAACTTACCTTAGTCTGTTTATAATCTCCATTTATGCAGAAGTGCCGTAGGCTGCGATGTTTATGCTTTTAATGAACCTTTGTTAGTTGTATGTAAATGTTTCAGCTATCATTAGTATTATTAATCCATCTTCCATGTTATGGAGACATAAAAATCTAAAAAATGATATATGGTAAAAGTAAAATCTTCTAAGATGAAACCGCATTGGAAAGAAAAAAATACGTTTCCTTTTTAGCAGGTGTAAATGTTTAACATATTTTTTTCTACCGTATTATTGTATTCATTTTGCATGGATGAACAGTTTAAAAGAACTTTAAAAAAAATTTTCAGTTTTCAGTTTAAAAGAAAATTCCGTCATAGGCAGTTTGTTCCATATGTTTAACTCTATTTAAATAAGCCTGGAATCTACGATTCTGAAAAAAGAATAAAATTCCAATCTTTAATTGTATAATAATGGCAACTTAAAAGTATGTGCTTTTTCGCAAAATCAAGCCAAATTTTACTGATTTTTGAACAGACTTGGCCCCGTCGAGAAAAGGATTTTCATACTGGATGATTCAACCGGAACTTCTTATTTTGGTCCGTGAAGATTAGGAAGAATGAAAAAAGGGAATAAAATTAAAAAATTAGAAGAATTCATTGTAGACAGATTCTTTAGTAAGAAATTCGCCGTCTTTTAGAAATGTGTTATGATTTTTTTACACGGATTATTCTATCCATTTTGCATCGATCTAGAAATTGTTTCGTTTAAGACAGGATTTCGTCATATGCAGATTTTTGTAGCAACTTTTATAATACTGTTTCCCCCATCCCCTAGCATTGTATATGAACTATTCATTAAAGAAAATTTTAATTGTTGAATCATAGTAATTTAAAATTAGAATAAACTATGGCTATAGCGGAATCGAACGGTATCTTGAAAATTTTCAGTAGAAGACAATATTCCGTCTTAGACAAATTCTACTCTGTCTGCGGATTCGCAGGAACTTGAAAATCTTTCCGATTTAGACATATTTCCGCCTTACACACAGTGGCGTAGCTAGTGGGGGGCGGAGGAGGCGGTCCGCCACGGGTGTCACCCTCTAAGGGGAGACACCCATCTTTATTTGCAAATGAACAGTATAATCTTATAAAATTTTGGAAAGGAATTCTGAAATAAAATCTAATTTTTAGCGCACAATGCACCTGTGTTTTTTTTTCTTTTTCTTTTTTTATTTCTTTTTTTTTTTTGTGTGTGTGTGTGTGTAGAAGAAGAAAACTTAAATAAGGAATGGTATGGTCATTTCTTATAATAATGTAAAATTGTGATTGAAAAATATGACGGATCGGAAGGTGTGTGTGTGTGTGTAGGGGGGGGGGGTGACAGCAGTGTTCTCGCTGACATTTGACCAACGTTAGTAATTTGGCTAATTAAAAACGAAAAACATTCGCCAAATGAGAAAAGTAATAGCAAAATAGATTCGCCGTGTAGCGCAAGAAAAAAGCTTTTAATTCTTTAATATATTTCTTTTTTTTTTTTTTTTTTTTTTTTTTTTTTCAATATGATCTAAAATAACTCAAGTTTTTATAACTGTGACAGCGATTGTTATTAATCTAATTTCAACTATCCGCTACAAATATAAAATATGTATATATTAAATATATAGGCATATGTATGAAAAACGAAAATGAAAAAGCAAAAATTGAGCACTAGTAATTTGCAGAATCTAATCGCTTGTTTACTCGCCAAATGAAGAATTTAGTCGCAATTTGGCGCATTGGCGAGCGACAGCGAGAACACTGGGTGACACCATGATGGCTGGAGGGGGGGTTACAACATTTACAACCGCCCCGGGTGTCACCCATCCTAGCTACGCCACTGCTTACACAGTCCACCTTGTACAGAGAGTTTACTGTATAAATCTATTTTCGGCGAAATTGTATACAGCCCAGGTCCAGTTCGGCGCGACCCGAGTCTGCAGAAGAAGTAAGACTGGGATACTATCCAGAGAAGTGATATCCAGACTTAACCCGTCCTGAGGCTCGTAAATAAATTATGAAAAATTGAACGTAAATTTGAACGTAAATTTCGTTCAAACTCGTCTATTTTTTTGAGTTTCCGTTCAGTTCACGCTCGTTTATAAAATAGTGAGCTAAGTTCAGTTCAAAGTTCACAAATAGTGAGCGAAACTCATGAGTTTTCGTTCAGTGAGCGCGTTCATACCCAACACTGCTAACGACTAGTTTATCGTTGGAGAATTAATTTCCCATGGCTTCCAACACAACAGTTAATATAAATTGTTCGCAGAATTTTCAACAGGTGACGATACTGAGTTAATTTTTCATGCGTAAGTTTTGTTTATCAATTAAGGAGTTTCACATCATTATAGCTAAAATAAACGTCATGTATTTTAAAATTTAAAAAGATGGAGACGTCCAAATATGTATATATATATATATATATATATATATATATTACAAAAATAAGTTTATATACTTCACTAATTTTCATTACATAATTGATAACATTTATAAAAAATATATGATTTCCTGTTTATTCTAGATGATAGATCTACATATCTTTTAGTCAAGAGTTTTTTATTTTTATATTCTAGCTTTTTAAATGCTTTTAATTTCATTGTTTTTGAAGAATCATAACATAATTAACATTCATCGCAAATCTTTTTTACCCATACATCATAATGACGGTAAAGGCTATGCACTTCATAATCCATAAAATATATGTTTGAGTGCATATCAATGACACTTTTAAAGTTTCATTATGTTTGAAGTATCATATAACATCGCTAAAATTGATCGCAAATATATTTTTTACCCAAAGATCCAAAGATTCTACATTTTTGAGAAAGCTCGTAATGCACATCAATTTCCTTATGTTTGAAATATTGTAACATCATAAAATGTGTCGGACCAATACCATAATAAAACTGGATATTTTTGTGCTCCTTATAAAGGAAATATAAATGATACCCATTTATTTTAATTTTCTAAAACACAATAACATAAAATGAAAGATAATCTGAATATATTTACGTGAGTTATAGCACAGATAGACAAACTGAAATCATAATCACTTTTCAATTATGATGCAAAGCAGTTAATTGCCTGAATTGCACTTTGGAACTAAAAATAAATAATCCTTATTTTGAACGAACATGAAAGTAGAAAAATAAAACCCAGAATAAAATGACACTCTATTAACACTGTTTTTATTTCAAAAATAAAAAGCAGAATAAACGTTAATAAAAGAAGGAAAATTACAGAATTATTAATTTTATTCCATTGCATTTTTTATTACATAGAGCCTCGGACATTTTCGTAACATTTTCATTAATCTTTACAAAGAAAAAAATTTATTTTTTTATAAATTAAATTAGTATAAATAGCAAACAGTTTAATAAGCCTTTTAATACATAAAAACAAACACTGAAATTAAATGTCGCAACGCATCAAAATAAAACCTAAAGCAATTACTACAAAAAAGTATACGAAAACTACAGAATTATTAAAATTATTTCCACTATAACTTTTTTATACATAATGCAAATAAATTTAAAACGGACATTCTTTTATAACCACTATAAAAATTTTCCATGGAAAATATTCTTTTACATTTAAGCATTGGGGAAAAGTAAAATAAATAAAAATGCAATAGAATCTGAATCTTTCTAGCTTCAATCAATAAAGTAAAATATCATTATAAGATTTGTCATAAGAGTTACAGTAACAGAGTAAAAAATGTTTATTCTTCTCTGCCTATTAGGCGTTTCTATATATTTCTATTTCTGCCTATTTCACTTTTAATTAATATTTAAATTAGAAAAATATAAATACATTTTTTTAAAAATTTCTGTATTAAAAGAACAACTGCTTGAAAATGAAAAACTTTGGCATAAGTGGAATATAACTGGGTGTTTTCCAAGATGACCTAACTTACATTATAAACAAAATTAGATCGATTTCTTTATTAACTTTGCTTATGATTTCAATTTTTATACCTCTTGATAACTTTTTACTTGATTGTACATAACTCTTGTACCACTTGGTGTCACCCAGTGTTCTCGCTGTCGCTCGCCAATGCGCCAAATTGCGACTAAATTCTTCATTTGGCGAGTAAACAAGCGATTAGATTCCGCAAATTACTAGTGCTCAATTTTTGCTTTTTCATTTTCGTTTTTCATACATATGCCTATATATTTAATATATACATATTTTATATTTGTAGCGGATAGTTGAAATTAGATTAATAACAATCGCTGTCACAGTTATAAAAACTTGAGTTATTTTAGATCATATTGAAAAAAAAAAAAAAAAAAAAAAAAAAAAAAAAAAAAAAAAGAAATATATTAAAGAATTAAGTAAAGAGTTATCAAGTAAAGAGTTATCAAGTCAAGAGAGTCAAGAGATTGTCAATAACTCTTTACAAAAAGAAAATATTGGATTCGTGCAAATTTTTGACGTCCGGTTTTCGATGGATTTACCCGTTTTATAATTCAGAGATACGAAAGAAAATGTTTTTACCAAATGTCTATCTGTGGCTGTGTGACTGCCTGTATATATGGTTGTGGCGCAAATTTTTATGGGCGCTCTATCTGAAGAACAAATGTACGGAATTTAATAAAAATTTATATTTTCAGTTAGTTCCTGATATACATGGGAGCTGATTAGTTTTTGTTGTAAATCACTGAGCAGGTGCCACGGCAATGCAGCAGTATTCACGATATTTAGAATAGCTGAATCATCAGAACTAATGCACGGAATTTCATCAAACTTCAGATTCAGTTGGTCCTTGACATGAGTTGATGTTTTCTACTTTTTTTGGAAATGGCTCAGCAGACGGCATTGCTATGTCGCATTTTTTATAATTTCCGCAATAGCTCAATCTCCAGAAAAAATACATGGATTTTTATTAAATTCCATATTTAGTTAGTCCATGACATAAATTGACATTTTCTACATTTTGGTGTAAATCACTCAATATGTGGAACTCATATGTTGCATTTTTTGCGTTTTCTCCAATAACTCTTTCTCAAGGATTAGAGTACGGTATTTTATTAAACTTCAGATTCAGTTCGATTTTAACATAAGTCGTTGCGGATTAGCTTTCGGTATAAATCCCCCAATAAGTTGCGCTGCTATGCTGGGTTTTGCCTGATTTATGTGATTTTAGTGGTAGTCATATCTCAAGAAATAATGCACGGAATTTTATATCAATAGTGCGCCCAGGAAAAACACAGATTGCCATTTAATTTTGACACTATGACAACCAATTTAGAAATATAAACATGTATTAGATAGAAAATTTTTCCGAATTGGCACATCTGACTACACTGTAAAAAAATTTTTGGATAATTACAAAAATTTTTCTAGTAGAATTGTATTCCAAGAACTTTTTATGTAATGGCAACAATAAAAATTCATGTAACAGATACAGATTTGCACTTTGAATCAAACAAATTTTAAGGTTACTAAGAATTTTTTAGGGAAATCGTATTCCAAGAACTTTTTAAGTGACGATAACGAGCATTATAGATAAAATTTTAGTAAAGTTACCAAAATTTTAGTAAATTCTTTTGTAAAGTTACAGATGGTTTTAGTTTTGCTTACAAGTTTTGTAGATTGACATCATTTTCTTGTACAGTGTACACATAAAATTTTAGTAAGCATAAGAGATTTCGGTTAATTTAGATTACTAAGGTTACAGATTTTTTTTACAGTGTAGTACTCTTAATCTTTTTGACAAGAGCTGCTGAAACCATTTTAATGCAATAATTATTTTTACTTTAAAACTAGAACCGCGGCGACGGGTCATTTTGACCCGTATCATGCGTAGAGATGTCAATTCGAACCAGAAAACATTTCATAAAATAAGCTAAATATAAGATGAGAAAAAATAATTTCAATAATTTACTTAAACAATTTTAAATGGAAATCCCGGAGATAAATATTTTTATAAAACTTGAATGAATTTTCCCGCGGTTCTAGTGTTAACTGATCTATATATGAATCATTCGGCTAAAAGTAAATTAAAGGGTGTAAAAACTGTGTGAGTTTCATAATTGTGTGAGTTTCATAAGTTTAAAAATTGCAGTAAAGCCGAAGGTTATTGGTGTTTTCACCTTCAATATAATGTCAGCTTGACACACGCACTTTTTATTTTTTTTTCTATCTTTAAAAGTAGAAAGCATTGGGTTCATGAAAATTTCCGAATTGTAGTTCTCGACGGATTTATTCGTTTTTGTGTCCAGAGAACCCGAAAAACATGTTTCTAAAAAATGTCTGTCTGAGAGGCTGTGATTGTCTGACAATGAGTTTTGTAAACACTCTATCTTGAGATCTGAACGGAATTCAATACAATTTTAGATTCAGTTAAAACCTGATTTTAACTAGTAATTCCGTATGTATGAAATACATTTAAATTACAATTTGGTGCAAATCGCCTACTAGTTAGTGCTGCCATGCTGCTTTTTTACAATTTCCGCAATCGCTATACCTCGAGACTTAAGGAACAGATTTTCATAAAACTTCAGATTCCGTTTTTTTTTTTTTTTTTTTTTTTTTTGTAAATAGTTCTACAGGTGCCACTGCTATGCAGCCTTATTCACGATTATTGCAATTGCTCTCTCTGAAAAACTAATGCACGAATTTTCACCAATTTGAGATTTAGTTACTCTTTGATATAATTAGTACTTTTATGATTTTTGAGTAAATCGCACAACAGGTGATGCTTCTATCCAGATTTTTTTTCACGGTTTTCGCAAAATATCTATCTCAAAAATTACGGAATCTTTTTTTTTTTTTTTTTTAAGTTCAGATTCAGTTCGAACTTTAAATAAGGTGTTACTGATTAGATTTTGGCGTAAAACACCTGACCGGTGACGCTACTATGCTTCATTTTTCAAAAATTATTAACATGTATGAAGTCTTGTAACTGTCATTTTGTATGGCAAATTTCGGGATTGCCACATCCGACAATTTTTTTAGATATCTGAAGATCCTAACAAAATTTATTGTACAAGAATAATATAAAAATACATGATGATAATTTCAGTTCTTTTTTGTTGTTGTTGTTGTTCATGTCCCATTTCTTTAATTTATTACATGGAAATATTTTTCTTAAATTCAATTTAAATCTTACTTTTATTTAGAAATACTTCTGTCTCATTCAGTTAAAATTAACATGAGGTTATTAAAACTTCACAGAAAAAATGCTAGCCATTACACAAAAGCTTAAACAATATTTTTTCATTTAATGTAAAATAAACGCAAATACAATAAATGAAAATCTTTACCTTTGCTTAAAATAACCTTTCAAGAAAGATTACTTAAGTGATTTAACTATATAATTTTCTTTTAAAAACCACCACACCAGGCATTCTGAATTTTCAAAAGTCTAATGATTAATTGAGAAATTAAATAAAATTCCCAAATTATAAGAATGAAAAAATTCATAATGAAATAAAAGCTTAGGCTTTTATCAAACCGAAGAATATTTCTTTGAAAACTGAAAGAGAATGAAAGAGGTTAACATAAAATACAGCACTGACATGGCGATAAATGTAAGGGAGAGAGGGGCACCTTTGAACAAATTTTCAGAAAATCGATATATTTCTTACGTGATTTATATTCATTGAGTTTTAAATATTACATAATAAAAACAACGCATTTCTTCATCATATAAACCATAAATTAAACATTTTCCAAATAAATAAAATAAGTTGTGAGGGTTTAAAAAGTTGAGAATTTTTTGTTCAAATCTGCCCCATGTAGGGGCACCTTTGAACAAATGAATAAAATATGTAAATATTGACAGTTTTTATAAAAAGTTGTATATGTTACAGAAATATACAGTAGTATGAAAAAAATTAAATAACTACATTGTTGAAATTACTATTTTTTTTTTTTTTTTTTATTTAACCAAATTTCAATCCATCAAAGTTGGTGTCAAAATTCATTTTTGATAAAACACAAAGCGTCCCTCCAGTTGTATTTGGTTGTGAAAACTTTT
Source organism: Maratus speculifer (assembly GCA_964019185.1). Taxonomy (NCBI): domain Eukaryota; kingdom Metazoa; phylum Arthropoda; class Arachnida; order Araneae; family Salticidae; genus Maratus; species Maratus speculifer. Next base: position 251,391,474 of record OZ025296.1, on the reverse strand, counting down.
TTACAATATCCTTGAAATACACCAATGTGATATCTGATGCTTGTAGAAAATTAAAATTTTTCATTCGCTATTTTTTTAAGAGACCTGATGTAAAATTTCGTTTTATCAGTTACAGAAACCCGAAATAATGTTTAAAAACCTGTTAAATCATGAATCATTATTTTGTATCCAGGATTTGCAATTATGAAATAAATCAATTTAGATTTGAAACTTCCCATCACTGATACATACAGAGGTTGGAACCCGTGTGTGCAGTAAGGTGAATTGTTAGCAGTATAAGTCCACGTTCTTTGACATACTTAATTAACCTCTTTTCACATAAAAAAATTTCAGAAATAATAATATTTAGATACATTAACAACTCTTTACTTCATAGTTTTAAGTGTTCTCTTTAAATTATTTGAATTATTATTTATCACCAGTTTATTCTGTGTTTTTTCGCTGTTCAATGGTGCCCCACCTTTTTTGTTCAATGGTGCCTTATCACATGGAGTTCAACATTACAACGGTTTACTCAGTTCGGCTGAAGAATTTGAATAAAGCAAAGCTTATAAACTCAAGCTAACATCTTTATTTAAGCATTAAACAATAAATTAAAATTTTAGTGATAGAAGTTTGTAAACAAAAATCTTAAAACTTTATTTTCTTAAGTTTAGATTCAAGAGGGAGAAAAATACATATCTTGTTTAGACAGTACTATTCATACAAAATGGTACAGCTTTGTATAATTATATCCTTGAAGCAGCAGTAATGTATTACCATGTATATATTTTTTAATAATTTATTTGAAGGAAAATATTTAGAGTGTTCAAAGGTACTCCCAGTTCAAATGTGCCCCCCTCTTCCCTACTCTGTTTTTATGTAAAAAGCTATGTATTCCAATAGGCTTAAATACTCGAAAATTACACAGCTCGTCGCAGAAACATTTTTTCTTTCAGAAAGTTTAAAAAATACTTTCATACTCCTGTAAGCAGTTCCATTAAAAATCCATTTATAAAACCTCATCTTATTTTAGTTCAAAGAAACAGATTTTTGAGAAATCTTTCACAGCAAGAGAAGGTATTTTGAAACGCGGATAGCCTGGTACTGCCAGTTACTGGCATTTACTGACAACCTTTAAATATTTTTTAAATACTATGCTTATACATTTTTTTACATGCAGACAAAGAATTTTTCGGTGAATTCAGTTATACAAATTCCTTCACAATCGCTCAATTACAACCTAAGATATTAATTATTATTTCATGGATTAGATGATTCTCTCAATTTAAGGCAATCTTTTCGAAACTATAAAATATTTATATGTTAAGATCTTTTGGAATGACATTAAATTATTAAACGTACACCATTTAGAGATGTTAAAGCTGTGCAACTAGTCCTATCTTTAAACGATATTTAATAATATCCAGATTTTATAAAATCCAATCCACGAGTTTTTTTTTTTTTTTTTTTTTTTTTTTTTTCATAAAAAGTTTGACTTTTAAAAAAGGAAAAAAAATGCTGAAAAGCGAGTTTTTTAAACATTAAGATAACTCATGTAACGATCGATTTGGAACTTTCAGATAAATTGTAATACGTAATAAAGATTTTAAAGAGTAGGTAGAATCAAATTGTTTGGGGGGGTTGGGGTTATGCGGGACAGTAAAATGTTTAAAATTATATCGTTTTCTACCGTCTTAGATGCGGGTTTTGGCAAAGCTCTGGTATAAATATTGTCTATTTATTATAAAACATTATGATAGTTTGTTATATATAATATAGATTTTTAAGAGTAGAAGGTATCAAAATGTGTGGTAGGGGGCAGTATTAATTTTAGAGGGGCCGATCGAATATTTGAAACCATACCGTTTTCTACCGTTTTAAAAGCGGATTTTATAAAATTTCAAAATTGTACTTACCTTATTTTCGAATAGTAATTTCTCCAAAATTCTTGCTTAAGTTTGTCATCCACCTATGACTATTATATCTAACGGGTAAGTTGTTTAACAAAGTTTCATTTAAAAACAGTTTTATTAAAAACAGAGCCCGCTCTCTGTGGTGTGATGTCAAACTAAAAAAATTCAATATATATATATATATATATATATATGTATGTATGTATTTTAAATAAGATTTTGCAGTACGTACGCAACACGCTTGCTAAACGGTACTGTAGCAGCGGGAATCCGGTTCGAGGTACATTCGACTTGAGATTTGGTCTTTCTTTACAAGATTTTGTAGAAATTTCAAGTTCATTTAAGAATTTATTACGGGCCACGGCGAAATCGGGCGACTCAGCTAAAAATACTTTTATCACATTTCTGTAAAATTTCTAAATTTATTACATCTGTAGTAATTCTTACATTCAACATCTGCAGTAATTATTACATCTGTAGTAATTCTGTAGTTACAGATTACTACAGAATCTAGTAATCTGTAATTACTAGATTTAATAACAAATCTAGCAATTTGTTAGTACTAGATTAGTACTAACAAATCTAGTACTAATTAAGTACTATAATTGTTATTTTATTCTTTGAATCATTTTTATCGAAAAATTCATTAATTTTGTTTCAATATTTTGTGATACGTTGTTTAATAAAAACCTCAAATTGCCGGAATCGTGACTGCATAATTATAGCAAAAAATCGTGATGTTTAAAAACCGTCCTTTTCTTCAAAACATTGCTAACATAAACCGCTTAAAAATTTTCCTTTTTCTTTTTACGCATTAGATCTAAACCAAAAAGAAAAATAAGGTAAAAAAAAAAATAAATAAAATAAAATAAAATAAATAAATAAATAAATCTTTGTTGTGGGGTGGAGAAAATGTTACAATTTAACACCTCACCGCTTAATGAACCGTCAAGGAAAAATAATTAAAATTAATGACATACGTGATCCCTCTAATGGATTTATCGAAGTTTAATGTAATACATTCTTAATTAAGATTTCATTGTGATAAAAAACAAAGGAAATTCTTAAATTCATCAAATGTTTCTTTTATTATTATATGATTGTACGTATATATAAACATAGATCGGTACTGTACCTTATATTTTAAATAGGTTATTGGTTGCTAAATGAAATCTAAACCCTTTCGAGTTTTATGTACTATTAACAGTACATGCCTTTTTAATGAGTATTTGTTAAAATTTTTTGTTTTAACGAACAATTTTGTTACTGTTTACATGTAGTAATGTCAGTATGTGTCTATGCATTTACTCCAGTACTTCATTGACGTCTAGGCATTTGTTAATAATAATAATATTATTAGATATTTACAATTATTATTATTATTAAATTGTATTAAATTAATTGTATATCTACATATTCATCGTTATATGGTGTTCATTTATCTGCGATTTATTCTGTCGAGCTGTCTAAATGACAGACTAGATGTTATGACCAATAAGATTACCTGACGGAAGAAATGTCCGCTGGTTGTCGTCCAGTTAGCTTAAATGATAAAGCATTGGTCTTGTAAGCCAAGGTTCTGCGTTCGATTGCCGGCCTGGACAATTTTTCTCTCAGTTGGTAATATTCAATTCGTATAATAAATATTTTCGCAATCTCCCACCGTTTGCGATTCTTTTATTTAAACACATATAAAGTTTTAAAATTTAAAATAAAGGCTTTTTTATTGAAAGATTAATATGCAATAAAGTTCAAAAAGTATCAGAGAGTTGTAGTATCGGTTAAATTTTGTTGTATTATAATATTTTCTAAGCGTCTTCAAAATATTTTCAATTAATTTACTGTCAAATGAATATGAATTGAATATTACACAAAACAACAACAATCGTTATGTTCCAGACAATGAAATGTTCGTTAAACTCTCATTAATCTATTTGGATAGCTAGGCTTAATGTTACTAACATAAAAATATTTTTTCTAAAAATTGTAAAAAATAAATAAATAAATAAATAAATAAAAATAAATAACAGACACGAAACGTTTAAGATTATAATTTTATCAATACTATGCAATAATAGTCATTTGCTATAATTGGTAAGTGTCAGAGCATTTAATTAAAGGGGCCTTATAAACGCGATGAAAATCAACAAACACATTAAAAAATTAAATTACTGAGAACCTACTATAAAATACTTTTATTATTGTACTGCATGTTAGATAGTACTTGTCCACAAATCAGATTTCCATAAATGAATTTTCAGAATATTTTCGCTTAACAATGCAATAATTATCTGTGCTCATATGAAGCTCGTACGCTTGAGAGGATTAAGTTCTCATTATTCCCTTATTCCCTATCGAAATTTATTTTATTCATTTATTTCTTTATTTATTTTCAATTATCTCTAAGAGACTGTCATGCATTATCAGATTATAAAATTTAAATTGCAAAAGTTTTATATTCATATCCCCCGTGGGAAGGCCTGCACTACAGCCAGAAATATCTATTATTTACACAGTCACTTTTCCAATGCTCTTTAACCGTTTGACGGCTATGCAGCGCTATCGTGCTTTCATATTTTTGGGATGAAAACTAATTAAAAGCGATATTTATGCTTTAAAAGACACATTTCGTTACGAAAAAGCAAAAGCGGCAAAATATTTGCTCATGCACAGAGATACAGAATCGTACTGAAATAACAGCGCGATAGCGCCGCTTAGTTTATTTGAACTTAAAATCTAGAGCTGCATAGCCGGTTAATATTTATGAATTTTGAAATGTTTATAGTACCACATTTAAGTGTTACAAATATGTTTTAAGTTAAATATGTTCAAGACAGTAAAATTCGATATACACTTAAATAGTTAATTTTTTTATCATAATTATAATATACAGCAAAGTAAATAAAAATACAAAGCTGCATTAATAAAAATTCGAAAAAGTTGAGAAAAATTGCAAAATACATTAATAACAAAAAAAAAAAAAAAAAAAAAAAAAAAACTGATAAATTTAAATAAAGATATTAAAATAATTTTAAAGATTAATATAATTTTTTATATCATTTAATAAATATTATGATAATATAATTATTAGTATAATTATTTTGGTATTGATTTTACTTTAAGCTTCGAGTCGGATCTGCTTTAAAATTCAACATTAAATAAAAGAAAAAAGAAAAAGAAAAAACATTATTTTAACTTTGCATGTATTACTTTTATTTTTAGCCTGAAAGATTATTTTTCCAAAAAACTTAACAATGAATAATTGAGTTAAAAATTTTAAATTGCCTGCTGATGTGTCATATGCTCCCCGTAGGAAAACATTTGTATACTGCAATGTCCAATAAAAGTACAAAAGCAATAAACGTCAAATTATTGAAAACAGGCAAATTTAATTATTAATTACATAAATACCATGGGATTCGCGGCTAATTTGCATTCAATGGATTTCTCAATACGCCTCCCTTGTACTTAAAAGTTAATTAAAAATCTATCAAGAAAATCTCGGACGTAAGTTTAAGCTTTGAACAAGAACTTTGCTTTATGGCTTTTTATTATTCAGCCCATTCATATTTTTCTAGTACAGATAACTACACCCAACTCTACGTTGTATAGTTTTCCGTCTTATTACTTTTTTAGTAAAGACTTTTTTAATAACATAATACTGTTAATAATTCGTATATTTATTGTACGGAACCCTCTAAGCGCGAGTAGTATTCACACTTCATCGCTTATTTTTCTTGATTTTCGTCGCATTTAAACGGTATAAGGTTCCTTAATATATCACTAATTAAACTATCGCTGCATTATTACCATTTTACCACAATTTCTAGTAAATCCGCAACAATTCATTTAATTTGAGTAAATATTATGAAACGAAAAAGTTTCACTAAGCATATTTAAAATTTTCCCTTTACTCGTTTCATTTATTATTCACCATTTTAACTGTTGCATAAAATTACGTCTATCACCATCATCATTTCTTTTCTCCCATTAACCCTGATGATGTGTTTATTTATAAAATGGGATACTAAACGAAGTGACTGTAAGTAATTTTCTTTCGACGGTCTATCTCTTTTTTACTGGATATTACTTCCAAGGTTGAATTTCTAAACTGATGGGTGTACATTGAAATAATTGCTAGGGTCTTTTGAAAGAAAAATACAAAATACATCACCCCATTTTTTTTCATAGTAAACTTATGCTTATGGAGCTATAGATCGATCTGACAGGCTGAGATTTAGATAATATCAACGGCGAGAAAGCTTTTAGGACAGCTTCGTATACCTGTCTGTAAGCGTTAGGCTGATGAAACCGATAAAAGTGCCGTTTCAGATTTCAAAATGTGATGGCTATTTGAGAGTTGTCAATTACAGTCATTTTACACGTAACTTACCTTACCTGATATGTTACATTATATAAAAATGATATTGTGAACCTAGCGGTATTAAGTTCTTGTCTTTTTGAGAGATAAGAAAACAATATTGTTGCTTATAAACATCAGTTAACAATGCCGTATAAGGAGAAATAGCAAAAACTTTAAGGTGGTGTGGTCTTTTGGGGGAAATAGGTAAATAATTTCAATAGAATGTGGCGTGCGTGTATTTTAGATATAAGTATAATTTATTGAGGAATATTTCTACCATACAGAGATTTTTGAAGTCTTAAATCCCCTTAACAGATCTATTAAATACTATTTTATAAAATATGCAAGTAATTTCAGCCTGTTTAAATAGGAAATTGTACGTATACACACAGTTAAAAATTTTGTCCTAGTTTGAACCAAATTTTGGTGCTCAGTAGCTGCCACCATAAGATGGTAAAATGTCGAACCAAAATTTGGAGTTTCCTATTGTAATTTCTTTCCAACAATTGGAACTATGCTTTAACAGTAGATCCAAATGTTGCTTCAAGGTTTCACCATCTTATAGCCGCAGCTACTAAGCACCAAAATTTGGTTCAAACTAGGACAAAATTTTGACAGTGTATCAGAATATTATTATTATTATTATTAAAATGATTTAGCTGATTAAAGAGATGTGACGCAAAAACAGTTTATAATAATATAGTGTAAATTCTCTATGTTTTATGGGGAAATCTGCAATATCCTTTTCCTTTTCAAACTTTTTACACTTTTTAATGGTTCTTATTATTGATATGAATTAAATATCAGCCAAATATTGCGTTAAAAAAATCTTTCTGAGCTTTAAAAAGTACCTCCCTGAAGTCAAGAACCCGTAAAACATTATAATAGACCCCCGATCTGGCTTGTCTCGTTTAGGTCACAGTTGGGGGTGCAATAAAGACTGTTGCCATTATCATAATTCTACCCTTGTGTTTAAAGCCTCAGCGACCCCAGTATAAAAAATGTGCATCCTCTTTAATATTTATTTGCAAAAAAATGATATTTCGTAAAATGAAACAGCCCCATTAGTTTCTAAAATGTATAGGATTCTGTATGCTTTAAGCATAGACTGTTGACCTCTAGAAACTGTTTTTTGAATATATTTCCTTAACAAAGAATGCAGAATAATATCTAAGCAACTTTTTTGTTGAAATTAAAACACGAAGAAAGAGGAAAAGTCTTATGCCTCATCTATGATACGTGCATTAAGTGTTTTATGTTTTCCTTATAATTGCATTCAAACCTATCATGACGAGAGCACGTATACAAGCCGTGTAGAGTGTCAAAGGTTCTTGAATTTAAGTACCAGTGCTTCTGAGAGAAATTTTTTGCCTTATCTAATCATAAGATTTCAGCAATTTATAGGTCAAAAATTAAGCAAACACAGTAATACCAAAATAAATAAATAAGCATGCAGCATGCTTGTCGTGAAGCATTTAAATGCATTGCATCGTTGAGAAATATTTCAAGCTCCCATTTTAACAAATTTCTTAAAAATACCTTTCTCAACCTTTTATTAAATTTATTTAAATTTAAAAAAGTGAGATATTCGCCGGAATTATAAAAAATATTCCTAGAATTATAGTTATTTTTAGTGTAACTCTTTTACTAGTACCTTACAAAACTTTTTGCATTAGTTCTTGCAGAAAAGGAAAATTATACAACTTGCACAATGTATGTTGCACAATCCAATACATTACAATAAACAATTTCCTGTACAATATGCTACTTTACCATTTACAATTTACGTATAATACTTTATTGCTATTAACAATTTATGTAATTATTGTAACTCTTTTATTACTTCCTAACAAAACTTTTTCATTAGTTCTTATAAAAAAGCAAAATTATGCAGCTTGCATAACATATATGTTGCATAATCCAATATTTTACAACTAGCAATTTATTGCATAATATGACCCTTTTAAATTAGCAATTAACAACTTGATACATTCAATGCCAGATTTATAATGGCAGATTTAATTATGTAAAAAAAAAAAAAAAAAAAAAAAAAAAAAAAAAAAAAAAAATCTGTGAAATTACGAAGAATTTACGGGACAGAGAAATTGTTCAGTAAATTTGCAATAGACTCTGTAAATTGACATCGTTAAAAATACGTAAGACTATGTAAATTTATGTTTAATGATAATAATTTGATTTAGTTTTTAAAATGTCTTGTGAAAGCTTTAGTTATTCTGAACTCAAAAACATATTTGTTTTAACTTCAGGTGTTGTATTTTCAGAGATATTGTCGAAAATATAGTACAAAAAGAATGTCCCCCTCCCCCATCTGATTCCGAATTTACTGAAACTAAAATTATGAAAAAAATAGAGGTTGTAGATGGTACTTAAAACTTGCAGGAAAACTATAGCGATTGCTCTAGATTGCATGGTTTTTGAGAAAAGCATATTTTTCTGTTACACATAAATTACGATTTGTGGGTATTCATCAAAGGTATTGAACGTTGGAAGTACCTATCGTATCATAACTATAAAAGAATTGTTGATAATGATTTGTGAAAAAATTCATTGGTAATTAGCTGAGATATTAACCCTTAAAGCCAGGGATGGTTTGGACATAAATAATGACAGGGTCTTCGTACTATGCATACCATCGGCTTTTAAAGCGTAGATTCAACTCTCTTAATGATATATTAAAAGATTTGTGTTATGCAATACCTAGCAGCAGTTTAAAGCAATAAACTTCATACTGTTGCAAATATACTATTTTAATTACAATTAATCACATAAATCAGGGTTCGTATGCATAAGAAATAAAAAATAAATATCCATTTTTAATGACATTTTCTTTACTTATGGCAAATGTGTTTGATTTGCATACTACTCTTTAATTAAACTTATTCTTTTCTGATAACAGAAGTTATTTGAAAAGAATGACAAATCATTTAATTTTTCTTAATAATCTAATGCACTCTTGAACACCTATCATGGATTAGTGGAGTGTATATGCGCTGTATACTTTCTAGATTTTTTTAGGAGCACCGTAATCTTCTTTTTCTCAAGAAAGATATACTATATACATTCTTGGGTATACGCTCTAAATTAAACGTATACCGTCTGTTTTTTTTTTTTTTTTTTTTTTTTTTTTTTTAACGACTACACAATTGGCACCCATTATCTTTAAAACGTAACCAACTTGATAACTTCATACCTTTGCAAACGAATCGAACATATACCATTCCCCGTAATTATCTTCCACAAGACCCACCTCATATGACACAGGGTATCTCATACGCTTTTGAGTCACCATTTTCAAACTGTAAAAGCCCATTAAAATAAGCTTAAGGCTCATCATCCTCAAACCTTTTGCGACGAGCAACGCGTATACATTTTTAATTTTACTGTATCATTATTTCGGCGTAATAATTTGTTTCAATAAACAATTTTCTGAATAAATCATTCTTCTTATTTCTAAATTATTTCTTCACTTATGACAAATGCGTTATAAATGTATACTACTCATTAACTCTGATTCATGCGTTTCTGATATCAACAATCATTCTTAATTGCTTCCAATATTTCTATTCAAAAAGTTTCTCTTTTCTCATTCATCTCATCTCAAACTAAACGATGAAAGACAAACCATTTAATTTTTTCCTAATAATCTATACACTCTCCAACACCCATCATCTTTAAAACGTAACCAACTTGATCACCTCATACCTTTGCAAACGAATTGAACATATTCCATTCCCTGTAATTATCTTCCCCAAGACCCACCTCACGTGACACAAAGTATCTCAAAATGACCCTCAAAAATAATCCTCAAAATGATCCCTGGAAACATATTTTCAAGCTAAAAAGGTCCATTAAGATAAGGGACCTTAAAGACTCTTTAATCCTTTCTCGATGACCACCACGATACTTTTTGTTTTAGTTTTCTTGTACCATTATTTCGGCGTAATAATTTCTGCCTTTAGTAAACACTAAATTCATATGATTATATATAACTAAAATATTCATTTGAAAGCTGTGATGTTCAAGTAAAAGGATTTTACGTTTTTCATATTGCATGTATGTTTGCCACATGTCTCGAACAAGTTAAATACAGTTGCAAACTCTTCTTATTTTCTTCGATAATTTATTGCTCAATTTATTCAATAAACAATTTTCTAATAATCTCCTCTTTTATTTTTTCTATCGTTTCTTTACGTATGACAAATGTGTTATGCATGTATTCTGCTCTTTATCTCTGATTCATTCGTTCCTGATGACAACAATCATACTTAATTGCTTCCAATATTTTAATTCTAAAAGTTTTTTTCTCTTTTCTCATTCATCTCATCTCAAACTAAACGATGAAAGACAAACCATTTAATTTTTTCCTAATAATCTATACACTCTCCAACACCCATCATCTTTAAAACGTAACCAACTTGATCACCTCATACCTTTGCAAACGAATTGAACATATTCCATTAACTGTAATTATCTTTCACAAGACCCACCTCACGTGACACAAGGTATCTCATACTTTTGAGTCCCCATTTTCAGACTGAAGAGGCCCATTAAAATAAGTTCTTTTTCCTTAAGTGCAGCTGTAAAGACCTCTTATTTTCTTGTTACAGTTACTAAATGGTACGAATTTAGATAATTATGCCCAGTGGTGGTCCTCAGTTCAACTTATGTCTTCATTACTTTTTACTAAGATACGAAACTTGGTTAAAGTCTTTTTTAAGTTTCGGAATATTTTATTTCACTTCGACTTGATTAAGTTCCAAGTAAAAGACGAGAATGCGTATGTGATAAAGTTCTTTGAGGCTTGTTTGTTTTTATGAAAGCATTTCCTCATTTATACTAGTTCCGGGACATTCAACTGCATAAAATGCTTTTCTATAATTATACCTTTGATGTTGTCATTCATGTTTCTTTAAATTTACAATAAATTATATCTTATACTATAATGCGAGCAAAAATTGTGTGTGTGTGTGTGGGTGGGTAAATTTTATCTCAAAAACGGCTCTAACGATTTTCGCAAAAATTTGGATTTTACCATTTTCGGGCACGAGAAGACCATTGGGCTAGGTCCCATGTTCGGGAAAATTCGATTACTGGGTCATTTTGGGTCACAATGGGTCAGGATCAAGCTATTTATATCTAGAGAGCGGCTGGATGGATTTTAAGGCAATTTTGTATCCAATCGTTTTTTGGCACGAGAAAACTATTGGGTCGGATCACATGTTCGAAAAATTTCGATTAGTGGGTCATTTTGGGGTCATTATGGGTCAAGCCATTTTTATCTAAAAAACGGCTCTAACGATTTTGACCAAATTTTATATTGTATCGTTTTGGATTACAAGAAGACCATTGGGTTAGGTAACATGTTCGAGAAAATTCGGTAAGTGGGTCATTCTTGGGGGTCATTGTGGGTCATGCTATTTTTATCTAGCGATTTTCTCACGCAATTTTGACTAAAAATTGCATTCTATGGTTTTCGGGCACGAGAAAAACATTGGGCTAGGTTACATGTTCGAGAAAAAATTTCAATGGGTGATATTGGGTCATTAAGAGTCTGGGTCAAGCTATTTATATTTAAAGAACGGCGTGATGGATTATAACGAAATTTTGTATGTAACAGTTTTTTGACATGAGAAAACTAATGGGCTAAATCACATGTTTGAGAGATTTCGACTATGAGGGTCATTTGTGGGTCATAATGGGTCATGGTCAACCTATATCTAAAGAACAGGTGGATCGATTTTAACGAAATTTTGTATGCAACATTTTTTTGGCACGATAAAATCATTGGACTAGGTTACATGTTCGAAAAATTTCGATTAATGGGTCATTTTGGGTCATTAAGAGTCTGGGTCAAGCTATTTATATTTAAAGAACGGCGTGATGGATTATAACGAAATTTTGTATGTAACAGTTTTTTGACATGAGGAAACTAATGGGCTAAATCACATGTTTGAGAAATTTCGACTATGAGGGTCATTTGTGGGTCATGATGGGTCATAATGGATCATGCTCAAGCTATATCTAAAGAACAGGTGGATCGATTTTAATGAAATTTTGTATGCAACATTTTTTTGGCACGATAAAATCATTGGACTAGGTTACATGTTCGAAAAATTTCGATTAATGGGTCATTTTGGATCATAAAGGGTCTGGGTCAAGCTATATATAATTAAAGAACGGCAGGATCAATTTTAACGAAATTCTGTGTTTAAAAATTTTTAGAAACGAGAAAACTAATGGACTAAGTCACATATTCGAGAGCTTTCCCCTATAAGTGTCATTTGTGGGTCTTAATGGGTCAAGGTCAAGCTATATCTAAAGAATGGGTAGGTCGATTTTAACGAAATTTTGTATACAACATATATTTGTCATGAGAAAATCATTGGGGTAGGTCACATGTTCGAGAAATTTCGATTAGTGGGCCACTTTTGGGTCATTCTAATTTTATCTGGACAATGTTTCGCGCAATTTTGACTAAATTTTGTATTTTGTCGTTTTCGGGCACAAGAAAATCATTGGGTTATGACAGATTTTTGAGAAAATTCGATCAATGGGTCATTTTGGATCATAAGGGGTCAGGGTCAAACTAATTATGTCTAAAAAACGGCTCAATCGATTTTATCTAAATTTTGTATCTAATGTTTTTCGGCATGCTAAAACTAATGAGCTAGGCCACACGTTCGAGAGATTTCGATTATAAGGGTCATTTGTTGGTCATGATGGGTCATGCTAATTTTATATAGAAAATGGTACTCACCATTTTGACTATACTTTGTATTATATCGTTTTTGAGCAAGAGAAAACCATTTGGATGGACACATGCTCGCAAAAATTCGATTAGTGGGTCATTTTGGGTCTTAATGAGCTAGGGTCATTCTAATTATATATAACAACGACTCAATCAATTTTACCTAAATTTTGAAACAAAACGTTTTTTGTCACGAGAAGACTATTGGGCTGAGTCGCATGTTAAACAAAATTATATTAGTGGGTCATTTCGCTTCATTGCTGAATGCTGCCAAGCTAATTTTACCTAAAAAATAGTTTAAACGATTTTGATTCAATTTTATATTCTACTGTTTTTGATTACCTGAAGACGATTGAGCTATGTCACATGTTTGATCAAATTTGATTAGTGGCTCATTTTGGGTAATACGGGTCAGGGTCACGAGAATATGGCAAAAGCCAATAACTTGGTGATATTTGACAAAATATCGGCGACATATGGCTAAAAAATCGACTATACAAATTACGAAAACCAAAACACGTATTTGGAGCCAAATGAAAGAATGCCTCCAAATTTGGCTATATCTAGCAGAAAATATTGTCTTTCAAAATGTAAAGAATTTTTTTATACATTCTTACGAGGATTTGAGATGCATGGTTAAACCAATCAGAGTCCAGCTAAAAAAGTGATTTAGATCGATGTCCTTTCGTTATAAATTTTAAAATAAAGTAAAATTTATAAACATGCGCATAAAAACATAGTTTTCTTATTGATTATTTTTCTAAATAAACAACATGTTTTACAGTAATAATACCGAGTGAATGACACAGTGAAAATACTATATAGAGTTGAACACAAAGTTCATTTTGACCGAGCTAAGCTCGGTCTCCCCTGCTAGTATATATTAATGAATGCAAACAAGTTGATATTTAATTCATTACTTTACAAACAAGATATAAATGAAGAAGTAAATATTTAAGATATTGAATTTAACTATAAATTTTTTCTATGTATCAATGATTTTTAAATTCTTTAATATAATATAATATAACTATATTAAAAACTTGAGACTGGTTATATCTATTCGATTATTAGAATATGCTTCTTTATTCCATACAAAAACAAACCTGTTTTCGAAAATGTAAATTTTATACGGTAAGATGAATAATAGTGTGACTTACTATTTTTGTGATTTTTACAGTGAATGTTCGAGTAATTATACATTGACAATTGAACCATAAAATGTACTTTTAAAAATTTCCATTCAAATCAAATACACCATGCAAAATTGTACAGTCGTGGGGAAAAAAAGCAAACACTCCTTACTAACTTATCAACAAATTATGATAGAAGAAAATTACGGATACCAAACGGTTGAAAATAAAATCTTCTTTTAAATCATTAATACAAAATTTCCTTAGGGGGCCATCTACTTATTAAAATAAAACTAAACTTTTTTTAAGCAAATACACAATTTTAACATATTTCAAACCTTCAGTTCAAACTATGCCTAGACATTAAATTTCAAGTCACTTGAATGATAAGTTTTTCAATTATAAACATTCCAATTTTTTTTTTATTAAATTACATTTTCATATTTTTATTAATATCTCCTGAAATTATATTCCTAATGTGCTAGTTTTTTTAAGTAGCAATAATACGTAAATACCCAAACATAAATACGCTGAATTTCCAGTTTTTATAATTTTATGATATGAATTATGTATAATTATTTGAAAAAATCTGCAATTTTTTTGATGGATTTAGATTTATTAATCTTGCTTTGTGGAAATTTGAAATTTTAATTTTTTTCTTCCAAGTAGTATTAAAATTATTCTAGAAAAAAAAATAGCAAAATAATGGGTTAAGGGGCGTTCTGCGATAAAAGTGACTAATAAGATATTTTATTCATTTATCTTGATTTGAATCATTAAAGTTTGAGAAAAATAAATGTATACCAATATCTGCATATTACTCCAACAAAAGAAAGAAAAAATCAAAAATGTCAATTTCATTTTCAAACATTGATAATGATATCACAGTGGGTGAGAGGGAAGAGAGTTCGAGTTATGATAACGGATGATATCGTAAAGGGGTAGGGAGTCCAAAATTACCCAACAATTGCTAACGTTCTTCATAATCTTGTACATTATGTATTACTGATCGATCAATGAAAATTAATACCGGCATCCATAATAACTTTTTATAAACGTAATACGAACGCAAAGGTTTAAACTAAAGTCTACCCAAATAAAATCATATTAAAATCGTTAATATGTAATGATGATAATAATAATAATAATAATAATAATAATGTCATAGCGAAAACGAACATTAATAGAGTCAATTAACAATTATTTTAGTTTTCAGTTTAGCCACATTAGTATTTTTTCTGTTATTTGATACGCATTAAATGTACGTATACATAAATATTAAATAGCGAATTAACAGTGAAAGCAAAACAGATTCCGTTTAAAAAAAAAAAAATAAATAAAATAAAACTTTTTAAAATCACTTTAAATTTCTCCTTTTTCTTATACTAGCAGGGGAGACCGAGCTTAGCTCGGTCAAAATTAACTTTGTGTTCAACTCGATATAGTATTTTCACTGTATCATTAACTCTGTATTATTACTGTAAAACATGTTTATAATAGTATTATTTAGAAAAACAATCAATAAGAAAACTCTGTTTTTATGCGCATGTTTATAACGAAGGGACATCGATCTAAATCACTTTTTTAGCTCGATTTTGATTGGTTTAACCATGCATCTCGAATCCTCTTAAGAATGTATAAAAAAATTCTTTACATTCTGAATGACAGTATTTTTTGCTTGATATAGCCAAATTTGGAGGCATTCTTTCATTTGGATCCAAATACGTGTTTTGGTTTTCGTAATTTTTATAGTCGATTTTTTGGCCATATGTCGCCAATATTTTGTCAAATATCACCAAGTTATTGCCTATTGCCATATTCTCGTGACCCTGACCCGTATTACCCAAAATGAGCCACTAATGAAATTTGATCAAGCATGTGACATACCTCAATCGTCTTCAGGTAATCAAAAACAGTAGGATATAAAATTGAATCAAAACCGTTTAATCCATTTTTTAGGTAAAATTAGCTTGGCAGCATTCAGCAATGAAGCGAAATGACCCACTAATATAATTTTGTTTAACATGCGACTCAGCCCAATAGTCTTCTCGTGACAAAAAACGTTTTGTTTCAAAATTTAGGTAAAATTGATTGAGTCGTTGTTATATATAATTAGAATGACCCTAGCTCATTAAGACCCAAAATGACCCACTAATCGAATTTTCGCGAGCATGTGTCCAAGCCAAATGGTTTTCTCTTGCTCAGAAACGATATAATACAAAGTATAGTCAATATGGTGAGTACCATTTTCTATATAAAATTAGCATGACCCATCATGACCAACAAATGACCCTTATAATCGAAATCTCTCGAACGTTGGGCCTAGCTCATTAGTTTTAGCATGCCGAAAAACATTAGATACAAAATTTAGATAAAATCGATTCAGCCGTTTTTTAGATATAGTTAGTTTGACCCTGACCCCTTATGATCCAAAATGACCCATTGATCGAATTTTCTTAAAAATCTGTCATAACCCAATGATTTTCTTGTGCCCGAAAACGATAAAATACAAAATTTAGTCAAATTTGCGCGAGACATTGTCTAGATAAAATTAGAATAACCCAAAAGTGACCCACTGATCGAAATTTCTCGAACATGTGACATAGCCCAGTGATTTTCTCGTGCCAAAAATATGCTGTATACAAAATTTCGTTAAAATCGATCCACACCCGTTCTTTAGATATAGCTTGACCATGACCCATCATGACCCACAAATGACCCTTATAATCGAAAGCTCTCTAATATGTGACTTAGTCCATAAGTTTTCTCGTTTCTAAAAATTGTTACATACAGAATTTCGTTAAAATTGATCCTGCCGTTCTTTAATTATACATAGCTTGACCCAGACCCTTTATGATCCAAAATGACCCATTAATCGAAATTTTTCGAATATGTAACCTAGTCCAATGATTTTATCGTGCCAAAAAAATGTTGCATACAAAGTTTCGTAAAAATCGATCCACCTGTTCTTTAGATATAGCTTGACCATGACCCATCATGACCCACAAATGACCCTCATAGTCGAAATCTCTCAAACATGTGATTTAGCCCATTAGTTTTCTCATGTCAAAAAACTGTTACATACAAAATTTCGTTATAATCCATCACGCCGTTCTTTAAATATAAATAGCTTGACCCAGACTCTTAATGACCCAAAATGACCCATTAATCGAAATTTTTCGAACATGTAACCTAGTCCAATGATTTTATAGTCCCAAAAAATGTTGCATACAAAATTTCGTTAAAATCGATCCACCTGTTCTTTAGATATAGCTTGACCATGACCCATTATGACCCATCATGATCCACAAATGACCCACATAGTCGAAATCTCTCAAACATGTGATTTAGCCCATTAGTTTTCTCATGTCAAAAAACTGTTACATACAAACTTTCGTTATAATCGATCACGCCGTTCTTTAAATATAAATAGTTTGACCCAGACCCTTAATGACCCAATATGACCCATTAAAATTTTTTCTCGAACATGTAACCTAGGCCAATGTTTTTCTCATGTCCGAAAACCATAGAATGCAATTTTTAGTCAAAATTGCGTCAGAAGATCTCTAGATAAAAATAGCATGATCCACAATGACCCCAAAAATGACCCACTAACCGAATTTTCTCGAACATGTTACCTAACCCAATGGTCTTCTTGTAATCCAAAGCGATACAATATAAAATTTGGTCAAAATCGTTAGAGCCGTTTTTTAGATAAAAATGGCTGGACCCATAATGACCCCAAAATGACCCACTAATCGAACTTTTTCGAACATGTGACCCCGCCCAATAGCTTTCTCGTGCCAAAAAACGATTGGATACAAAATTGCCTTAAAATCCATCCAGCCGTTCTCTAAATATAAATAGCTTGATCCTGACCTATTGTGACCCAAAATGACCCAGTTATCGAATTTTCCCGAACATGGGACCTAGCCCAATGGTCTTCTCGTGCCCGAAAATGGTAAAATCCAAATTTTTGCGAAAATCGTTAGAGCCGTTTTTGAGATAAAATTTACCCCCATACACACACACACACACAATTTTTGCTCGCATTATAGTATAAGATACACTATCAGCTGGTATTATTATTATTATTTTAGCTTTATGTATGGCTGGTAAGTTTTATCTTTTCCCATGATACAATCAACTCTCGATATCATTAATGTAGACAGCTTATATTTAAATTATAACTTTAAAAAGCAAAATATTTAAAACATAATGCCTTGAATCAATTAGATAACTTTGGAATAAAGCATTCTCTAAGGATAGTTTGAGTATTACAGACGACATATTATTTTTAATTATTGATTACAAGTAAACCTCTTCGCAGTCTAAGTGGAGTTTTTTTATGAGCGCATATGTGATCAACAACTATCTCTAAATGAACAAAACACTTTAGTATTCTGTGTTTTTTAAGATCTATCTCCGACAATTAAGTCGAAAGAAAAATCAAAGACGTCCGACAAAGAATCCGATTGGATATGTAATACCTATATCAAAAATATCCAAAGCAGAAACTCATTACTAAATGATTGTATCTGCCGCTATAGCAAGTTCTTTTTCGATGCTAACTTTGTCCTATCTTCATATAACAAGTTCTTAAGCGTCTTTAATTAATGTTGTTAGAATCGATGAATCATATAAGAATTATCTACTCATAAACTCGAATTAATTTTAAAGATACATACAGCCCTTATCCTTAGATGAAGCCCCTAAAATATGGTCGTTTTAAAATAATTAATTTCTCGAAAACTTATCGTATGACTTTCATGAAAGTTAGGTTTTTGGCTAATAGAAAGGTATAGAGTTTATTTATGCTGTTAGAAATGGGTACTACTGTTGGAAAAAAACAAAAAAAATTAGGCTTCGTTTTAATATGTAGATGGCCTTTTAAGCAAATTTTATTTACATCATTTATAAATACACTTTATGTTTAATCATCTAGCACCAGAAACTTTCTTCTACGATATTTTTGCAGTATTTGTAGGGGGTGTTTTTTGTCCCGTGGCTATATATAAATATTTAACAGCGAAATATTAAAAGTTAAAGCAAAACAAATTCCACACACACACACACACACAAGAAAAAAAAATGGTTTTAAAAACTGTTTAGTTTTTAAGTTTCTCCTGTTTTGTATGTACACTGTCAGCTGTTAATTTCTTTTTATTTTTTTAACTTTATGTATAACTGGTAAGTTTTATCTTTTCCATGATAACAACCAAATCTCGATTTTATTAATGTAGACAGATTATATATGTATAATTATGACTTTAAAAAGCAAAATATTTAAAATACGATGCTTTGAATCAATTAGATAACTATGGAAAAAAGTTTTTACTAAGGTAAATGAGTATTACAGACTACATATTATTTTTAATTATTGATTACAAGTAAACCTCTTTGAATTCTAAGTAGGGTTTTTTTATGAAGCGCATATACGATCAACAACTATCTCTAAATGAACAAAACACTTTATTAATCTGTGTGTTTTAGGTTCTATCTCCGACAATTAAGTAGAAAGAAAATCAAAGACGAAAAAATCGATTAGATATGTAATACCTACATCAAAAATCTCCAAAGCAGAAACTCATTAATAAATGATTGTATCTGCCGTAATAGCAAGTTATTTTTAGATGCTAACTTCGTCCTATCTTCACCAATACCAATTCCTCAATGTCTTTAATTTATGTTGTTATAATCAAAGAATCACATAAGAATTATTTACTCATAAACGCAAATTAATTTAAGGTCGTCCGGGACATAAAAATCTGCAAATTTTCTAAAGTAATTACATTTTTATAATAAAACTTTCTCTGCATTTTCCTGCTTAAAATGAAGTTTAAATCATGTTTCTATTTTAAATGGTAAAGGAAATACATTTTTTTTATCTGTTTTGTTTTGATTTTTTTTTTAAATCTACTCTTCAAGCAATGATTGTCATGATAACGACTTCCTCTAAAAATATGTTTGCCTTCATGGTGAGTTTTTACACCATTTCTCGAATTTAAATTGTTGTAAATTAAGAACTGTTAAGGAAAAATGGTTTAAACTTGGAGCATGGTTTTTTAATTGTTTTACTTTATTTTTGATTCAGCAAATTTGAAAATATGAATATTTGTAAAAAAAGTTTCAATACCATTGTTACCGTGCAAACCAAACATCGTTTCGGACAAATTTAGCATTCCAATTTCTGAAACATTGGAAATTTCGCTCTATCTCTTTTCGTTTTCGTTTTGCAATGGCTATCTTCCAAATTTCGCCACTAGCAGCTCTGCTGTCGTTTGCATTAATTCGGCCATAGTTAC
Source organism: Maratus speculifer (assembly GCA_964019185.1). Lineage (NCBI taxonomy): Eukaryota > Metazoa > Arthropoda > Arachnida > Araneae > Salticidae > Maratus > Maratus speculifer. Next base: position 251,371,009 of record OZ025296.1, on the reverse strand, counting down.
TTTACTACAACCTACATCGTTGCCTCCCTTGCATAGCTGTAGTTCTCTTCGTTCGCAAGTATTTTTTAGGATTAACCCATTAGTGCCTAGCGTCCCTTTTTAGGGACGCTTCAAAAGGTGCATTCAGCACTGTTTTTGACACCGGTAAAAAAGAAAAGCAATAATTATTTTATTTAAATGATGCGTTTTCGTGATTAATGAACTAAACTTAAATCTTCTAAAAATAGTGGTGCCGACCAAATAAAATTTACGCAAAAGATGCTGGGCACGAATGGGTTAAAGGGACTTTCCTATGCACCTATAAAGTACTTTTAGTTTAATTATTTTTAGGGGAGGATTAGAACCAAGGATCTCTTGGAAAGTGGCAAATGTTCTGCCAACTGAGCTGTCCTGGACGAATCTAAAAGACCATAATTCACCTAGCTAACTTTATTGATCTTCCGCAATAGATCAGTGGAAAGTGCTTTGGCAGCTTCAGAAAAGAAAGCCCTGGTTCGAATACTGAATTGTATATTTTTTACCCAGATGGAAAATTATATCTCATACACTTTATTTACCAGTTAGAATTAGCAGATTTTTGAAAAAAAAAGTAACGTAACAAATTATAATGGTCATTTGTAAAATGATATTTTCAAAGACTAAAATTTTAGACTTATAAATAAATTCTATATTAAAATAAATAAACATCATTATTATGATGATCAAAACATGGCTTGCCTAATAACATAAACCTATATTAACTACGCCATGGATTAAACAATAATATTCTTGGACCAATCATAAACAAATTTTTAATGAAATTTCAATTTTAGAAATTTCAGAACTGCAAATTTTTAAACTTCAAAACAACGTTTTTTTTTTTTTTTTTTTTTCAATTTTTACACCGTCTGGTAGAAAAAATAATGTACTTTAAAATGAAATTTGCTTGAAAGCTGTATCTTAATTTAGTTTTGAGTTATTAATTTTTTGTTGTTTTGAATACTTAACATTGTGTCAACAGAAATATTTCATTTCTGTACATTAAACATGGACCAATCAGAAAACGAATAAAAACCGGATATCACAAGATTAAGATATCTCTAGATCGAAAGAAACAACCATTTTCCAAGGGATTAAAGAAAAAAAAATTCTGTATCTAAATTTAAATATAAATATTTATTCATATTAAAGAAAATACGGTATATATAGAGGTACAAACGCATTTTTGGAACATGAAAATTAATTAAAAAGTACAAGTGACCGTTTCATGCCAGTAATAAAGATGAACCATTAAAACTTAAAATGAAATAACAAAAAAAAAAAGGTGATCATAGGTAATTAATGTAATATTTTTATTTATTTTTATAAATAAATACAAAGTCTTTTAACCCTTTAAGCGTCCTGCAGAATTTTCCATTCATGTTTCAGGATTCGTGAAATAGCAAATATGAAAATTATTTATATAAGAATTTTTACATGATAACCTTGCACATTTTTTTTTTTGCCTTATTCGTTTCAAATAATTAGTTTTACTATCAATTTTGTGTTAAATAAGCCTTTGTTTCCAAACGTAACGTGACGGAAAAATCCGGTTAAAGGGTACCGGGCACTTAAAGGGTTAAATTAAAGTAATTAATGTCTTTTATTTAACACTTTAAGTGTCCGGTACCCTTTAAACGGATTTTTCCGTCACGTTACGTTTGGAAACAAAGGCTTATTTAACACAAAATTGATAGTAAAACTAATTATTTGAAACGAATAAGGCAAAAAAAATGTGCAAGGTTATCATGTAAAAATTCTTATATAAATAATTTTCATACCTGCTATTTTACGAATCCTTAAACATGAATGGAAAATTCTGCAGGACGCTTAAAGGGTTAAAAGACTTAGAATTTATTTATAAAAATAAATAAAAATAATAATAGTGATAATAATTTTAAATTTCGAGCTACAAGAAAATCTAACAGTTATTACACTTTGGAATGATTTTTATATTTTCTGCTATATACCTGGTGAAAATTTCGTTGCAAAGAATAAAGTACACGACAGCAAGTGTACCACAAAAGAAAAAAAAAATATGAAAGTTTAGGTGCACGTTATAGGCCAAAATATTGGGGCAATTAATTATACGATCCGTTGATAAAACAATTTTGCATGTTTCTCACAGGCATAACATTTCGTCTAAAATTAATATTTTTAAATCTATTTAAAGGATTTTTAAAAGTAAAAACCAAATTCAGAGGGGAAACACATAAATTTTAATCATAAAAAAATAAGCATTGTAAGCGATTACATATTATATGTGACAAAAATTTTTATTTCATCTGATCATTATCATCAGATTTATGAGGGTTTTTTTTTTTTAATCGAATATCACTTTAATATACCTAGGTGCTCACCTATTAATACTATAGATAAACTGAAATAAATGCTCCATATTTCATTGACCCGCAAAATAAAACCTTAAAAACGCATTCGAAATTCAGTTCATTTTCTTCATTGATTACGATTCAATCGATTATTATCGCAGTCGATTTATATCACCAGCTACGCATCAAAGCCTATCGCCATTCCCGTTAAAGCGGCAGTCTCATTTTTATTTATTTTTTTCAGATCAACTGAAAACCTGTCATCCCCAGTCGAAAATTGACCTTTTTTTTTTTTGCCCCCAACGACTGCATTCCTGTCTAAACCTTAACACCGACACCGCCCTGTGCTGTGAGCGCATCCAACATATCCACCCAAGTTAAAGCCCTGGAAACTGCTATAGCTCCTTGAGTTTTCATGCCCCGAAGGTGGCAAGAAATTTAACCATGCTTTTGCTGTCTCTGTTGTAATCTGATACATGTATTGGAAATGCTTCTGATCTTCGATACTACAGGCTTCTCAATTTGGGATTTTTTTTCTCCAGCCGGTATCATGATGAAGTTGACATGGGGAAAATAGCTAGCTTCTTTCGGCAGATACCATCGTTTGGTAATGAGTTTGTCTTTCGGAGATTGTGCATGTAGGTATTAAATATCAAATCGGATTTTTGTCGGACGTTTTTGATTTTTTTTTTTCACTTAATTGTCGGAGATGGAACCTAAAAAAACGCAGATTAATAAAAATGTTTCTTTCGTTTAGCGGTAGCTATTGATCAAGTATGTGACCTTCAAAACTATATCTTAACGTAAAGGGGTACAAAGAATATTTTATAGAAACTACATAATCAAGATTTACAAAAGATAGGTGAATAGTTTTTTTTTTCTAGAAATTCTTTAATTACTTGTTAACAATGCCAAAAATATTTTTTTGTAAAAAATATCAATTATAAAAGTTTCAACTCTTCAATTTTTCTTTCCTTTATGAAAAAAAAATTATATATATATTGATTATTTTAAATAGTCATAAATACAGGAAAAATAGTAAAAAAATTCAGACTTTACACATTTTTTTAATATGGATTTTTGTTGTATGTGCCATATGTATCCCGGAACACAATATTAGATATTTATATTTTTGTACCAAAAGTGGCATAAATTCACAATACTTGTGTATTATGCATTCAAAAAGAGTATAATGTGTATTACAATTTTATAGCAGGTATTTTAACCTTTCAGGGGAAAGCAGTTGTGTTTCTGTAATGTTGAATTCACACCGGAATATTCTAAAAGAAATATTTTAAAGTAAGGAAATCAATTTTGAAACATTTTTCTCTCTCCAGTTAGAAATATAAATTTAATTAAAAGCTTCTGCTGCGAATCTTGTTTCAAATTAGTTGGGATCTTACTTATCTTCAAAGGGTTAAAATCTGCTTAAAAAGTAAAAATTAATATTACAAATTTCAAAATACAAATTGTATAAGAAGATACAAATGAAAGAAAGAAATATAGATAATTATTTTACAATAGAATAAAGTATTATCAGAAAACAAATCAAAAGAAAAAAAAAGAGTGTAAAGAAAAGATTTTTAATCCCTTAACAGTTTCATTTTTTGATTCAATAAACTAAAAATAAAAACAAAACACCGCGCATTTTTTTTTTTTTTTTTTTTTTTTTTTTTTGTAAATTAAAATATTTGTTTTGTACAATCGAAAAACGTCTGGCAAATTGTTAAATAAAACATTGCACAAAAAAAAAAAAAAAAAAAAAAAAAAAAAAAAGAGATTTCCAACGTTTTTAGTAAAGAATTAAGCAAACTCTGACTGAGCGGCGTTGGGGCAAATCTGTCAAGGCCGCTGTCCTCGCTCGAGGAAACGCTCGCGAGCTAATGCTATTCCTATGGGGAAGCATTTTTCTAATAACTCTTTCGCATTTTGACATTTCTGAATAATTTTTTTTTACTTTTTTTATTTTTATTTATTTATTTATTTATTTATTTATTTATTGCATCGGATAGCTGAGGTGCATGCCGACAGCGCACATTTTTTATTTTTTCGATTTTGGTTGCAGGTATATTTTTTAAAAAAGCACTTTCAGTTTCGAAACCGGTTTTGAAAGTGAAACTTTGTAAAAAATATCTGCAACCAAAATCTAAAAAGTAAAAAAGGTGCGCTGTCAGCATGCACCTCATCTATCCAATGCAAAAAAAAAAAAAAAAAAAAAAAAAAAAAAAAAAAAATATATATATATATATATATATATATATATATATATATTCAAAAATGTCAAAATGCGAAAGAGTTATTAGAAAAATGCTTCCCCATAGGAATAGCATTAGCTCGCGAGCGTTTCCTCGAGCGAGGACAGGGGCCTTAAGGGGTTAAGAGCAAAAAAGTTTCAAATGTTTATTTCTGACCTTTTTATACATAATGAAATTTAGAGTAACAGTTTCTAAATTTCTGCAAAGTAATAATCGTTTTCTTTTTTTAATGTTAATCTTAACTAATGTTAACTGAATGCTTCTTCAATTGTGATTATTTTCACACCTCAATTTCAATTATATGGCAATTAAGGTGTAGACGCATGAACCTACAAACTGTCGGCAACTGTCTGTTTGTTTGTTGTGGCGATATGTGCTTTTGATCGTTAATGACATTTGCAGAAAAGAGACTGATAATCGGCAAAACATGAATCTTTCCGTCAAGTAGGGTTGACCTCCTTATCTCCTGACTCTTTGTTATTTCCCCTTCGTTCTATTACGAAGAAATTGCAAAAAGGCACTAAACATCTTTTCTTAGAATTCAGTTGACCAAGACAAAGCAAGTATGTGCCTGTTTTTAAATCACATGTATACCAAACAATTAACACAGTGTGTGTTCTATACAGTCGAGTCTCTATGTAACAAAATCCATTGTTCCAGCAAAAAAGTCGTATACAGAGAAATTCGTTGTATAGAGAATGAAGTTAAAATTCTTACATAATGTATAAATTTTGAACAAATATTATTAATTAAGAATTTGAAATATTTAACTATAAATATTAACCTAATATTCTATTTTTTAATTTTTTAAACAGTTTCAAAAAAGAGAATAGATATTTATTTGAAAGTTTAACGAAAATCAAATAAGGAACACTTGCATTAATTTTAGACGAAGAAATCTGTAATTTTTTCTTGTTTTGATTTCAAAATTGTGACATTCTCGGAAAAGTGGTCAAATTTTAGCAATTACCCCCCCCTCCCCCCCAAAAAAAGTTACATATTCAACACCAATTCAAAAATTAACCACATAGACCCCCACCACCCCAAAAATTACGTTCTTACATGTGTAAAATCCAATTGACACTATTTTAAGAATGATGCTGAAAGGTGTGTGGGAGGGGAGGAGAGAGGAATTAATTAATTGGATTTAAAGAACAAGGAGATTCAATCACAAAAGTAATATAAAAAACTCAGCACTGAAAAATAAATCAGAAATAAGTGATGGAAAACTGAGTCCATATGATTTCGAAGCTTTTTTAAAAACTGAATAAACAAAGAGCATCTTATAAAAATATTCATTATATGGAGATAGATATTTCGCTATATAGAGACTGTTTAAAATGTAATCATAGGGAAAAGGGACCGTTCCTACTAAAAATTCGTTGTATAGAGAAATTCGATGTATGGAGTTTCGTTATAGGGAGACTCGACTGTATATTCATTAGGGTTTCGTTCATGTGACGAAATCCTATTTGTCCCTCCCATGTGTCTGTTCGACCGTCTCATAATCCAAACACAAAAACTGTATAAGTCTGACGCTTTAAATTTTGAGCACTTACACCTGAATACCTTGTGTCACACGACAAATCATAAAATTTTGAAAAAGCCTATTATTTTAATTAAATTTTCAATGTCATTTGTTCAATTTAGTTATTTAAAATTTAAAAAAGAATCTTGATTTCAACGTTTTTCGCATAGACACCATAGCTTGGAGGTAATGCATCTCGCTACTGAATGGAAATTTCTTAGTTCACTCCCCGATGCTGGAATTTGAAATTTTCATCTTAAGATGGATTTAATAAGACGAAATTTTGTATTTTAGGCCAATTTAAGGGTTTATTTTATTAGGTTTCTTTCATCTGACATTCATAAGATTTTTTTTGAAATTCAGATTTCTGTCTAATTTAAAACCTTTTGCGATGTATTAATGATTCACATTTAAGTTTTATTTTAAACAAGATTTTTCACTTTTAGAAATTTAAAATTTTATTTATATCTCCTGCATTTATTTTTTTAGATTTTCAAAAAAATCAGAATTTTGGATTTTATTTAAATAATTTGATTCGAACATCTTTAATTTGATTAAAACAAATAACTCCTTTTACAATTATTTTTAAGTTTAATTTATTGGTGCTGCCATCTATTTAAGAATTATAGTTAAGGATTTTAAATTTACAATTTGGATTTATTAATTAAAAGAAGTTATTTTGATAGGACTAAACGAAATCGTCAGTGCGATTTGCAATCCCACTTCTCAATTTCTTGTTTTTTAACTATCAAGATTTTTTATTGCTATTATCGAAAATGAATAACACATAACAGAATTTTAAAACAAATAATGCCCCTGCTTAAATCGCTATGCAGAGGGATTTTACATGTATATATATATATATATATATATATATATATATATATATATATACAAAATTGTATCGTTTAACTTAATTTTGTTCATTAAAATTTTCTATTTGCATTAAAATTTCTTCAGTCTGCGCTAGAAAATTGCTTTTAAGTTATTAAAAAACATAAAAAGTTTAATCAAATTTCTTAAAGATATTTTTTTTTTTTGGGGGGGGGGACAATTTTTTACTGCATTATAATCCGTTTCGTAATTGATTAATTTTTGGATTTTTCTATATTTTTTTCGAATGACAGCGTTAAAATAAACTGCATTGACTAAATTAACGTGATGTAAGATTTTAATTTTGTCCAACAAAATCGTTTAATGTTTAAGATTATTTTCTTTTGAATGAAAAAACATAATTAAGAAGGGATCAACCTTTATTGTAATAAGAATTCTTAATTAAATGATACGTTAGTAACATGCGATAAAAATAGTATTAATTTCATTGATAACATAAAAATTTAAATGAAAAGAAAACAGTTTAAGTGAAATTTCAATGAAATAGTTAATTTAGTACGAGAAATTTTTCCCTATTTTCGATAATTATATTTTAGTTCAGAGAAGAAATAATACAGACTATTAATAAATTTAATTTAATTTTAATTTAATTTTAAGTACCTCCGTTAATTATTTGTGAAATGACTATGATGAAATGTTAAAATAAAAATGTGCAAAATAGCAAAATTAAGCTACCATAAACGTGTTGTTTATCAATTACAGTGTATACCTAGATATCATTTCTTATACATAATAAAACAATTTTTAATGTTATAGTAAAAAAAATAGAAGAACCCTTTAAGTACAACATCGAAAGGCAAAATTTTCAGAGTCTTATCAAAGTGTTATTCAGTTAATGATAATCTTATTGAGATGTTATTTTCTAATATCTTGTTTCATTTCAATATTTTTATTTTTTTTATTTTATTATGATATATTTTATATTATTAATTTATTAATCTGTTAATTAATTTATTTTTAATTAGATAGCTGCGATGCATTTCTACATAGCTCCTTTTTTACTTTTTCATTTGTGGTTCCAGATATTTTTATAAAGTTAGTTTCACTTTCAAAACTGGTTCTGAAAACGAAAGTGTCATTCTAAAAAATATCTGCAACTAAAATCGAAAAAGTGAAAAAGGAACGATGTAGAGGTAAATCTTGACTATAAAATGCAAGAGAAAAAAAGTAAGCAAAGTAAAATAAAATAAATAAATGTACACTGGTGTCCAAAAGTTAAGCATAATTGGTAATTAAGTAATTATTTTTAAGTAATGAAAGAAATATGAATCGGAATGTGCTGAAACTCCAGGTGTGTAAACAAAATAGTATGCGTCGCATATTTTCGCGAAGAGTTTTCCCCGAAATCGAACAGGGGACCTTCAACAAATTGAAAAAGAACGAAGATCTTTTGGATAACCCTGTCAAAACTAATGTAGCAAAAGCGTTCAAACTTCACATTATGATTAATTGGCTTATTGTAATGTACTGTGTTAATTTTTACAAGGATAGCATGTATACTCGTAGAGAAATTAAGGTTTTTATAAAAACAGTCCTAAGTTTTTTGCTTATAATTTGCAGAGTTCTTAATATAAAATAATGTTCTTCTTTGAAAAAATGACAAACATCATTGTACACAATACCCTGCCATCAGAATTAAAAAATAATAAAAATTGTATGACAAATGAGAAGGTTTACTAAATAATTTTTTACTGCGCATGCGTGAACGCTATTAAAATTTCATTTGCATATTATGTTAGTTAAATGTATAGAGCAACTTTTGTGAAAGTCTCAAAAACATAGCTTAAAAATTCTGAAAATTATCGTTGATAGAATGAGATCAAAATCCTTTATTCCCTAAATGAAGCAAAAAGATGAGGGTCTGTATCCATATTCCATTGTTTAGTGCCTACACAATATTGCACGTACAACTATATTTAGGTAAAACCCCTGATTTTTTTGCTTCCTTTAGGAATAACGGATTTTCAGTTGATTCTATAGGCGACCATTTTCAGAATTTTCAAGCTATCTTTTTGAAACTTTTACAGAAGTTGCTCTATACATTTAGCTAACACAATATGCATATACATTTTGATATCGTTGACGCATGCGCAATGAAAAATTGTTTACTAAACATACTCATTTTTCATACACTTTTTATTCTTTTTAAATTCTGATGACGGGGTATTGTGTACAATGATGTTTGTCATATTTTCAGAAAAGAACTTATTATTTTATAATAAGAACTCTGCAAATTATAAGCAAAAAACTTGGAAAAATTTAGGACTGTTTTTATAAAAACCTTAATTTCTCTACAAGTGTACATGCTATCCTTATAAAAATAAACACAGTACATTACAATAAGCCAATTAATCATAATGTGCAGTTTGAACACTTTTGCTATATTAGTTTTGACAGGGTTATCCAAAAGATCTTCGTTCTTTTTCAATTTGTTGACGGTCCCCTGTTTGATTTCGGGGAAAACTCTTCGTGAAAATATATGACGCGTACTATTTTGTTTACACACCTGGAGTTTCACCATATTTCGATTTATATTTCTTTCATTACTTAAAAATAATTACTTAATTACCAATTATGCTTAACTTTTGGACACCAGTGTATATATCTATATTAAATGTTGAAATGCAAACGAGATAAATAACCGCCCTGGGGATTAGCATTAGCGCGTGACCGCTTTACCTGACGTGAATAGGATATAGAAGCCTTAAACCCAAATTGTCTACTTTCTGACACATTTAATTTTTTTTTTTTTTTTTTTTTTTTCAAACACGTGAGATTGTTAAGAGCTCTTATTCGGATTCTGTGTAATTTAACAATTTTTTCGGTAAAGAGTTGAGATTTTTCAGAAAATATTTTTAAAAATTTAATGTTTAACAGAATTTCCATAAAATGACAACGCGGAAAAAAAAAAAAAAAAAAAAAAAAAAAAAACTAAATAAATAAATAAAATAAAATAAAAAATAAAGTAAGAAAGAAAGAAAGAAAGAAAAAAAATAGATAATAATAATAAAAAAAATCAGCAATTATGATATGAGATTATCTGCATGTGATAACAAAAAAGGTTTTTCAAATATAATTAACCAAGGAGTAATATTGTATAGTATAGCCATGTACCAACCTCCATATATGTGACAAGTGGCCTCTATAGAGAAACTGAAAAGTATTTCCAGGACATTCGATGAAATCGAAAATATTTTCATATACATTTATTTTTTGAAAAATGGTAAACTGTACAGATTTATCCCATGTATAATAAAAGCATACATAAAAAAGTTTAAATCTCTATCTCAAATACAAAAAGAAGCCTTGGCAATTTAAAAAGCAGAAAAGTGGTGAAAATAAGAACATGGAGAAAAAGCCATTTAAAGTTCGAATCTGTAAGGGTAATTGCACTGAATGTATTAATAAAATTTACAATATGTCGCGATATAATTAACGTATGGTTACAAATGAGATGCCAAAATATTCACAATTAAACAAATTTCCATTTAATATTTAAATAAAATATGCTTTATTTTTTAAATGCCACTTAACTTTTTTTGAAGTTCAACTTGAAGTTCAACTTGAAGTTCAACTTTTTTTGAACTTCAAAAAAAAAAAAAAAAAAAAAAAAAAAGAATCAAGCTTGGCGACAACTTGGCGCTAACGCATATGAATGCATACTTTTAATATGTTTATGATTTGAAAACGCTTGTAACATTGAAAGATGATTTGCGACAAATCATATTTTTTTTTTCAAATACATATTTTTTCATTAAAAAAATTCTAATGATCAGAATTTAATGAAATTAAAATAGAACCACATGGGTATCTTATACTTTCAAACAAAAAAAGAATTATCAAAATCGGTTCATATTTAAAGAATTTATGAGTGAACTAGAAATACATACAGGTCGAAATGATTACCTACTCCTCGAAGTCGGTTAAAGAGGTAAATCGTCTTTTTTGGTCAATTTTGAGGTTAACTGTCTTCTTAAAGACTCAAGTTATGATTCATGCATATTATGGAACAAATTAAAGTAAAGGAGCGTAACGTTCTAATTTTTATCATATGGACAAAAAAGAATAACTGAATATTCTTTACTAATTTTGTTTTCAGAAAACGCATTAAAAAAATGCATTTTCTGGAAGTTTTTATGTAGGTATAACCTCTTTAACAGCTTCCCTGATTTCCTGAGCTTCCCATACGTAATACGGTCAACATATTTTTGCCAATAATGATTTGCTCGTACCACGTACGGGCATTCCATATTCGAATCATGATTTATTATTCTCACCAGTAAATTTTTATTGTAAATTTTGCATTACTTAATCTGAGCATTTTTCTAGTTCAGTAAGGCAAAAATTTCAGCTTAAAAAAGTCGGTAATAAAAGATAAAAAATTTTGTAAAAGGCATGTAAAGAATAGGCATTATTTGACAGTTTTTCAGAAACATTGATCTCTCAAGTCTCGCGTTCTTGAACAAAGAATAAAAATTCTTTAAATAAAAACGCTTTAATTTTTCAAAAAACATATTTTGTTTCTGATTATTTTCTGTATCGAAAGAATCTTTTCTCACGGCATCGAATAAAACATTATGATTGTATGACATCGTGTACATTTAATCTGCAAATTTAAGATTTAGTTAATATTCGCAGTCGCCAAGGAGACTGGACCTACCTTATTTCCAAGTTGAAGAAAGAAATAATAAAAGAAAATGTATGAAGAAATCAAATAAAAGCGGGGATCGTGGGAGGTAAAGTTCTTACCTCTCTTTTACTTTATTTTCTCCAGCAGTGGGAATTAATTTTTATTTTTGAAGAGCAGAACTTCCGGAGTTAACTAGGTGGTAGCTGTCCATCACGCTGATGTAAGTTTAGATAGAGGTTTATGTATTGGGATGCTTTTTTCTTATCTCGTGGTGCAAGCGCTAAACGATCACGCTCTTAGGTTAAACGGCTTCATGATTTGGGAAGAAAAGTTACTAAACGTGAACAGCGCAAAATCTGTTTTGATTATCGAGTATTTGGGTAAGGTGCAGCGAAGAAAAAAAAATTACAAGATGATGTACAGATTACCTTGATAAAAACGAGAAAGAAGAGATTGGATCATTTGCTCATTAACGGTGTTTTCCTAATAAATAAATTTAAGATTTATGCGCAAGAAAATATGTGAAAGCACAAATAGACTGTTAATAAGTATAAAACTAAAAGGTGTTTTTAAAAGAAGCGCTTTTTTATAAGTATTTAATGTTTATTTTAAATAGTTCGCCTAATTTCATGGACGGAAATGTTGTTCAAACAGTATTCTGTTATAATATAAAAATTTTGGTATATCCCGATTATCTTGATTAGATTGTGATTATTTCGATTAGATTTCGTTTATTCCGATTAGATCCCGATTATTCCGATTAGATTCTGATTATACAAAATATTTTCGGTTTTAATTGATGCTTCGTAAAAAGCGCAAACGTGTGGATTTAAAAAAATCGCTTTACTTTTTTCTGTACTTTTTATTTAAAATACAGCAAGAGGAAAAACAAGCTTTGAACTTTTGAACTTTTATTCACGATTTCGAAATAGTTTTCTGAATTTTTAGATTCATAATTTAATTAAAATTCGTTGAAGCATTTTTTTAAGTACTATATTCTTTATTTTTTTATTCATATTTCCTGTTTTGTAAGCGCTTAAATTATTTCTTTTTTTAATTTCACATCCAGTTGGCTCTTTTTGATGTTTGTAATTTGGACATAATGAAATCCATTCTTGATTTAATTCGTATACAGCTGTCATCTCAAAGAATATTTGATAATTTATATCACAAGTGACCGACTAACAGAAAAATGCTTTAAAATTTATTAATTTTTATGAAGATCTTAGAACATTAAAATGTTGTATTGTTATTCGAAACACATCTTTTTATGTATAGATAATTTTTACAAATCTTAGTATGACAAAGAAGTGAGTAAAAAAAAGAACATTAAATTTTATTTTACATATAAATATCAAATTAATTGAAATAAAAGAATATATAAATAACAGTATATCCCTAATTCGTAGGAATAGATTTATTTTTCTGAATTAGTGGGACATATTTCATTAGAAATATTAATTTGAAATTTATTTTAAAATGTTTTAATCCTAAATTTATATTTATGCGAAAATTCAATGAAAAAAAATAAAGAGTTTTTCGTTTGCAATACATTTCTAATACTTTCCAACAAAATTGAAAAGTGTTTATGCATTCGGTATATCTGTCCGTCTGTGCACACTCTAACTTCCGTAAATATACTCGGATTCATGTAGGTGATAAACCTTATTTAGAGTTAGTATAAGTATGCAGTCATTACATGTGGAGATCCGACTGATGAAGAGACTGTGGAAGAAATTAAAATAAATCATTCTGAAATCGAAGATTCTGCATTGAATGATAATGAAGAGCACATAAATAACGAATTCCCCTTCATCTCAGAGACTACAACAGTGATGCTTGTAATTAATAAGTTTTCGTCTACACAGTGGAAGAAAAAATGTTAAAGTGATTTAATGTATTGTACAAAGAAATTCATAATACGTTTTTGAAACCGAGATCATGCCAGCAAAAGAAAACTGATTATTTCTGTATCAAAACAGTTAGCAACCATTAATGTTAAAATAAATTTCATTTCCGTTTGTCATCAGTTTAAATTAGTTTGGTTAATATTGTGTCAGTTTAAAGTAACAATTTTTTAAATTCAATTCATTAATAGTTATTTTTAATAGATTAAATGATTTTTTAGTACATAATTTTTGAATATACATAGCAACTTATGAGTTATACGTTTCGTGAGAGCTGAAATTTCTCGTAATGGTTAGGATATAGCGAATCACCCTATGTAGCGCACAAAATCTTTGGTCTCTTGAAGTATGTTATAACAGAATTCGACTTTAATTGAAAAAAAAATATTTTAAATAGTTGAGGATAAAATATCTTCATTAAATTGGGTATTTCAAATAAATTATGAGAAGTAAATGCGTAATTTTATTTATCCTATCTTCACGAATCAATAATAAGAAATAAAAATCGTCTGTTGTAAAATTGTCATTTAGAAATTATTATATTGTAGTTTTTAAGTTTTGATTTTTAGGTTCAAACAAGAAGCTTAAACAAAAATGAGTTTGAGCCCCTTGTATTTAACTACCGAATCATATCATACTATATTTAGAGTAAATAAATTTAAAGAAGAACCACTAAATTTCCACTAATCATTTCTTAAAGTCGATGATTAAAACTTTTCACAAGGCGGAATGAATGAGCTACACTGTAATAAAAAAACGGACGATTTAACGGAAGTATTACTGGTAATCTAGACGCCAGTACTATTTACTGTTTTTTAACGGAAAAATTCCGAAAAATATTCCTTTTTTTTCGAGTTTTTCCCGGAATTTACGGAAATTTTTTGTTAAAAAACAGTAAATAGTACTGGTGTTTAGATTACCAGTAATATTTCCGTTAAATCGTCCGTTTTTTTTACAGTGAAGGAAAATGACATTTTTATAAGCCTTTATTTTAAGTAATACTTTTGTAATACTTTTGAAAATTTTCGCACATATGACGTCAAGTTTATTAAATTTTCTCAAAATATTTTATTTTCATTTCATCGGATCCGAAATTAGAAATCAAATCTTAAAAAAAAAAAAAAAAAAAAAAAAAAAAAAAAAATAGGGTAGGATGTGACAATCCCGAAACTTTCTTTTATCATATACATGTTAATATAAGGTGACCAAAAAAGTTCGTGCGGTTTTTATCAGACGTAAAAAACGACCCACAAAAATCTCAAACACTTATTTTATTCTTTGAAATAATCATCATTGGCTTTAATTACATGTTCCCAACGTGAAACAAGCTTATAAATACTCTTTTTGAAAAAATCTTTTGGTTTAGAGTCCGAAAACTGGGTTATAGTTTGTGTGACTTCATCTTGGGTTTTGAACTGCTGCTCCTGCAAGTGACTATCCATGGCCAAAAACAAGTAATAGTCCAATGGGGCAATGTCCGGGGAGTAAGCTGGGTGAGGCAAAACTTCCCAGCCCAATGGTTTTATCACTTTCCTGATCACTTTGACCGTATGAGGTCTGGCATTATCGTGGAGGAAAAGAACTCCTCTCCTGTTGACCAGCGCTGGCTGCTTTTCTAGCAAAGTAGCTGAAACCCTTTTCAACTGCAACGAGTAGACTTTGGCTGTGATTGTTTTCCCGCTTTCTAAGAATTCATAGTGAACTATACCAGCGCTAGTCCACCAAATACACAGCATTATCTTTTTTTGATGGATGTCCAGTTTAGCAACTAATGAGACGGAACCAGAAGTCGACTAATGATGTTTTCTCTTTCGGTTATCATACATTACCCATTTCTCGTCTCATGTCAATATCTGATCCAGGAAAGAGGCTTTGTTGCGGTGCAACAGCAATGACAAGCAGATGTTCAATCGTTGGAGCTTGTTTTCCTCGGACAGAACATGAGGAACCAACTTATCAAGTTTCCACGACATCCCAAGGCTATGAAGATGCAATCGAATGGTTTTGTCAGATATTCCAAACCTTTGTGCAAGCTCCTGGCATGTTAGATCAGGATTCTGTTTGATTTCCTCTTTCAGCTGGACTTGGTCTAAGATAGATGGACGACCAACACGAGACTTCTCTTCAAGGCTCTCATCTCCGGACGAAAATCTGCTGAACCCCTTTTAAGCGGTCCGTTCATTCACTGAAGTCTCTCCAAATACGGAGCATATTCTTCTAGCGGCCTCTGCAGCTTTGTTTCCTAATTTGAACTCGTAGAGCAAAATAGGCCTCAAAATCTCCTTTGTCAATGACACCCTTTTCAACGATTGTATTTCCTACAAAACTGATAGCGAAACGTGAGATACGTTAAACAACTCTCTACTGATTCTAATTTAAAGGCAATGTACAAAAATGACGTCATCAGAATCAGTATCACTACACCTATGCAACAAAAGTAGCTGTTCTCAAAAACCGCTTGAACTTTCTTGGTTACCTGATAATTTCATAAAAACGAAGTACAGTAGCGTCATCACTTAGGTTATTTATATGAAAATCTAATTAGCAACAATTTATGTGAGGTTCTAATTGAATCTGAAGTTTGGGGAAAATCCTTGCGTTAGTTTTTGATATAGAATCGTTGCTGAAATCTAAAAAAATCTGGATATAAGCATTAGTCCAGTCATTTTAGCACCTTTTTTTACAAATAGCGGAAAAAATTAGAACAAAGCTGGATTTTTGCATAGGTGCCAGTTAGGGTATGTAGTTTAACATACTAAAAGTCCCCATCGATCCGATTTGAGCTTTCGCCGCCAGGGGGCGTTAAAGAGCTTGAAAATTGGTTTTTTGTGAATACCTCACAAACAATGGCATTTAGAAAAAAAAGTTCAATTACAAAGATCTAGATAATTTAATTCCCTACAAAAAATGTCTTTTTTTTTTTTTTTTTTTTTTTTTTTTTTTTTTTTTTTTTGTCACATTAACATTTCTTTGCCAAAAATTAACATAAAGTAAACGTTATTTGATAAAAATGCGGAAGCACTATCATAACGCGGCGAAGAAGCAGAACAAATACGGAACAACTTTGGATCCTCCCCCTTCCCCACCTCTCCTCCATTGTCTGTATGCCATTTTCGCACGCTTGTACAGTAATAATTGCCCAATACCCTATCTCTCTTTGCATTTGGGAAAATGTACCACGTGCAGGTACCTTTCCAATATTTAATTTTCATTTGCTGCTCATTACGCTTGTATGAAATGACCCTAATTTACTGAATGAAGTATTCTTTAAGAGATCAGCACCGTACGAAAGGGGAAGCGAAGGGGGCGGTCGCCGCCGGCACGGATATTTAGGGAGCGCCAAATTTATATTACCAACTAATTTTTGGCCTGTCGCATAAAAAAGTTGGGGACGCCAAATTGAATCTTTGCCCCAGGAGCAGTTTTCTCTTCGCACGCTCCTGTGTGAGATTTTAGTAAGGGAATAATTTTATTTTGAACGCATGTTATAGAACTTGTTAAATAGTTATGACAGTTTAAAATGACTCTTTCTTAATTGCTGATTGTTAGCGAAAAATGGAGATTGACAGAATAGTCTGTCTTATATGCGCTGAGGATTGTGTCTCGAAAGACTATGTAAAAATAGGGAAAAAAAGGGACTGAAGTTCCTTGTGACAGCAAGTTCGAAAAGAGGTGACCATAAGTAGAAAATATTTGAAGAAATAACTAAAAACAATAGTGAATTTACGGTTCACCCAAAGTGTAGAAATAAAAATAAGAATTCTATTAAATCATACAAAAATCTATTGCAGAAAAATCATCAATGTGCGCACAAATTACTCCATTGAAGGAAAAATTGAGAAATGACAGTTGTTTGAATTTAAGGAAAAATGTTATGTTCTGCTACATTATATGAAGCTATACAGTAGAAAAAATAAAGCTCTAAAGTATCGCAAAAAAGAATTTTTTTTTTAATCTAATCATTAAAATAAGACACGTCTCTTATCTATGCTTATGAAGAAATTTATAGAGAATGGTTTTGAAGCGAAACAAGTAGAAAATGATGCATACACACTAATTGTTAAAACAGCTATTAAAATAGCAAAGTCTGGTGTCCCTACTGCTGTTTTTGGCAATGATGTTGACTTGCTCGTATTGTTGAGTGCTTTAGCACTTCCAGCAAACGAATTACAACCACCCTGTATTCATCGCATAGTCTTAACAATGATGCTGTTCTGAAAGATCATATATTGTTCCTTCACGCTTTTTCAGTTGTGACTCTACATCAGCAATGTTTGGGAAAGATAAAATGTCGTTAACAAATTTTTTTTGAAAAAGGAAGATCATAACATACAAGCTGCCAGCATTTTAAAAAGTGATCAAGTATCCCAATTTAAAGTTTCCGAGGCAGGAAAAACTATTTTTCTTGCTTTATACGGTGGTAAAGCAGAAATGTCTCTGAACAAGCACTCTATGTATGTTTCAAGAAAGAAATTGCTGTTGGTAAAAAAAGCCTTTCATCGTTGCCGCCTACCGAAGATGCAGCTAGATTGCACAGTTTGCGTGTTTATCATAATAGTACATGATAAACACGAGTATCACATTCGTACAATACCGGTTGGGCAATAAACTACATCCTGAGAACTGGTGCTGGAAAATGCACCTAATTTGTCTCCAATTCCAGCTACCTTACAGCCTGCACCAAAAAATATTATTGAATCAATTTTTTGTACTTGCTCCAAAGGATGTGGAAAAGCATGTGAATGCCGATAATTTGGATTGAAATGTTCTGATATTTGCATAAATTGCCGCTGAGTTTCATGTCATAATGCAAGTAAAGTTGAATTTGAAGACCAAGAAGATATTGACGTGTTTTTTTTATTAAAAATTTTAATTTTACTTAAGAAAGGTGTTATAATAAAAATAAAAGACATTGACATGTTTCGGAACCGTCAAACAAGTTCCATAATCATAATATAAAATAAAATGATATAAATGATATTGACATGTATTCTGCTCATTTGCAAGGGAGGAAGGAAACGCTACTTCTGAATTCAGTGATGATATCGAAAGACAAACAAAAAATACTGAAAGCAGCACAAAAACGAAAGAAATAAACACAGATAGAACGAATCTGAATCGTTTGTAGAAATTGAAGTTGTGCAAAGAACTACTAATGCAGTTAAGCGACTGAAATTGGATTAAGCCAGTCACTATAAGTGGAATATGCCTACGGGGGAAACCACAACAAAGAAAACGTGCTAAATTCTTTTCCTCAAGAGTAATGTGGAAATAAGCATAAACGTATACTATATATTGACTTTCTCCATTCAAATGTGAGAATTTTAGATCTGTTTACATAATTTTTTTTAAAGTAGCAGCAGATTTTTTGAATTTTTATAATTTTACTTTAAAATATGTTCACTTTTTTTATATTTTTGACAGAGAAATGTTGGTGTGACAAACAAATGTTAATGACACTTTTTTTAGGAAATTAAATTATCTACAACTTTGTAATTGAACTTTTTTTCTAAATGCCATTGTTCATGAGATATTCACAAAAAACTGATTTTCAAGCTCTTTAACGCCCTCTGGCGGCGAAAGCTCACATCGGATCGATGGGGACTTTTAGTATGTTTAACTACATATCCTAACTAGTACCTACGCAAAAATCCAGCTTTGTTCTAGTTTTTTCCCTTATTTTTTGCTAAAATGACTGGGCTACATCATCTGTCGAGCGATTTATTCCAAAAAATAAAGAATAATAATTTATATCAGCGATTAACTGAGTCTGAAGTTTAATGAGCATTTGTGCATTTGTTCTTTATAGCTAGAGCAATAATCATGAATAATGCCACCTAGCAACGCCACCTGTTAAAAGATTTACACCAAAAAGCAATCAACACCATATTATATCAAGGACTAACAGAATCTAAAGTTTCGTGAAGATCCGTTCATTAGTTCTTGAGATATAGCTATTGAGGGAAATTTTGAAAAAGGCAGCAAGATAACGCCACTGATTGAAAGATACACCGATGTATCTAGACTTATTATTTCGGAGGGGGCTGAAAGTTTTTAAATGTAAATCCCAAGAAAAGGATAAAAATTCAGCTTTAAACAGTTTTCTTTATAGCAGGTAATGCATGTATTATAGAGAACTTGCTAAAATTGAATCGCATTAGACTGCAAAAATATTTCATTTTAAGCAGGTTTCCGTCTTAATTAGTATTATCTTCATGGCACATTAAGAGAGCAAGTGTCTAACGGAAACTTGGCTGAAACAGTTATTTTGTGTTCACAGCAAAACAATACTTTCTTAATGAAAATTGTTTAAAAAAAAATGTTATTGTGCTCTCTATAAATTCTATCTCAGCAGATTTCATTACATTTTGATAAACTTTCGTAATTACATTTTATGTTTATTATGAATTTCGGAGGGCCTACAGCCCCATCAGCTCAACCCCTGAATACGCCAATGGGACGATATATATAAAAAAAATAATCAGCTCCAGTTCATATCAAGGTCTAAATGAATCTGAATTTTTGTGAAATTGTTCTTGAAATAGAGTAACCACAAAATTTAGCCACATACAGAGTGACAGTGTGACAGACAGACTCACAGACAAACATTTTGTAAAAATATGTTTTGCGGGTTCACTGTCCACTGAAACGTGTAAATATGTAAAGAACCGGAATTCGAAAACTTTCGCGAATCCAATACTTTCTGTTTGTAAAGATAGAAGACAGTAACAAAGAAAAAAAAGGAAAAAAAGAGAAAAAAAAGAAAAAAAAGAAAAAGAAAGAAAAAGGTAAACGCAATGCTTTTTGTAAATGCAGCATTGACAATGTGCATCTTTATCGAATAAACTTTTAATATACATTGTAAACATAATTTTTTAGTTGAAATGAAGTATTTAATAAATTTAATTTTATAGGTTTTTTTTATATTTATTTACAATAAGTTTAGGCTTCACTTCTCCTCAACAAAACTGATCGACCTCATGCAACTTAAATACAACAAATCCGGTTGCTATATTAGCTTTTCAAAATTTATATTCCACACATAAATATTCAACTTTGAAAGTTAACTGACCTAAAGCTATTAGAATACTGACCTACTAGATTAATCTTTTAAATTAGTTTCAAAATAACGTTCAGAATGTCATAAAATATGTCATAGGAAACATTTTGGAAGCTTAACATTTTATATACTAATTCTTTTTCAAAAAATAAATAATTTTTAGGAAATATGTTGATATGTTTTTTTTTTAAATGGAAATATATAACAACACAAACATGAAAATACATTTTCATGTTTTAAACTCATTTAAGAGAACTTATAAATATCTTGAAGTAAAAGGAAATGTAGTTACTATTAGGTACATAAAAAGTACAAAGAGAATTCAGTTTTTAGTCTGTATATATAATGGAGGACTACTTATTATTAGCTCAAGAGACAGTCTCTACACTGTAATAAATGTATATATATTCATAAATGCGAGCTTTTGAAAACTTACTTATGCATAATTAGAAACCGAGTTTAGTTTTAATAATAAACTTCAATGATGTTCAGTAGCTTAAATTACATTTTATAAGTTAGTTAAATATGAAATATAACTTGAAAAAATTTATTTTAGTCTATGCAAATTATGCATCATGATTAAACGGATTTCTACTGTATGTAATTAATAGAAGAAATAAAATTAGAAATGAAGTGGGTGGATAGGATTACATTTAATTAAAACCAGAACCCAACATCCTACTCAAAACTAAGTATTTCACTATAAATTTTCGTTAGAAAAAAATACAATTGTAATTTTTATTTTATTATACGTACGGGATATTTCTTGATTATTAAATATTGGTATTAGTTTCCCCTTTGTGAAATATAGTGAATTTGAATTGTCTTACTTTTTTGTGGGTGCGTGATATGTAGGCACTATGTTACAGTAATTATAGTACAGATATTTTTTTAAATAGTTATAAAAATATGAATGCATTTTCTGTTTTTGCATCTTAACTACCTAGTCACTAATACGTACTTATACATAATAAGAAACCGAGTTTAGTTTTAACGATAAACTTCAATGATGTTCAATAGCTTAAATTACATTATTTAGGTTGGTCAAATATGAAATATAATTTGAAATTTTATATTTTATTCGATGCCCATTACGCATCCTGATTAAACGAATACCTACTGTATGTAATTAATAGAAGAAATAAGCTAAAATTGAAGTGGGGGGGAAGGATTACATCTAATTCAAACCAGAACCCAATATCTTACTTCAAACCAAGTATTTTACTATACATTTTCGTTAGGAAAAGAAACAATTATAATTATAATTTTATTGTACACAGGGTATTTCATGATTATTAAATATTGGTATTAAATGCCTCTTTGTGCGATATAGTGTATTTGAATTGTGTTACGGTTTTTCGGGTGCGTGATATATAGGCACTATACTATTTAGGGTGACTCAAAAAAACGTGGACAAAATTATATGACAAATCAAGCATACAACAAGGATAAAAAATCACATAGGAACATAAGGTCGCAAATTACTTATTGAGTCACAAATACAGGGTGTTTCATCCTAGCTACACCCGGTTGCATATTTCAGATGTGTATATTGCTGGGACGATTACTGTTTCTAAGCCAATAGGAGAGCGTCATTATCACGGTCAAGTACACGCCCACACAGTTTGATTGACAGGAACTCGTGGACAATTGACGGTGCTAATTATAACGATAATCTGTTGCGGATGAAAGTGAGCTGACTGGCTGAATGGTTAGAGCGTCGAGCTTGAAACCGGAGGATATGGGTTCGAGTCCATCGCGGGCCGAGAGTCCGTTGGGGATTTTTTTTTTTTTTAATTATTGGAGGCTGTCTTTTATTAATAAATAAGACATTTAAAAAAAATATTTCAAACCCTTTTAATATTCTAAATATCGTTCCAAAATGATTTATATATATATTAAACAAATGGGAAAAAAGTATTCTGCGAAAATATCCGTATAAGCAAAATTCTTACTTTAATTTTTATTTATTTATTTATTTATTTATTTCAGGATCAGAGGAAGTATAATTTCTAATTGAAGTAAATAAAATTCAGTCATTTTGAAAAAAAAAAAAATTCTTTCGTACCTTTAATTTTTAATTACCGAGTACAAATTCAAACAATCCGAGTACAAATAAATAATAAACACACACGATCAATTGTCCGCGAGTTCCTGTCAATCAAACTGTGTGGGCGTGTACTTGACCGTGATAATGACGGTCTCCTATTGGTTTAGAAACAGTAATCGTCCCAGCAATATACACATCTGAAATATGCCACCCGGTTTGAAAGTATTAATTTCGAGGAAAATAAAAATATTGTAATGGCAATGCAATGATATGTGCCTTATTTTCTGTGAAATGTGATAACGAAAAGATCTGGAAAAACATGTTGCTCAAGCAATCGATGATACCGTATAAACTGATTATCACAGTCCAAAATGTGAGGTGCGTATTGCTGGCGCGTGTAATGCAAACTTCTGTTTGGTGTTATCACATTTAAAATAAAGGTAGAATGTCTGTTAAATATTTTAATATAATATACTTCAGTTTTCTGAAATCTATTACCGTCAAACCAAATTGAGTTAGGTTGAAACACCCTGTATTTGTGACTGAATAAGTGGTTTGCGTCCCTATGTTCCTATGTGATTTTTTATCCTTGTCGTATGCCTGATTTGTCATATCAATTTGTCCACGTTTTTTTGAATCACCCTGTAGTAATTTTAGAACAGATGTTTTTTAAATAGTAATAAAAATACGAATGCAATTTCTGTTTTTGTATCTTATCTGCATAATCACTGATTACAAGTTCATATTTAATTTCTTTTCAGAACTGCAAGCTCAATTGTTATCATCTTCCAAGCTGGTTCAATTTGATTGTTTAATACTGTTTATTTGAGAAAATAATGAGTCGAGATGTCGAGGTAAAGAAAAAGTGGATACAGCGGAAAAAAATGGCAAATGGAGATAATCACTGGATTCTCCAAACAGCTACACAAGCCGAGTGTGTCCGAAATCTAATAAGTTTTTGTACACCACAAATGCTCTGAGTGAGTTAAAATCTGTATGTACCCTCTAGTGGCTTGTTTATAGCGCTACTGATCTATATCAGTTCGGCCTATGTATCAAATTCGGACGAGTGATAAATATAAAAAATGGAATAGTTCGCGCATTAAAAAAGTCCCATTAGTTGATGTCTCTTTTTGTATATGTGAGAAATAATTATAGATCATAAGTGCCATGCACTTAAAGCTTAAACCAAAACCAGCGTGGGCGATTGTTTATATAATTTAGAACCTACGAGTTTCTGAATAAGGGCTCTGCTTAACCGCTTACTTCATTTGCAATTACGTCATACAGGCACAGTGCTTTTGCCAATCATGATTTGCGCGAACCACGTACGGGCATTTATATTTCAAACATGATTTATTATTCTCTCCAGAAAATTTCTATTGTGAATTTCATATTATTTAAGCCGAGCATTTTTCTAATTCAATTAGGCAAAAATTTCTGTTTTGAAAAAAACGTTGATAAAAGATCGTTGATAAAAGATTAAAATTTCTCCAAAAGATATGAAAAAATAGACATCATTTGAAAGTTTTAGTTCAAAATTATTGATAAGTTAAGTGAGAATGTAGGAATACAATGTTTACATAGGAGTCCAATTTTGAGTAACTCAACCCTTTCCGGCACAGAAAAATTCTGTTCATAAAATGTTGAACTGGATGACTGTCATGGAATTTACTAACGACTTTTTATAGGAGTTAAAAACTTTTAACAACTTTTAAGTTGCTTTAAACTTTCATTGTAAAAGAAAAAATTCATTAAAGTATTCGGGGTACCGTTTGTAAGTTTGGAATTAAAATTAGCTGGTCTCGATGCTGGATCACTGTACCGGAAAGTGTTAGTGTAATGTAACAATGTAATTTAATATAATATTAGAATTCTTTTTATACACAGCCTTGACCAAAGGTATTAGGCACCCTCACTTTTAATACATTTTTGATTTGTTAGGTAAAAAATAAAAGGTTCATTGTTTTACAAATTGTTATATTAACATAAAATTAGAAAAAATATGAATATTTAGTGGGTTCACTCTTGCCTTTAATAAGAATATCAATCTTTTGGAGCACGATACGTACATGGTTTGCACATTTTTTTGCACTTATGGCATCCCACTCTTGAATAACATCATTTTTCAAAGTTGTTTATGATGTTTCATCATTACTTCCAACCAATCCAGCAACACACTGCTACTGTCTTTACATCCTTGCTTCGTAGTGACCTATTTATGACAAGGAGCATTATCTTGTTGGAACTTTATGCCACGTAAACTGGTGTCACAAAAAATATGCATTAATGATGACATCAGCACAGTTTTCAGCACATTTAAATATGGCTGTTCGTGCGACCTACAGAAACGAACATTTCATTAACGCCACCAGTAGCCATGACACTCCAGATCATAATACTGCTACCTTCGTGAATCACAGCGGGACCCACGCAATCTGCATTATATTTTTTGTTGATACATCGTCTCCCAAAGGTCATGCCGCTGTTTCAAATAACCGAAAATAAATTGAAAATGATTCATCTTAAAATAGCCTATTTTTTATTGCAGAAGCTGACTATGAATGAATAATTGTTGTTTTTTTATTATAAAAATGGATTAAATTGCTTACCTCACTGTTAGATTCATCCGACCGCTTAACATTTGACCAATTTCCTTCTGCAAAAAAGTTGATGTCGATGAGCTCAATCCAAATGATTCTTCTTGTTTTTTCTGAAAACCTTGGGCTTCCTCTTAACTTTGTTCCTTTTTAATTTAGCTTCTGCCAGTGTTCTTGCTGTTCGAGTACTTAGATTCTGTTGAATGTATTCTGCCAAAACTGCAGAGATCTCAGTAAGAGTTTTTCTGGAGTCACTAAGAGATTTTCGTATTAATTTTGTCCTAGAATTTCGTTATTATATGTTTTCTGCCCGTTAATGTCTTGTTTTCTTGAGACCGAGTCTTTATAAACATTTTAATTGCAAATTGCACTACACTTTGAGAATGTTACATCAACTGATTTATCTTTACTTGAAATTTGGTCTGTTCAATGAAATTCTTAAATATCACAAATTTTCCTACAAGCAGATAACTTTTCTCGAGAATTTTATAATGAAATGATATAAAATTCACCAATAGATAACACAAGGATGCTACATTGTGTTGTAAATATCAAATAAAGAATAGAGAAAATTTCAAAAATATACATTTCATTTGTTTTAGTTGCTAGAAGGCGCCAGTAGTTCACAATCAAGTATATATGTTTTATTTGACACTTGACAACACTGTTTACCCTTTGTATAAAGCATTCGTTATTTTTTTAATATTTTTTTTATGTTTTAAGTCTTTCGTAGGGGGTGCCTAATACTTTTCGCCAAAGCTGTATACAGGGTGTATCTAAACTACTGGGCAAAACTTTAAGGGGTGATAGTACACATCAAGACAAATAATATTAAATGAGAAACTACGGGTCCCAAACGTCTTCCGAAGGAGATAGGCGTCATCAAAATTTAGGGTCCAAAATTTGAAATGATTATAAAAAACGGAAAAATTGGTCGATTCGTTTGCGGTTTTCACGAAAACTATTCTTTATGTCAGTATTGTCTTGAAAATAAATTAAAAAAATAAATTTCAAAAAATGCCGATAGAGGGCGCTTTAGACTTTGGAGTAACGAACAACTATTTTTTACCGTTATTTTTTGCATCTCATTAATTTGTTTTAGAAGTTTAGACATAAACTTATATTTTGAGCTCAAAATCTGTGGTTAAATAGCGAAAACTGAACTGTGTTCAATGGGAGTGGGTAGGTTCAAATTTCAAATGATTATAAAAAAACAGAAAGATTGGTGAATTGATTTGCGGTTTTCACTAAAATTATTCTTTATGTCAGTATTGTATTAAAAATAAATTATACTTATAAATTTCAAAAAATGTCGATAGAGGGCGCTTTACACTTTGGAGTAACGAACAACTATCTTTTACCGTTATTTTTTGAGTCTCATTAAATTTTTTTAGAAGCTTAGACATAAACTTAAATTTTGAACTGAAAATCTGAATCGTTAAGAGTGGTTAAGTAGCGCAAACTGAACAGTGTTCTATGGGGGTGGGGAGGTTCAAATTTCAAATGATTATAAAAAACGGAAAAATTGGTCGATTCGTTTGCGGTTTTCTCTAAAACCATTCTTTAAGTCAGTATTTCCTTGAAAATGAATTTTAAAGATAAATTTCAAAAAATTTCGTTAGAGGGCGCCTTAAACTTTAGAGTAACCAACAACTATTTTTAACCGTTATTTATTTTTTTTTATCTAAATAAATGTTTTAAAAAATTAGATTTAAATTATGAGTTCAAAATTTCAATCGTTGTGAGTAATTAAGTAGCAAAAAATTGAACTGTGTTCGTAGGGTGGGCAGGGTAACATTTCAACTCCTGAATACAGTTCCAGTGCGCTTCTTAATCCCTCCCAACGATTCAGAATTTGAGCTCAAAATTTAAGTGTAAGCTTTTGCAAGCATTTAATTAGACACAAAAAATAACAGTTAAAAATTGCTGTTGGTTACTCTAAAGTTTAAGGCGCCCTCTAACGGAATTTTTTGAAACTTATCTTTAAAATTTATTATCAAGGAAATGCTGACATAAAAAATAGTTTTAGAGAAAATCGTAAACGAATCGACCAATTTTTCCGTTTTGTATAAGTATTTGAAATTTGAACCTTCCCACCCCCACTGAACACAGTTCAGGTAGCGCCACTTAACCATTCTAAACGATTCAGATTTTCTGCACAAAATTTAAGTTTATGACTAAGCTTGGAAAAAATTTAATGGGATGCCAAAAATAATGGTAAAACATAGTTGTACGTTACTCCAAAGTCTAAAGCGCCCTCTATCGACAATTTTTGAAATTTATGTTTATAATTTATTTTCAAGACAGTACTGACATAAAGAATAGTTTTACTGAAAACCGCAAATCAATTGATCAATTATTCTGTTTTTTATAATCATTTGAAATTTGAACCTATCCACTCCCATTGAACACAGTTCAGTTTTCGCTACTTAACCACAGATTTTGAGCTCAAAATTTAAGTTTATCTCTAAACTTCTAAAAAAATTTAATGAGATGCAAAAAATAACGGTAAAAAATAGTTGCTCGTTACTCCAATGTCTAAAGCGCCCTCTATCGGCATTTTTTGAAATTTATCTTTATAATTTATTTTCAAGAAAATACTGACATAAAGAATAGTTTTCGTGAAAACCGCAAACGAATCGACCAATTTTTCCGTTTTTTATAATCATTTCAAATTTTGGACCCTAAATTTTGATGACGCCAATCTCCTTCGGAAGACGTTTTGGACCATTAGTTTTCCATTTAATATTATTTGTCTTGATGTGTACTATCATCCCTTAAAGTTTTGCCCAGTAGTTTAGATACACCCTGTATACACTATATTGCCATTGATTATGGGACACTTGCGATTTCAGACATTTTACTAAATATCTAGAAAAATACATGAGGAATCATCTCGAAACTCTTAGTGTATAAATATAATAGTATAAGTCATACATCTCCGTGAAGTTTTTTTCCCGAAACTCCAAAGGGGACCGTCAACAAATTAAAAAAGAATGAATATCTTTTGAATAACCCTGTCAAAACTAATGTAGCAAAAGCGCTCAAACTCTAGATTGTGATTGAATGCCTTATTGTAATAAGCCTTGTTTATTTTTATGCAAATAGCATGCATACTCGCAGAGTAATTAAGGTTTTTATAAAAATGATCCCAAATTTTTCCAAGTTTTTTCCTTATAATTTTCAGAGTTCTTATATATAAAATATTATTTTTTTCAGAAAATATGACAAACAACATTGCACACAGTACCCTGTAATCAGAATTAAAAAATAATGAAAATTGTATAAAAAATGAGTTGGTTTACTAAATAATTTTTTACTGCGCATGCGTCAACGATATCAAAATTTCATTTGCATATTATGTTAGCTAAATGTATAGAGCAAATTTGTGAAAGTCAAAAAATCATAACTTGAAAATTCTGACAATAATCATCAATTGAATAAGTCGAAAATCCGTTATTCTCAAAATGAAGCAAAAACAAGAGGGGTTGTATCCATATATTCATTGATTAGTGTCAATGTAGAATACACAATATGGGATGTACTACTGCATTTGGATAAAATCCCTCATTTTTTTGCTTCATTTTGGAAACAACGGATTTTGTCTGGTTTCTATAGACGATTACTTTCAGAATTTTCAAGCTATGATTTTGAGACTTTTACAAAAGTTGCTCTATACATTTAGCTAACATAATATGCAAATGAAATTTCGATATCTTTGACGCATGCGCAGTAAAATATTATATAGTAAACCTACTGATTTTTCATACAATTTTTATTATTTTTTAATTCTGATTACAGGGTACTGTGTGCAATGTTGTTTGTCATATTTTCCGAAAAAAATATTATTTTATATTAAGAACTCTGAAAATTATAATGGAAAAACTTGGAAAAATTTGGGACCATTTTTATAAAAACCTTAATTACTCTGCAAGTGTGCATGCTATTTGCATAAAAATGAACACAGTGTATTACAATAAGGCATTCAATCATATCTAGAGTTTGAGCGCTTTTGCTAGATTAGTTTTGACAGGGTTATTCAAAAGATATTCATTCTTTTTTAATTTGTTGACGGTCCCCTATGGCTTTTCGGTAAAAAATCTTCACGGAGATGTATGACGTATATTATTATATTTATACACCAAGAGTTTCGAGATGATTCCTCATGTATTTTTCTAGATATTTAGTAAAATGTCTAAAATAGCAAGTGTCCCATAATCAATGGAAATATTGTGTATACATATATATTCAGGGTGTTTCGCTACCAGACCGACAAACTTTAAGGGATGATAGTACACATGAAGACAAACATTATTAAATAGGAATCCATAGGGCGCAAACATCTTCTGTAGGAGCTAGGGGCCATTAAAGTTTAGGGTCCAAAACTTCAAACGATGATAGCAAACGGAAAAAAGGGTCATTCGTTTGCGGTTTTCACTAAAATTATTCTTTAAATTAAAATTTGTTTAGAAAATTTTTTTAAAAGTTACATTCAAAAATTGTCGATAGAGGGCGCTTTAGACTTTAGAGTAACGGACAATTACTTTTTACCGTTATTTTGTGCATGTGGTTGAAATTATTCTAAAGTTTAGACTTTAACTTAAATTTTAAGTCCATAATCGGAAACATTGGAATCGGTTAACTAGCAAATATTTAACTGTGAACAGAGGGGGAAATTTTAAACGCTCATAAATATTGGACAAACAAATCGATTTTGTTGCGGTTTGCTTGTAAGTCATTCCCTTGGTAATTATTTTATTCAAAATGACGTACAGCATTGGTGTCCCCATTTTTTGATAGAGGGCGCTTTCGACACATCTTCTAAATTTCAATGGCATTACTCCTAGGTGTTTAACTACCAGACCAACATACTAACAGGAAGTGTTAGGGATGCAAAGCGACTCTGAATCACATAGGAATGTAACGTCGAAAATGCCTTTTTAGCGAGTTGTGGTTAAAAGAAGCAGAGAAAAAAGCAACAGAAACAGGTAGTGAAACAGCAACACGTTAATGTGGAAGAAAACAATTTAGTTAAGGGTTTTATTACAAAAGGTGTCCTAAATTACGACCAGAAGTAGTCGGGCATGCTTGACAGCAGCGATGCATGCAATTCCTCTCACTTTGAAAAATTCCTAGCATCTCGGGCAGCTTTCTGGCAGCTACAGAAATTCGAGCTGAGAGAGAGGTCTTCCAATGACGGTACGGGAGTCTCATACATTCAACTTTTCATTTGACCCCAGCAGCAGAAGTCCATATAGATTCAGATTCAGATTGAGCCAAGGGGGGGGGGGGGGTACCAATTGGTTTCAGCTCAACTAGCCCCACCCAGCAACGTTCATTTAAAAAAATACATAAAAATTATACACTAATAAAATAAAGGTAGGTAAAAAAATATAATTGATATAATGAAGTAGGTGCAACGATCTGGCAGGCCAACGAACCGGGCCAACACTACCTATCCACAGCTGTCCATATGTTATGTTGGGGTGTCTGCGAACATCATTGGTAAAATGTGGAGGAGCTCCATCGTGCTATAGAGTGGTGCAACGAAAGAGGAACATGTGCTTTTACCAGAAGTTCCGACAGAGCGTGTTGTAGAATTATCAAGTTGCTTTTTTCTCTGCTTCTTTTAACCCTAACTCGTGAAAAAGGCATTTTCGACGTTACATTATAATATGATTCCGAGTCATCTTTGCATCCCTAACACTTCCTGAAAGTATCTTGGTCTGGTAGTAAAACATACAGGAGTAATGCCATTGAAATTTCGGAGATGTGTCGAAAGCGCCCTCTATCAAAAAATGGGGACACCAATGCTGTACGTCATTTTGAATAAAATAATTACCAAGGGAATGTCTTACACGCAAACTGGAACAAAATCGATTTGTTTGTCCAATATTTATGAGCATTTAAAATTTCCCCCTCTGTTCACAGTTAAATTTTCGCCAGTTAACCGATCCCAATGTTTCCGATTATGGGCTTAAAATTTAAGTTAAAGTCTAAACTTTAGAATAATTTTAACCACATGCACAAAATAACGGTAAAAAGTAGTTGTTCTTTACTCTAAAGTCTAAAGCGCCCTCTATCGACAATTTTTGAACGTAACTTTAAAAAAAAATTCCTAAAAAAATCGTGATTTAAAGAATAATTTTAGTGAAAACCGCAAAAGAATCGACCCTTTTTTCCGTTTTTTATCATCGTTTGAAATTTTGGACCTTAAATTTTATTGGCCCCTAACTCCTGCAGAAGACGTTTGCGCCCCATGGTTTCCTATTTAACAATGTTTGTCTTCGTGTCTACTATCATCCCTCAAAGTTTGTCGGTCTGGTAGCGAAACACCCTGTATGCATATATATATATAGATATTTATAACAAATAAGAAAATAAATAAAAATATAGTAGGTTTTAAATCACTTTATATTAAACTGCTTTCCTGAAATATTTAATATTGAAGTATACGACATGTGATTCCTTGATATAGATTAGTAAACAAAGAGATTTAACTAGATAAACAAACATCTTCCTAATCCTTTTTGTCAGAATACACAAACTCGCACAATCCTGTATATTCATTAATTGGCTCAAGTTGTCGAGATAAATCGATCTAGCTGCAAAGGAATTACTTTGGCAGAAATTAGACAATATAGCTGGAAATGCCCTGTCAGCAAAACGGTATTCATTTATTCCTGTTTGTAAATCTAAAGTTATTCAGATTGTATCGATTGTATCTATTGCATCTATGTTAAATAAATCAATGTATTACATAATAATTTATTACCATAATCGCAGAGTTGATTAAAAAAAAATACTAACTTCATTAAAATATTCGAAATCTTTTATTCTTATTTATTTATTTATTACATTTACAGCAAATAAGAAAATAAAGATATAGTGGGTTTAAAATCGCTTTATATTAAATTACATTTTTGAAATATTTTAAAGTGATGTATGCGATAATGTGATTTTCTAATATAGATTAGGAAACCAAGAGATTTAACACGAGAAGCAAATATTTTCCTAATCCTTTTCGTCAGAATGCACAAACTCGCACAATCCTGTACATTCATTAAGATACTCAAGTTGTCCAGATAAATCGATCTAGTTGCAAAGAGATTACTGTGGCAGAAATTAGACAATATAGCTGGAAATGCCCAGTCACCAAAACGGAGTTCATTAATTCATGTTTGTAAATCTGAAGCTAGTCCGATTGTATCTATTAATTATGCTAAATAATTTAGTGTATTACATAGTAATTTATTACCTAAGGAGTAATGTTGATTTTCTTAAATTGAACATTAATTAATAATATATAATATACAAATTTAAGATAATCAGGATAATAATAAAATTTTTTAAAAAATCTCATGTTGTACTTTTATTAGCATTGAGTGCAATAATCATCAAATAAACATTCTATACAACTGTATGGGAAGAATTTATTCAATGACTTTTTTATTCTACATATTGAATCCTTTAAAATCGTTGTTAAGGGTGTATTCGAAAAAATATTTTTTCACCCTGAACAGCTCAAAATTTTCTAATACATATTCAGGCTCATTTTTAAAAATAGAAACATGAAACTTGCTGAAGTGATTTTCGAAATGTGTGACATGCCGTGAGACTTCATTTTTTGCTCAATTCATTAAAATTTGATTTATAAACAATAATTATCTCAGCATGACCATTTTTTTCGTTCCCAGATCTCTCGCCTCGGAAAATTAGATTCAAAACTCAAACTTTGGCAGCATTTTGTTTCTAAATTTATGCATTTATCAAAAAATCGACAAATACGGCACGTTGTCTAATTTCTAAATAAGAAAATTTGTAAGTTTCATGCGTTTCATAATGGAATGTTTGAACAAAATATTTAAGTTTTTATTTTTAATTAAGGGGACATGCTACCTTTGAAACAATCTGTTCAGTTTTGAATAATACTATAATAGTATGTGGTGACCCAATACTTGATACTAAAAATTAAATTAAATAAAAAAAATATATTGTAAAACAGCCTATTTTACTAAAATGTATTTATTTATTATAGTTTAACTTAAAAAAAATTCTACCACTTTTATTTGTACAAATAGTTTTGCTTCATTTTTTCCACTTTCTTTAGAATATACTGTATAAAACTGTGTACGGATTTTTAGATGTATGAAATTTTTAATGCAATATTATTTTTTTCCCTCATGTATGTTAAATAATGAAGGAATTTCAACAAACTCTCAATTTAAATATTAAAAAAATTGTTATAAACTTGAATATTAAATAAATGCATAAAAATATTAAAAGCAACCTGGAGAACGAGAAAAAAAAAATCAAATCTCTATCAAGATTAGCAAACAAGCATTAGTATTTGTCGAACAAGCGAGTTATAAAAAATATGAACAGTTAGAAAAATCAGTTTAAAATTGCCATTTATATGGGCAATTACGCTGAATCTATTAACAAAATTTACAATATCTCGCGATATAATTGATGAATAGGTAAAAATGAGGAGTCAAAATATTCAGAATCAATACATTCTAGTACAGTGCGTCCAGTCCGGGCGCACACAACTTTAATTCCAAACCTGCAATCGGCATCCCAAATATTTTAATAAAATTTTGCTTTTACAGTGAAAACTTAAATTGGGAAGTTCTTAATTTCTAAAAAACGTTCCTAAATCCCGGCATCAGTTCATAATTTCTCATTTTAGTAACAGAATTCGCCCGTGCCAAAAAGGGTTAAAGAAGCTTTCAGTTATTATTAAAGAAAGAAAATCGTATTTTCACCAATTTGAAAGTAGCTTGTTCTCTTAACATACATAATGCCTGCAATATTTGTTTATACATATGGATTAATTTATTTACGGCAAAACCGACTTTCTTATAAAGAAAATTAAAAAACTGCGTGAACGTTGCCTTTGCCTCGAAATTCATATTTTTATCGTCAGAAAAAAAATGAGATATATCCTTCACATCCCGAAAGACATTTTCCGGAATGAAAAGCAAAAATGACCAAACATAACATAAACTTGCGTTCGCATAAAAAAAAAACAGAAAAAAAAACAGAAAAAGAAAAACGAAAAAAAAAAAACATCAGACAACTGGATATCAAATCCATAATTTGATATTTTGGCAGTAACTGGTTATTTACCTTGTGCTAAAACGATCCTGCAAAATATCTATGACCATTATTAGAATTTTTTCTTTTAGAATTGCTATTACTTACAGCTCTTGAAGCTAATTAACAGAAATCTGTTTAAGTATAATTTAAGCATAGCTTAGAAGTTATTCACTAATGCACAATCCGAGTAAGATTTACAAAAAAAAAAAAAAAAAAAAAAAAAAAAAAAAAAAAAATATTGCAGACACTTGTCATATCAACCCTCGTTAAAGTGGTCATTCGGGTATCTCTCTTTTTTAAATGGCTCCCAAAAATATCAATTTAACAGCATTTTAAACTTAATTATTGTGAATTAGATTAGAATAAGTACAGTTTTTTACTTGTGTTTCATAAAAAAAACTGTAATACATGTATGAAAATGTATGTAAAATATGCTGGATACATAAAACATTTTCTTGTTTGCTATCATCTGCCTGCGTGCTATCATTATCAATCCACATATGTGAACCTCGCTACATATGTTTCTAAAATTTCACAGTAAGAATATTTATAATTCTTCTTTTACACCCATGTTTATATATATTTAAACTTTATAATGCGATCCTATATAGACATGCAATTCCATATAGAGGACATCACAATATCCAACTTCCTCATAAAAAAAAAAAAAAAGGCGGCAGTTAAGCATATTCGAAAACAAGTAATTTTCTATATTAAAAATCTCATTTATAGATACAATAAATTTGATTTATAAAAAGTTGAAGTTTCAATACTTGTTTTGAATACTTTTGCTAGTAAAATAGTTTTATTGAAAGATGTACCACTAATAAAACTTAGATACACATATGCGTACCTTCGTCCATTTTACTGAGTTAGGTTAATAATTAGAAGTCTGCTATCTAGTTCTATAATAAGTAATTATTGTTCAAATGTTTAGACGTCTTCTGTTTTCTTCTTTTTAAGAAAATTCTCAAGCATTTAATTACTCCATGCATTAATTTTCTTTAGTGATTTAGAATATATAGCAATTAAATATTGATGTAACTATAATCTTAAACTTTTTATTGTTATTTTTTTAGATGAACTGGTGATAGAAGACACAATGTTATAGCATAGTGCCTGAATATCCGATTCTCTAGCAAGAGCCAGTTCGACAGGTCCCTACCGTAAGGCATGGTGACGTCACTGCAACGTCATTGTGAAATCACATTGTGACTTTTGTGACCATCGATGTGACGTCACGTGACGTTGATGTGAAGTCACAGTGACGAAAATGTGAAGTCGTTATGGCCGTTTTAGAGCTCGTTTGTGACGTCACATTGTGACCTCTTTGTGAAGGCACGGTGTGACAAATTTGTGAAGAATGTGTCATTTGTGACAACTTTGACATTAACATTGTGATGAAACTGTGACAAAAGCGACGATATTTAAATTGTCAGGAACATGTTTTTTAAAGTAAATAACATGTTTTGAAGAATATTTGTAATTTTCTAAAGATTTTTAAAAAAGTCACACCTCAGTCCCAATGTGACGTCACTGAGTGGTGGCATTTTGGTCACAGATGTGATGTGACCATGCATGCTATGAGGGTAGCGACGTCCTGAATATTCGATATGATATGTCTAGAGATTATGATGACGAGCAAACTGCTCTAAAAGAAAATTATGAAGCCACAGATGAAACTTCTTCAGAGATGAATGGTCCATGTAATTCAATATTTGTTTAAAAATCCAGTCAAAGCGAAACAATTGTTCCGACTCAACGAAATTAAAGGACTGAAGAGAGAAGAATGGGATAAATATGTACGAGATTATTATAAAATATGTGTATTAAAATAATAAAACAAGTTTATTACTTATGTTCAGGAGTTGAGTCATATGTTGTGTTTGGAAAACGAGATAATATAAATACTGTTTTTTTTCTTTTCTTTTTTTCTTTTTTGGCTTAAAACAATATTTAATAGTTCAAATGACTTTTTTTTTTTTGTAAGTGATCGTAATAGAAATCATCAAGAAAAAACATTGAGTTGTGACCGCAAAATATCACTACGATATTTATAAACTTTAATAAATAATTGTAAAATAATAATAATAATAATAATAATAATAATAATAATAATAATAATAATAATAATAATAATCAATAAAAAAGAAAAGGAAACTTTTATTTAAAGAGAAAAACAAATCTTGAAAAACAAATAAAATGCACAGAAGGATGAGCGCGAAATATTTTTATTTAAAAAAAAGTACTTCTTGAGTACTTCATTCTTTATTCTTCTGTAGTCCGTACGCGTAATATTTTTATTTTGTGGAATTTAGTGTATTACGCTGTTTATTATATTTAAAAAAAATTAACTGGGCATATGTTTACACAGTTTTCAGATATTGGAATTTTGAATTCTTGGAATTAGTGTTTGCATTATTTTAAGTCAATGGTTTGAAGAAATACATTCGGTGGTTTGTGACAATTGTATATCGTTTTGTTATATAACCACTTTTCTAATATAAATGACATGAATTTTCATCTTGACAAACATTTCCGCCATCAGCTAATAATTTTGGATAAACTTGATCTGCATATGAAAAGCTTATTTGTCGATCCAGTATGGGCTATCTCGGGCCTATCCTCTATAAGCTCCGGATCATCACCACTCATTCCCATCTCCTCTGCTCTGCGAGGCGAAGAGATTTTACGTTGAAAAATACTTCAAGTACCTGGAACTTTGTTACATATAGCTGGGATAACCCATGCCGAGAATTAATACGGGGCTCACCCAAATGCACGCAGCCCCTCACAACGAAAAACAACAACAGTAGCTCCTACAATATTTCAA
This sequence comes from Maratus speculifer, assembly GCA_964019185.1. Classification (NCBI taxonomy): domain Eukaryota; kingdom Metazoa; phylum Arthropoda; class Arachnida; order Araneae; family Salticidae; genus Maratus; species Maratus speculifer. The sequence goes on along the minus strand of OZ025296.1, from coordinate 251,333,802 downwards.
ATGAAAATCAAATTTCAAATTATTTTTAATTGCTTATAGGCGTTAATGCCAACCTAGTGAAAAAGATTCCATGCCGGGAATCGAACCCGCGCCATAAGTATAGCACACTGACGTTCTATCGACTAAACCACCGACCGAGCCACCGATCTGGGACAAACACGGAACTAAAATAGAACCAGCATCAATGATGCACTAGTTTGGCATTAACGCCTTATAAGCAATTAAAAATAATTTGAAATTTGATTTTAATTTGAAATATTGTATTCAAGGCGAACTTTCTCTCTGAAAAAATTTCCACGTATTGATATATTCATCGATGCTGGTTCTATTTCAGTTCCATGTTTGCCCCAGATCGGTACAGGCGACTAAACCCTGGCCGTCCACATAACGCAAGTCTCTTCTGATTGGACCGTAAGATAGTGCATTTCTATCAAAAAATCTAATAATTGTAGCTTAATGAGAATGCGCTGAAAAGAATTTTATCGCGGCGCTTCATACTCAATGAGCATGCGCTGAAAAGGATCTTTCTAGAGTATAGATTTGCAAACAACTATCACGTTAAAAACTTTTAACTTCGAATTTCAGTTTCTATCCAGTAAATGTTTTTGGATACAGCACGCAGCATTCAGTAAGCAAATGCGTTCCAATGATTCAGTGTTGCAGGAGAGCAAAGTTGTTTTGCAACAGCGCATGCTCATTGAGCTAGAATTGCTTAGATTTTTTTTATAGAAAAGGTCAGTTTTACGAGCCAATCAGAGATGACTTGCATTATGTGGACGACCAGGGTCTAGTCGCCTGTCAGATCGGTGGCTCACGGAATATATTCCATCTTGTGCTTCGAATGTAGCCTTACCAACACTTAAATAGTGAAAAGTTCCAGGCTGGGTGTCGTTCAATGTGGCTTAGTCGGTAGAACGTTAGTGCGCAATACTGATGGTCCGGGTTCGATTCCCAGCATGAAATCTTTTTCGCTAGGTTGGCATTAACGCCTATCAGCAATTAAAAATAATTTGAAATTTGATTTTCATTTGAAATATTGTATTCAAGGCGAATTTTCTCTCTGGAAAAATTTCCACGTATAAGTAGCTCCTACATCCATCCACCCGCTTCTGTAATAGAAAACTAATTATTCCTTACAGGTGTGTTTGCAGAGAAGGGGTTTCTGTAAGAAATAAAATCATCAATGGGCAGTGACAAGAGAATTTGCATTGCATAATGTTATGGAATAGGAAAAAAGCTTTATTGATATTATGTAAATTTTTAAAGATATTTTAAGATATGGTGTGATATAGGAAGTGACATTAGAAATAGAATGTTATAGAAGGTTGTGGAACATTCCATGTGAATATTTTTCCTGAAGTATTGATATTAAAACCACCTTTATCATTTTAAAATAAAGGAAATGTTACGTAAGAAAAAAAAATAGCTTCCTGGGGAAGATTTAAAAAGTAAGGAAGATAAAATAATTTTAGAATGCGAATTTTAATATTAAATGTATAAAGATTAATAAAATACTTTCTTAAATTAAATTAGATAAAACATATGGCAGTGGTTGTATGTAACCACAACACCATGCATCTTGCATAGGTTAATGTAAAGAAGAAAATAAAAATAACAGCATTCTTTATTCTTCTGTAGTCTGTGCGCGTAATATTTTTATTTTGCTGTATTTAGCATTTTATGCTGTTTAGTATAAGAAAAAATGAGCTGAGCACATGTTTACACAGTTTGCAGATACAGTCGAACCTCGTTAACATGAACCTAAAGAGGAATCAAAATTTTGTTCATGTTAAGAGTAATTCATGTTATCAGTATCCAATCTTTGTATTCCTCTTTATAGGGGACTGTGAAAACAATTCATCTTAAAAGTAATTCATGTTGTGTTCATGATAACGAGGTTTGACTGTATTGGAATTTTGAATTCTTGGAATTACTGTTTGCATTATTTTAAGTCAATGGTTTGAAGAAATACATGCCCTGTACAGAATATAAGAACTGATATTGTTTCAGCACTTTTAATGCATAAAGACAATATTAAAAAACCCGCGCGAGGATTTCGAAGTTAATGATTTTTTTTAACCAAAATTTTTAATATTTTTTAGAAGCAGGTTTTGATTTCAACGGAAAACTTACTGATAAACGTATCTACAAACAACATTAATCAAGCTAAAATAAAGTCGTGTTTATTCCAAAAAAGTTACAGTAAAAAGTAATCGATGATAGAAAAATCACTCATGAAATAAAAAGTAAAAATTGTATGTTAACTGCATTAGAGCATGATGTCATCCGCTTAGGAAAAAAAAAATGGGAACGACGAAAATAACTTGAATATATATTCAACTGATTTTCCACAAAGTACAAATTAATCTAATGTAGCAAAGCAAGTTTTTACGTTACAAGTAAAATATCTCTGCTCAGATTGATCGATGGCTTATTTTTTTTCTAAACATTTCAATTTCAATCTTGAATTTTAATCATAAATATAAAATAAAATTTCTTTATCTTGTTGTACTATTAATTTTCTTACACTTTTATACACATTTAAAAAATTAGTTTGCAATTTTATTAGAAATATAAAAAAAAAGAAAATTTATCTTCAAAATTATTCTTTTAAGTTATAATAATTTAGAAAAGGAAAAATCATCTCATCGGAATGATCAATCAATAAAATCATCGCTTCTGAATTTTAACGATGTTAATTTAACGGGTCTATTCTAAATTTAGCGAATAATTTCTCTGTTCTTTAACAGAATTTCTGTTTTTCTTATCTCTGTAATTTTGTATAAGACTTAAGATAATGGATTACCCGTAGGTTCTCTGCAATTTCACAGAATTTCTTCCTTTTTTTAACAGTATATAATTGTATATGATCAAAATATAATGCAGTATTTTATTTTCGTGGCAATGTTTATTTGAGGAAAATCTTTCACTCGCAGGAGGCTCTTATAGATCAATATTGTACTCTTGATTTAGTGCATTGATTACCATTATTTCCTAATAGAAATTTCAGAAAATTTATTAAATTGCCACTTGTATCCCCACTCGGCTGGGCAATATATTTACAGATATATTGAAAATCGGAGTATCGTTGAGGTTTAGGTTACTTTTCGAAAATGCACTCATCATGGTGATGGAAAGTGAACGTGAAACATTCAGCAAAGCGTGCATAAGCACGCCTTCTATACCCGGCCGCGGGGGGCGGTGATCCGTGTCCGTTGTTCCACAAAACATAATGCGCCCTGTGCTGGTGGAAAGTGAAACTAAAGGACTTTGTAGCACGTACATAGGACGTGTAGCACGGTTAGGATATTTAGTTTTTGGTAGTGTTAAATTAGCATTTGGTTACGGTTAGGTTACAGTTAGGTTGCAATTACGTTACGGTTAGTGTTAGATTATATTTAATTTCCGGTTAGGTTACAGTTGGGTCACGGTTAAGTTACAGTTAGATTAAGGTTAAGTTGCAGTTAGATTACAGATAGGTTACTATAATGTGACAGCTAGGTTATATTTATGTTTCATTTAAGTTGCGATTAGATTATGGTTAAGTTGCAGTCAGGTTACAGACACGTTATTGTTATGATACAATTAGGTTAAGGTTAGGATTTTGTTCATTGAGTGAACATTACGCATGATTTGATTAAAAATATACACTTATTTTTTTGCAATTGCCGCTGAAATTATAATACTATGCATTAGCCTTGTAGCTAATCATCGAGTATAGATATCATTCACGGCATAGTCGGATTCAATTACTTTGAAATTCAAAATATTTCACTTGGGATTTCTATGTAAAAAAATAACTAGTTATGTGACCATAATGATTTTTATGGATAAATATCAACATTTTAACACGAAAATCACGGAGAAGTTGATCACACATTCCCTTCGCGCGTTTTCCAATACATTTTCAGTCTTTTTACAGCTAAATATTAGTTTGTTTTTTTCTTTTTTTTTTAAACTAATTTTTCACATAGTCAGTGGCCATGTATTTCAGACATTATATTTACACTTATTTCGAATATATTAGATAAATAAATAAAAAATATGTTCTAATATTTTCTTAAAGCAAAAAAAAAAAAAAAAAAAAAAAAAAAAAAACATTTAATAAATTGCATTTGATAATAAAAAAATTCAAACTACAGAAATGGTGTTCAAACAACATTTTTAAATCTTTCAAAAGACCTTCTTAGCATGAATTATTGCTATTTTTTCCACATAAAACAACATTTTTTTTCGAGCAGCTCAAATCAAATTAAGAGAAATTTTAATACCGATTTAAAAAGTTTTGAGCTAAAAATAAAGAAATGTTTTGAACTAAACTTATTTTTTATATTTAATGCACATTTAATTAATATTTAAATGAAGTTTAAACTATTCAAAGATATTAAAAAATATATTAAAGTGCATTCCAAAAGTGGGAAAATATTGGATAAAGCTTTAATCCGCCAATTAAATATTTTAAGAACTTCTTGGAAGATTAAATAAAGAAAAAAAAATTAAGTAAAATAAAGCCTTCTATAGCTGAACAGTTCTTTACGCACCTGAGTTAAAATGTTTTATTTATAAGAAGATAAATATACGAATTCAAAATGCTGTTGAAAACTAGATGTTTTGGTAGATTTTGCAGGGAGTATTTAAAATAATTATTTATTGGTTGCACCGATTCTTTGCTAACATGTAAAACGCTGATTATTTTTTAAGATATAAAAAGAGAATCGTTTTCATTTCGAACCAAAGCTTACCGTGTTATGATACTTTGTAATTTATGATTTTTCAATATTTTTGTGCATAAAAAACGGCGCTTTTAGTACAATTATTATCAATTGCAGTTAATAAATAGTCATCATTACCTATATTTTGAATCATAATGAACAGATTACTTTCGTAGTTTTTATTGGATTATTTCCTTAGGTTAAGTTGTGTAAATTTATCTTTTTACTGATTTTTATTTAATCTTTTACTGCACGATTTTTTCTATTTTTATAAATAAAAAAATTGAAATTTATATGTTTAATAATGGAAAAAATAGTAAAAAATAAATAAATAAATAAATAAAAATAAATGAATGAATAAATTTCAAATATTTAGCTAAAATTTGATATTTTATAGCTTGTACCCTTTGTACCACAATTAGGGGTTTCAAATAATATATTAATATATTTTGTAATTCAATGAATTTTAATTAATTAATTTAATAATTTCAATATTCTGAAACTTGCTTTATATTAATATGTGAAAGCAATCAGTAATAGTTATAAAAGTAAATTTTGACTTAATAGCTTGATCGAAAATTTCTTTGATTTCGAAAAACAAATTGCAATATCATTGTCAAAAGTAGCCATCTGAAATGGACAAAATAAGTGTTATTTCATTTTTTCGATTGTTCTAGCGATTCTATTGGCCAAATTCATGGCACATAATGAGTCATATTATCACGTGATAATAGTTAAAGCCGCACTGTAGAAGTGGGTTTTTATCAGAAGCCGATTTACTTTTTTTATATCAAAGAATCGCAGTGAAATATCTTCCCACGCCAGCGCGTGACTGGCTATTGGACATCACCCCACATCACGGGCTGGCGCGTGGGTGGCCCCTTAATACTGGCGCTTTATCACGCGCTGGCGCGTCTGTGGCAGCGAACATGTTATAGTGTCTTTAGGAATGTGCCAGATGTGGAACACGATGCAGTGAAGACCGGATTCCGGTCAAAAGTCCGGAACGCAACCGTATTTTTGCATGCAAACACAGAATTTTGCAATAGTTTTCTAACCCTCTTTCTGATATGCTAGAATTATACAAATTGCGTATGTGTACAATGTGTATTTCCCATGGCCAGGGCTGGATTTAGCCTTTAAGCAATTCTGGGCAAAAAAAAAAAAAAAAAAATAAAAAAAATACGCCCAACATAATATATTTCTGGAATTGAAATTCTGTGTCATTTAAAGTGCTAATAGTGCACAGTAATTCAGTTAGTTATACCGTGTTTAATGATAACTACATTACGAAATATGGAATACATCATTCGGCGCTGTTTGGACGTGGATAATTATAAATTCCACAAATAATGGCAATATTATTACTGTTACACTCTTCCTTCTTCAGTGCAGACAACTTTGAAGAAAGTTCCTTTGTCATAGTTTGTATCCACCACTGATATATAATTAAGTGATATCGAGCACTTTATGAAAAGGAATGTCAAGAACAATTCTAACTCATCCAATTTTAAATTAACTAAAAATTTATTTATATATAAGAAGAAAATATTTACAATAAAAAACTCGGATATAGATGATCCGGTCCGATATTAAGTTAAATATAGCAAATACCTTCTGAGCACTGGCTTATTATTAAAATATCTAAATCCCTTTCACACTACCTTCCTTAAAATAGATTCATCGGAGCTCATTCCGTTACGCCGATCCTATCCTCCAAGAGTCGCAAACCGCTTAATATACTCTCAATCTGAAATCTCTACTCAAGAAAACCAACCTTCACACACTGAAGTCCAACCAGTCACTCACGCTCATTTCTGTAAGCTAAATAAAAACACGTCTTTAAACAAATATGAAACTAGGAAATAAATCATCTGCTTAATTTAGAATATTTATAAACTTACAAAGAGTTTTGAAAAAATAGCCTGCAGTTTTATTTTTTCGTTTGCGGTATTGCCACTAAGCAAAAAATAAATAGATTATATAACACATTACAACAACCATTTTGAAAATGATTTTATCAAAGACTAAAATTTAAAAATATATATGTATATTAATAGTAATATTCGGGGTTTTTTTCCATATCTGATAATGTGCGTCTACACATTTTGTAACACATATAATAAAAATTCTTCTAAATGTAAAACAATTCATAAAATAATAATAATAATAATAATAATAATAATAATAACAAACATTATTTGTATATTGATCAAAACGTGGCTTACGTAGTAACACTCATATATTACGTACGCCATGAATTAAACATCATTGTTTGTGGACCAATCATAAACAAATCTCCAATGATTTTCAGTACTGCAAATTTTTAAACTTTTAAACATCACATATTTTCTGTGTTTTACACAGCCGTAGATAAGAAAAATGTACTTTTAATTGAATTTGTTTGAAATTTGTATCTCAATTTGTTTTAGAGTTATTAACTTGTTCTATAGTTTTTATACTTTTTTTGTCATCGTAACAACAAAGGTAATCCATTTCTGAACACTAAACATGGCCCAATCAGAAAACGAATAAAATGCTCTTTATATTTACGCATATATAGAGACAAATAAAAAGATAGATAGAACTTTAGATAATTTTATAAATATTATTACTTTTACATTAAAAAAAGTACTTATAGATTACTTTTTGATATTTTACACAAGGAATAAAACTAGAATATTTAATTTTTATTTTTCCATTCATCACTTATGCAAACAAAAGCGTTTAAAACGAATTTTAGTATAACATAAACATATCGATTTCGCCTATGTTTTAATAGCATAATGGTGGAATGGTAATTAAATTATTCTAAGTGCTACTACGAATCGCTAACATCGCAAAAAAATAAAATTGTCATGTTTGATAATCATTAGGAACGCCTAATGATTATCAAACCTTATTTAATTTAATAGAGGGAATTTGTTTAAAATATTAATGGGTTTTGTTAAAGGACGTTAGTTTTGTTTTAGATTACGTAAAGCATGGCTTTTTATTCTTTTCATGAAAAATTTAAACAACAATTTTTTATAGAAATATAACTTTTTACATTATTAATTGCAATATTCAATAACAATTCAATTACAATTACACTGTTATGCATGTAATCATTGATTTTCTTTAAAATGGTATTATACATTTTGTTTCGGTGTGCTTTGTTTATACGAGGTACCTCATATTCTTCTTTTTCAGTGTAAACAGAAAAGTAACAAAACATGGCAAATTTAGTGATTGGTTTATCTCTTTGAGAGCGGAACAAATTTTGAGGATATATTCCGTTTGGACTCGAAAGGTGATTCTCTCTCACAACTAGAGTTGTCAGGTGTCCGTTGTAAATTCGCCAAAAGCTTTGCACACCACTAGTATCTTGCAATTACATTCACCATATTTTATCACAGATTATTCGGCCATTAGATAAGGCGAAGAATATTAGTTTAAAATACTGGTGACCAGAGCATTTACAGCATCCATTTACGCGGAACACTATAGTGGTCAATAAAAATCACCTCTCGAGGGCAAAGAGTTGAAGTGCGAATATATATATAAGTTATGTTAACTAATTACATCACAAATATTGTGTTTAAAAAACACATAAAAACAGGGATTATCCAATTTATTTGCCTTTGATTCATTTCTTTAAAAATAGTAAGAAAATTATAATTCAAAATTTTCTTTGCAATTGCACTTTGCTGCCTAAAGCGCGTAATAGTCCAAGAGTCGACCGCACAAAACCCTATGTCATCGAGCATAAGAAAAAAACCCTTTATATTATGGAAGAGTAGTCATAGGGGAATCTAATGATGCATGTCTGCCGGAAGTGAAGTGGTGCACAAGCCAAAAATGAATACCACTAGTGGTTGACTCGTAGACTTAGCATTATGTTTTCCTGCACCAGCTTTTCGCGTTTTCATACTTTTGATTGTACAAAAAACACAATGATAGACCTACGACTGAGCCACTAGTGGTATTAATTTTTGGCTTATGCACCATTTTACTTCCGGCAGATATGAATCATTAGATTCTCCAATGAATCCCACTCTTCCATAATATAAAGGAGTTTTTCTTGTGCTCGATGACTTAGGGTTTTGTGTGGTCGGCTCTTTGTCTATAAAGACCTGTTTAACTAATATAGCAAATTAGGCTCTATCTCCTAACTCATTTCCCTAGACACTGTTGTGCACTCTCTCATCTCTATTCATTTCTGAGTTAAATTCAAGCCACATATTTTCCGATAATACTCTATCATTATGTATATGTGTAACTTGAAATGCAACTTCATTTTTATGCATGTAATCATCGATTTTCCTTAAAAAACGGTATTATGCTATTTTGTTTCGACGTGCTTTGGTTGTACGAGCTATAACATATTCTTCTTCAGCGTAAATAGTAATTTATTACAGAACATGAAATTTAATACTTGCTTAACAGTTTGAGTACGAAACAAATCTTGTGGATATATTAAAGTGCGAAAGTGTATGGTTATAAATATAAAAAATTTATAAACGTAATTAACTAATTAGATCATTAATAATGTAATTAGAGAAAGCACATAAAAAAGGGATTATTTAATTAATTTGCCCTTGATATTACTTGGTATATTTAATTAATTTGTCCTTGATGTCCTTGCTTATTCCTTTAAAAGTTGTAAGAAAATTATAATTCAGAAATTTTCTTTGCAATTATGCTTTGCTGCATAAAACGTGTGAAGACTTCTTTTACAAATAGAGCAAATCAAGTTTGATCTCCTAACTTATTTCCATAGACTCTATTATGCACTCTCTCTTCACTACTCAATTCTGAGTTAGTTTCAAGCCATATGTTTTCAGAAAATACTCTAGCGTTATATAAAAATGAGGGTTGTAAAATGCAACAAGTAGGAAATCGCGCGTAAAGCGTAGAAAATGAGGTACGTTTGTACTGTAACGAAAATTTTAAAATATTCAGATCTTGGTATAATAGTACACAGTACTTAGGATACAATACTGTGCCCGAAATCTTTTGTACGTCTTTATAAGTACTATCTGCTCCCTATTATACAGGAAGTAACTTGTAGTAAATCTCAGGAACGTATATCAATTTTATAAAATATGAAATAGTTTAATATAATTAAAACGCGCCCAAACAATGTTTCTCCCTGTACCATAATGTAAGGGAGTAAATTTGTATGGCCCTCTAAATTAAAAACAAAAATTTTCTGCACGATAGATTGAACAGAATGTATATTTTAAGTGTTCTTTAGTGTGTTATATTGATTATAACATATAGGCTAAGCTAAATTTTCTTTATTATTAACATAATCATCGAATTTTCTTAAAATGGCATTATTTATTATTATTTTGTCATGTTTTGTTTTTAGGAGTTTTCTTATATTATATTTTTTTCAAAGTGAAAAACAAACTAATTTATGAATTGGTAAATTAGTACTTTGCTTAAATTACATCTTGTAGAATTTTTCCCAAGCCACCTTTTTTTATCATAAAATATCAAAAATTAATCCTATATATTTAATATGATTTTTTTACACACACTCACTTTTAATATGACACTTTTATCGAATCGTTTTGTCTCATTTGGAAGTCAACAATAGTGGAAAAAATAAAATTCAAATATCTCTACACTTTCTCTACTTGTTTTTTTCCGTACGGTTCTCAAAATGGTTAACACATTTCAGGCCTGTCGTCCTCCATCCAAATAAACGTAGCTAATTGCCTATTTTACAACGTGCGATTGGCACAAATTATTCAGTTCCACCTATTTAGTCAGCTTCTGATTACCACGGTATGTTCATCTCTCCATAAAAATAATCTCTAATTACTCTGCAAAGACATCGAAGACTGATCAATAATTACACACCATCGTTCCAGATCAACGGTGTTTCTTTAGATAAGCCAGTGCCGGCCATCTGTCAATCACGTACTCAACGCCATTGCGGATCTGCTGAAGAAATTAAGTGTTGGGTGTGACCAGTTCAGACTTCAAGGTACCGAGCATCAGTCTAACTTGACATGTCCCTCTCCTTCTCGCAACTGGATTCTTCGGAAACTAATTTATCAAGGTAGAAATGACACTGGCGTGGAAAGGTCTTGGGGACTTTTTTTCTGGAGGTTGTCTTGTAGAGACTGACCTGATAGGAAGCGATTGGATTTTAATGGAAGATTGATAGGTCCATGGCTTTGTTAAATTCTTTTCGAAGGGTCGGATGCAATAGCTGGTTTATTTAATAGACACTGCATGTGGCCATAGAAAAGGATTCAGTTTTAATTTGCCATTTCTTTTGTACAAAGAGTACTCGGCAAAATGGGGTTAAATATAATGGGCTTTTAAGGTCTAGACGAACGGCACTAGTTTTTATTACACTAAAAGAGCAATCAATCAATCATTGTTTTCGAACTGAACAAGGGTGAAACCTCGTTAAATGGTTTTTGAGGGACTGACCCTTACCAATTTGACAAAGGAAGGGGAACTTTTATCGACTCCATCTTCGGTCGTAAACCTGTCAACTGATATTCCTCTCTTGAAGTTCAGATTCAGTACACTAGAAGTGCAATTTATACATCAAAGCCCCGACACGAAAGATCAAAGATAGCGCAAGAAGTTAGTGCGAAAAACTGTGTGTGTGCCCGCAGCCTTAAAGATATATCTGATTGAAAAGAACGCGTAAATAACTATTGTATTTTTATTTTACTGTCTTAATAATTTTTTTTTAGAATAAAATGTAAGGAATTTTTTAGTTAATTTTGCGATGAATGATACGTAAAATTTAATTGTAATGAAATAAACGAAATGAATGCAATGTAAATTATAATTGTAAAGAATGAAATGAAATGAATGCATTGTATATTTTAATTGTAACGAATTAAATGAAATGAATGTAATGTAAATTTTAATGAAATATGATGGAATAAAATGTTATTTTTTTTTCAGTACTGTAATGAAATTTGAAACAGGATTCTTTGGAAGGAAAATTAATGAGGTAAAAATGACAATGCGCCGAAATGTCTTGGGGACTTTTATTTGGAGGTTGCTTATAGAGACTGACCTGATAGGAAGAGATTGGATTTTAATGGAAGATTGATAGGTCCCTGGGATTGTTAAATTCTTTTCGAAGGGTCGGATGCAATAGCTGGTTTATTTAATAGACACTACATGTGGCCATAGAAAATGATTCAGTTTTAATTTACTATTCCTTTTGTACAAAAAGTACTCGGCAAAATGGGGCTAAATATAATAAGTTGGTAAAGATATATGTGTGGTGAGATGATTGAAAAGAACACGTAAATAACTATTGAATTATTATTTGTAATTATTTTGGGATAAAATGAAATGATTTTTTCAGTTAATTTATTTAATAAAATCAAATGAATTTTACGTAAATTGTAATGAGTGGAATGAAATGAACGATACATAAAATTCAATTGTTATGAATTAAATAAAATTAATGCAGTGTAAATTTTAAATGTAATGAATTAAATAAAATGAATACGATGCAAATTTTAATTGCAACGAATTGAATGAAATGGATATAAAAAGGAATTGAATGTAAAATTTTAATAAAATATGAAGGAATAAAATGGCATTTTTTCAATATTTTAATGAAATTTGAAATTGGATTATTTGAAAGGAAAATTAATGAGGTAGAAATGACAATTGAGTGGAAAGGTCTTGGTGATTTTTTTTTTTTTTTTTTTTTTTTTTTTTTTTTTATCTGGAGGTTGTCTTATAGAGACTGACCTGATAAGAAGCGATTGGATTTTAATGGAAGATTGATAGGTCCCTGGCTTTGTTAAATTCTTTTCGGAGGGTCGGATGCAATAGCTGGTTTATTTAATAGACACTGGCATGTGGCCATAGAAAAGGATTCAGTTTTAATTTACTATTTCTTTTGTACAAAAGGTACTCGGCAAAGTGGGGTTAAATATAACAAGCTAATGTGTGGTGGGATTGTGGAAAAGAACACGTAATTAATTATTCGATTATTATTTTGCCATTTTTATGATTATTTTGGAATGAAATATAATGATGTTTTTAGTTAATTTAATAAAATCATAAAAAATTAATATTATTTGTGATGAATGGAATGAAATGAATTATATGCAAAATTTAATTGTAATGAATAAAATGATATGAATTTAAAAGAAATTTTAATTGTAATGAATGAAATGAAATGAATGCAATGCAAAATTGTAATGAATGCTATTAATTGAATGCAATATAAATTTTAATTGCAATGAATGAATGCAAAAATGAATGAAATGCAAAATTTTAATGAAATATGACGGAGTAAAATGGTATTTTTTTCAATATTTTAATGAAATGTGAAACTAGATTTTTAGGGAAGAAAATTAATGAGGTAGAAATGACAATGCAGTGGAAAGGTCTTGGGGACTTTTTTTTCTGGAGGTTGTCTTATATAGAGACTGACCTGATAAGAAGCGATTGGATTTTAATGGAAGATTGATAGGTCCCTGGCTTTGTTAAATTCTTTTCGAAGGTTCGGATGCAATAGCTGATTTATTTAATAGACAATACATGTTGCTATAGAAAAGGATTCATTTTTAATTTACTATTTCTTTTGTACAAAGGGTACTCAGCAAAATGGGGTTAAATATAATGGGTTTGTAAATATATATGTGATTGAAAAGAACGCGCAAATAATTACTGGATTTTTATTTTACTGCCTTAATAAATTTTTGGAATAAAATGTAATGAATTTTTTAGTTAATTTTGCGATGAATAATACGTAAAATTTAAGTGTAATGAATTAAGCGAAATAATTGCAATGTAAATTTTAATTGTAATGAATTAAATGAAATGAATGCATTGTATATTTTAATTGTATCGGATGAAATGAAATGAATGCAATGTAAATTTAATGAAATATGATGAAATAAAATGTTATTTTTTTCAGTACAGTAATGAAATTTGAAACGGGATTCTTTGAAATGAAAATTAATGAGGTAAAAATGACAATATGCCGAAATGTCTTGAGGACTTTTATTTGGAGGTAGCTTATAGAGTCAGATCTGATAGGAAGCGATTGGATTTTAATGGAAAATTGATAGGTCCCTAATTTTGTTAAATTCTTTTCGAAGGGTCGGATGCAATAGATGGTTTATTTAATAGACATTGCATGTGGCCATAGAAAAGAATTCAGTTTTAATTTATTGTTGCTTTTGCACAAAAGGTACTTGGCAAAATGAAGTGAAATATAATAAGTTGGTAAAGATATATTTGTGGTTAGATGATTGAAAGTGCACGTAAATAATTATTGGACTATTATTTACAATTATTTTGAAATAAAATGTAATGATTTTTTCAGTTTATTTAATAAAATGAAAGGAATTTTATGTGACTTGTAATGAATGATACATACAGTTCAACTATATAGAATTAAATAAAATTAATGCAATGAAAATTTTAATTGTAATGAATTAAATGAAATGAATGCAATGTAAATATTAATTGAAATGAATTAATTTTTTAATTAATTCATTTAACAAATGTATGTAAAAATGAATTGAATGTAAAATTTTAATGAAATATGATGGAATAAAATAGTATTTTTTCAGTTTTGTAATGAAATTTGAAATTGGTTTCTTTGGAAGGAAAATTAATGTAGTAGAAGTTACAATTGCTTGGGGACTTTTTTTTTGGAGGTTCCTTATAGAGATTGATCTGATTGGAAAAGATTGGATTTTAATGAAAGACTGATAGGTCATTGGCTTTGTTAAATCCTTTTCGAAGGATCGGATGCAATAGCTTGCTTATTTAATAGACACTGCAAATGGCCATAGAAAGGGATTCAGTTTTAATTTACCATTTACAAAGGCAGAATGGGGTTAAATATAATCGGCCTGTAAAGATACATGTGTGGTGGTATGATTGAGAGGAATACGTAAATAATTATTGGATTATTATTTTACCGTCTTTATGATGTAATGAAACTTTTAATTAATTTAATAAAATAAAAGGAATTTAATGTAACTTGTAACGAATGAAATGAAATGAATGATATGTAAAATTTAATTATAATGAATTAAATGAAATAAACGCAATGTAAGTTTTAATTATTACGAATTAAATTAAATGAATGCAATGTAAGTTTTAATTGCAATGAATTAAATGAAAAGAATCATTCTTAAATATTAATTTTAACGAATTAAATGAAATGAATGCAATGTAAATTTTAATTGCAATGAATTAAATGAAATGAATGCAATGTATAATTTTAATGAAATATGATGGAATAAAATGGCCTTTTTTCAGTACTGCAATGAAATTTGACGCTGTTAGGAAAATTAATGAGGTAAAATTGGCAATGGCATAGAAAGGTCTAGAGGATTTATTTTATTTTAATTGTTCGAAGGGGGGGAATGCTTATAGAGACTAACCTGATAGAAGCGATTAGATTTTAATAAAAGATTGACAAGTCCCTGATTTCGTCAAATTCTTTTCGAAGTGTCGTTTCAAAAGCTGGTTTATTTAATAGACACTGCATGTGGCCATAGAAAAGGACTCAAATTTGATAGCGTTAACACATCCACAATGAAAAATTATTTAGTAAACCTGCTCATTTTTCATACAATTTTTATTGTTTTTTAATTCTGATTACAGCGTATTGTGTACAATGTTGTTTGTCATATTTTCAGAAAAGAATATTTTTTTATATTAAGAACTCTGCAAATTATAAACAAAAAAACTTGGAAATTTTTGGGACTGTTTTTATAATAACCTTAATTTCTCTACGAATATCCATACTATCGGCATAAAAAATAAACACTCTTTATTACAATAAGCCACTTAATCATAATCTACAGATTGAACGCGTTTGCTACATTAGTTTTCATAGGGTTATTTAAAAGACATTCGTTCTTTTTCAAGTTGTTGACGGTCCCGAATATAGTTTCAGGGAAAATCTGCGCGAAAATGTTTGACCTGTAGTACCATCTTTACACACCTAGAGTTTCAGGATAATTCCTCATGTATTTTTTTAGATATTTAATAAAATGTCTAAAATCGCAAGTGGCCGGTCATCTTTGGCCATATAGTGAATCTGTGGGTGAAGGATTGATTAAAAAAAAGCATGTTAATAATTATTGGATTTTATACATGATTATTTTATCGTCTTTATAATTATTTTGGAATAAAATGTAATGTAGTTTTAGTTAATTTAACAAAATGAAAGGAATTTAATGTAACTTGTAATGAATGAAATGAAATGAGTGCAATGCAAAATTTTATAGCAATGTATCAAATGAAGTGAGTGCAACGTAAAATTTAATTACAATGAAGCAAATAAAATGAATGCAATCTAAGATTTCAATGAATTAATTGCAATGAATTAAATGAAATGAATTCAATGTAAAACTTAATTGCAATGGATTAAATTAAATGAATGCAATATAAAATTTTAATGAAATATGACTGAACAAAATGCTAATAAAATGCCATTTTTTTCCATGTTCCAATGAAATTTCAAAGTAGAATCTTTGGAAGGAAAATTGATGAGGTAGAAATAAAACTGACAGAGAAACTTATTTGGGAAATGTTTTCTTTCTTTCTTTGCAGAAATTTTAGAGACTGGCCTGATAGAAGGGACTGGATCTTAACGAGTTATAGATTCTTCCCTTTGATGATTTTTTGACCAGTCGAATGCAGTAAAATTCTGCTTTATTTAGCCAATGTGACTATAAAAATAGTAAAATTTAATTTACCACTGCTTTTGTACAAAAGTTGTCTTGCAAAATATGGTTAAGTATAATGGTTTTCAAAAGATACAAGTATGGTAAAATGATTTCGTGAAATTAAAATAAAAACATTAGCTTATAAATATTATTTTTTCTTTTATATAATTAATTTTTAATTTCTAATCACTGAGAAAAAAAAATATACCGCCTTCAACTAGAATGAATACTTAGTTATTTTCTGAATTCCAAAACCAGACTTATAGATTTCTGAATTATGGGAATAGGGTGAACATCTAAGCTAAATAGATGAAATAATCTAGAATTTCTAATCTTTTGTTTACTAGATGATGAAACTATATTGAATGGTTGCAGTAATGAGAAATTATCGATTGATTTTTGGAAAGGTTTCATAAATTTAAATTATAGTTACTAAAACTAACCTCTTGTGGTTGCATCGATTTTCAGAGATTTTTTAAATAAATTAGAGCACGAGAATATAGGGAAATGCTTTTGGATTCTAATAGAAGACTTTATAACTCTCTAGGAAAGTAAACTAGAATTAAAAGGATGACATGGAACTATTTTATCTAGAGCCTCAATTTAGATTCTTGATACACGAACGATATTTTTTCCAAATGATAAAATCAAAGTTATGCAGTGAAGGAGTTCTTGCATTGAAACATGTGATTGTTACTCACTTTCTATAAGTTTTGAGTTGATTTTGATTAATTCCTTGTAAATCTATCATAAATTGAACGAGACGAGAAAAATTTTATGAGTTTGAGTCAAAAGTACAACACAAACACTCTATTTTTTCATAGCTTTTTGTTCATAGATGAAGCGTTTTCTCTCTGTGAAAATATGTTTTTTGCCAGTTCTCACAAACTAGCTTAATTCCTGTGAAGAATTCTTAAAAAACCTGTATTAATAGTGTTTCGGGAGGTTAGTAATTTAATTTTTTTTTAAAGTGCTAAGAAAGAAGAAGAGAAAGAAGATGCTAACACTTAAACTAAAAAGAAAAAAAAATAGTTACATACTTCTTTAACCTTCCCACTGCCCCGACCGGATATATCCGTTCACTAGGCTGCAGGTTTCACTGCAATTGAAGCTTTAATTAAATTAATGTAATTCTACAAATATAGTCCAATTTTAAGAAATTAAGTTATGATTGATACTTTCAAGGCTTATAAGCATATCCGTAACAAAAAAATTTTACCATGTTAGAAAAGTCCTCATTTATTAACATTTAAAATAAATTAAGGAGAAAACAATATTATATTTTTGCCCTTTTTCTCGGCGGTCAGGGGGTTAACATTGAAAACAACTCAGTTAGTTAGAAGTTAACCAACGTCAGATTTAAAATTTGGGAGATAAGTTCTGGGATCTGAAGACTATATATTTATTAGGAAATACTTTGTTTATTACATAAATTTGCAGTGTATTGTATATGTTCTAGGAGATATTCGAAGTATTTGTCAAGTAGTTTGTAGTTTAAAATATACTGCACAGTAGGTATATCGACATCATAGGGCATATCACCATTCACTGGAGTTACTACTGTAGTGCTGGAACTACATCTGAAGAGGGCTTATTTTTTATTTTAACAAGTGAGCGTGATTGTCATTGTTGAAATCAAAAAACGATAAAGAATAATGTATATATGCCCTAAGCACTGCTAATTTTTTCATGTCAAAAGAATAAAATATGAAATGATTGTTACGGCATTCTGATTTTGCAAACAATGGTAAGTAAAAGGAATTTGCCACTATCTAGACCTGTAGAGTTTGTATCATTAGAATTGGGAAGTTAACATGTTTTTATTCCATTGCATTTTATAGCTTTGTTTGCACGTCATTATCGCCATGGATGAGAGATAATGCCAAATACCATTGGTCAAGAAATCACTACATTACATTTTATGAACGAATATCTGTTGAAATATTCTTTTTTGTAAACATAATCAATAAGTTATTGTATTAAACCCTATACTTGTTTGAAAAAAAAAATCTAAAACAAAGCTGCGAAAATTGGTAGAATCTTAATTTGGCTTTATTACCCCAGGACATCTTATGTTCAAGATTCAGCAAGCAGTTCATTAAACTTTTCCAGCCTTCATCTCCGGTTTCAATTTAAGCATTTTTTTCCTTTTAATAGTAGTAAATTGAAAACTTTCAGTAAGCTATAATTTTGAAGTTTTAAAAATGAAAATTTATTGGCATATTACATAAACTGTGGTTACCTTAGGATATATATAGGTATATATTATAAATCCTTATAGACTTTTTGAATTAAAAGATATTTAATAATATGTGAATAATCTAAATCAGGAAGTCTTTTTAATTTAAATAGCAATAAATACATTTACCTTAAGAAATTCATGAAAAAAGATTTATTTCAAACAAATATAATTCAATGAAAGTTCTTTTTAATTATTTTTTATTCATAATTGCAACAATATGACTAAAAATGTGTTTTTTTCTAAAGTTTTATCATGTTAAAAGTTATTTTAATATAATAAATTTATTTTACAACAATAATACATTAAATATATTAAAAGTAATATAAAATATAGTAAAAATTAAAATAGAATAATAATAAAATAACAAATATGTATAATGTATTATTTTGTTTAAAAAAATTAAATATATTAGAAAAAATATAAAAAACAAATTTAAAACAATTAAACTATTCTAAACTTTATTATTCTGTTAACTCTATTCTAAAACAATTAAATTCTAAAAATTCATTTTCATTTTAAAATAAAGTAGTAGTGAATATTAAATAAATGAATTTTTCATCAATGAATGAAATTTTATTTACACAATAGTGTCGAGTAATCCGCTTATGATTAAATTTTTTTAATGTAATTCTAAGATTCTTTATATTGGTGAAATAGGTTTTTATGTTAATTTAAAAAATAATGTGTATTGGCGTGCAGTTCTTCTTGATGCTCCATTCTGGTTCTTTTCGTTTCAATAGAAATTCCGAATAATTAGTATGATTTCTTAAGTATATTTATAAAAGCGTGTGGTTTTCGATTTTTTTCTTTTTTTTTTTTTTTTTTTTTTTTTTTCCTTTGTTTTTTTTGTACAAAAATGCATGCACAAGATGAAAACAAAAATCTTAAAATTGAGATAAACCTCAACTTAAACTTTAATCTTAACCGAAAACTATGGACTATATAAATTTTATTTTTCATATGAGTTTCAGATCGTAAGCATAAAAATTATACTTGCATTCAGTAGTAAATTTCAAGTTATTCTATTAAAAATATAGTCGACACCAGGCACGTAGCCAGGGAGGGGGCTAAGGGGGCTGAAGCCCCTCCCGAAAGTTTAAAAAGACTTTACAAAACTATCTCTATGACAATAAAAAAAAGTTTTGTTTGTTTTCATCTTCCATTACATTAAAATTAATTGTATTTTAGCTGTAAAAATATCCATTTATTCAATTACAGTTACAGTTATCCTTCATTATATCGGTCATTTGGATATATTTTTTTTTAATAGAAATTTACCACAAAAAGTATAAATTATTTCTATAATGCAATTTTAACTATCTTTATGTGCAGTAAAATTAGATCAAGTGTAATTCCGTATCATTAATTTGACTAAGAATATTTAGTGTAATACACATATGCCGAATTAACTTTAGGAAACAAATTTTACTTGCATGATATGATCTTCTTTAATTTTTTTTTTTTTTTATCTTCATGCATATAAACGAAACTTAGAGCGGTCAATGTTAAAATGTTTTGCGCAGAAGGGGGCAAAAAACTTTAATAGGCGCCTATAATGTAAAATAATGTGAAAAACATATAATTTTAAAGATAGTATTTTTGTTAATGATGTTCTAACTGTAAAACGCTTTTTATTAAAAAGAGACTATTAGAATGCATTTTTGAAAAATGAGATAGAAAAGAAAAATAAGAAAGATGCGAAGAAAAACGATACGGCTTCGAAAAACCTTAAAAAAAAAAGCCATGGCGGCATCCTACAGTCTCTTCACTGATCAACTTTTCTGCGAATTGTTTGCATGTGAATCTTTAATAGTAAGAAAATGTGCAAATGTACGTAAAGTAGCTGCTTTGTCTGGTTAACTTTCTTTGTATTTTGTAGAACTATCAATTTCAGGGATGGATAGCTCTATGTAGGGATTTTTTAAAAGTTTTTTACCGGAGAGAGTTTTATATCCCGTCAGCACACGTATTTGGATCAAATTTTCCTCAATTACACTGTGAGGCCAATCTTACAGATGTAGGCGGGGTGTGCTGACGATCTAAGGGGTGCTATTTGTGAAGTCAGTATAAAGACATTTTGAATTGTGTCTAGGGACGAAGAAAAAAATTTAAACAACAACACTGGCTCATTTTACAGCCAGAAATTTAATTTAATAATTGAAGTAAAGTGTAGTCTGAGTTTAAGAAAAAAAAAAAAGCGAATTTTATCAAATATAATTTTTGTGTCTAAAATGAACTTTTTAACCCGCGAATTTTATGACGGAAGATACATTATTTTGTCAAATGACTGGATAAGATGGAAAGATAAATGTTAATGATTGTTAATGGAATCTTTTAAGTAACTAGAAAATATGATATGAAATGGCAAAATTAATTTTTCAGACATGTATCCTTTCTTTTCTTTTTCTTTCTTTTTTTTTTTTTTTTTTTCAATTGCAAAATTACAAAACAGCACCAATGGCGTACTAAATCTTGAACTGACTTACATGAAACCAATTCCAATAATATCACCTTTTTCTGACAACAGATCTTGTTTAGAAATTAAAATTTAGAATTGTTTGGATGTTAGCGTTCGAAACAACTTGACTTTGGTAGGGATTCGTCAAGTACTCGATATGAGTCTACAGTATGACAAGCAATTCGATTCGATAGTGCTATATGTAACTAAAGATGACTTAGATGATGCCACGAAGAAAAACATTTTTGGTTCCATTTTACTTTCCAAACAGCCATATAGTTTTCCAATAATTGTAGGAAAGAAACAAAAAATAAGAAAAATGTAAGA
Source organism: Maratus speculifer (assembly GCA_964019185.1). Taxonomy (NCBI): domain Eukaryota; kingdom Metazoa; phylum Arthropoda; class Arachnida; order Araneae; family Salticidae; genus Maratus; species Maratus speculifer. Next base: position 251,312,379 of record OZ025296.1, on the reverse strand, counting down.
AACATCCAGAAATAGTATTTCCCTTTCTTACATATTCTAAAATGCATTAATTGTAAACCTTGTTTTTTGTTTTTTCACGAAAAAATAGGTACAGAAAGAACACAAAAAACCAAGAAGACCCGTTTCTACATGTTTCAGATATTAGAAAAATGCTAAATGTGTTTTCTTATGGAATTCTTATAAAATATGCAATTAGATTATCACAAACCGTATGTTATTTTAGCAACCAAAATTAAGATTTTTTAGGAATACAACAAATTAATATTTCATTGTTGAGTTTTCAAAGAGCTTTAAGGAAAAGAAGAAATCAGAGCAGCTCTTGGACCAATACTTGAAACAATCTTATTTTGTGGAGAGAAAAATATGCCATTTTGAGATTACCACGATGATGATCCTCTAATGTTAGAGAAATCAATATAAAAAAAGACTGTTAGCTAAGAGTCTTAAATTTTGTGCAAAGTCTGGAGAGAATGAATTGAAACGCGATATAATAATAATCCGTAGAAATGCCATTTACTTAACTTAAGACTTTTAGAATAAAATCACTCATATATCCTCGGATACAGTTACCAAAGAATTAATTATCAAAATAAGTAATGTGATCTGTTTGCCAAACAAAACGCGTATCTTAATTGCTGAAACTCAAGCGCAGAACAGCTTGACCTTTGTTTCAGATGTGTGGACTATTAAAAAAATTACAAAACCCAATAATTCAAAAAAATTCTTTTAGGTTTTATTCCAATAAATGTCTTCTCTGCCGAAAATTCAAGAAAAGTAATATTACAACATTGTGATTAATTTTGCCTTGACATGTATAAATGCGTCAAAAAGGCGTATGATGAAACCGCTAATAAGTCTCGCCATGTTAGTGGGGTCCATTCTAAAATTTTTCAGAGTATCCAAAAATTAGATACGTCCACTTTGAAAGTTATCTGTTAAATCTTGCCTTCTCCAACAGCATGCTGATTCCCATAATTCAAAAGTATCATGAACTTGTTCAAGCAGTGACAAAGTTTTTAAAAATCACCTAAAGGCAAATTTAGCGCTTCAAGAAGCAATTTCATAGTATACCCCATTGAAAAAAAAAAAAAAAAAAAAAAAAAGAGAGAGAGAGAGAGAGAGAGAGACCTCTGCATTTATCATATTAGTTTTGTTGAGTGACATACATTTGCATTAGCTCAGAAAACATTTTTAAAAATACGTGGAAGATTTTTTTTTTTTTTTTTTTTTGGTATATAGAGCTTTTTTTGGCAGTCAGGAGAAGATCTCATATGCCAGTCTGTTTGTGAGAAGGTTTTCTGTCTGACAAAATCATAGTGAGTTCTTCAAGAAAAATTTCGTGACATGATATCGGCTGTAACTTATGTTAAAAATGTCCTAATTTTTTTACATAAATATAGCGAAAAATGCAGTAGAAATCTTTTGTAAGATATTTTATTGTGAATCAAAACTTCGGGAAGACATCTTCCAAACTGAAATAAAGATCCCAAGACTAATATTTAGACAGGCAACACATAGAAACCCTCAAAATACATCCGAAGAAGAGTATCGCGGTCTTTATTCCCCGTGTAGAAAATATTATTGAAAATTTTCATAATAATGTGTCAATGTAGCAAGTGAAAGCTGAATATGAATTAGAGTGCAAACAAATTATTGACACCAACACAGAGATTCTAAAAGTTTTAGTACTGTAATGTGACGTATTACAATAATATCAAACACTTGTTCGCAGTCTTGGTTAAAAACCCAGTAACAACAGTCAATGCAGAAAGATCTTTTTCAACAATGAAAATAACTAAATCTTTGCCTCGAATCATTATGACCGATGAGAGACCGAGTTGCTTTGCAATGATTTCCATTCATTCGGACATTACAGAAGATCTTGATAAGTTAATCAGCATCATGGCTAAGAAGAAATTACGATGATTGCTTCCATTGCATTAGTAAATTTATTATACCAAGAGTACTGCATTTATAACTATTATAATCAGAAAATGTAAAATACAAAGATAGTTTTTATGATTAAATATGACTGTAGCGATTCATTTTTCTTTAGAAGAAAAAATAATGTAAAAGAAATTAATTTCATTTATGGATCAATAGTTTCAAGATCTCGCACTCGTATTGACAGACACTTCCACGCTAGTATTAATCCTGTGTTTTAAATCAATTCATGTTACTTGTTTGCATTTCAGTATTTTTTTTTCTCTCATAGGATACTTGAGGCTCATCTCAAACATTGTTATTTTGGGCTTTTTAGGCTTCGCGGAATTTTTCCCTAAAAGCTATCCGGTTTTTGAACCGGTTTGGAAACTGGAAGTGCTTTTAAATGTCAAAAATTGCAACAGAAATTGAAAAAAAAAATTAAATACGAAATAACAATTTTTGACATGGTATCAAGTATCCTATGCAGAAATACATTTCAGGTTTGTTTAAATTTTTTGCCGTAAATTATACAAATTACTTTTGTATGATCAGAAAAAATTTCAAGGGTCAGCCCCTCCCGAAAGGAAATCCTGGCTACGGGCCTGGTCGACACATGCTGTAACGTACTTTCAAAGTACCCGAAAATGTGGTATATAATAACCGATGTACACTCATGTCCATAAATTAAGGATAATTCAGAGTCACATAGAAATCAAACTCTAAAGTAAAAATTTCACTTGCAGAATCATCACAGGCATCTTCAAAACTAATATGCAAATTTCAGAAAGCCACCAGATGACGTCGATTGTACGTCACAATGACGAAATTATGTGAGAGACGTATATAAGGAACGGTTGCAAAGAAGTAAAACTGTTACCAAGCATTTTCTAAGATTCTCAGTGACAAAACCGAACAGTTATGACATAGAGGACACATGTGAATCATATTTTACGTGGTAGAATTATCGGCCGTCTGGAATGTGGGCGTACTCAAATGGAACTATACGAGAACTTGTAAGTAAGAGTAATCTCTAGACTTTGGCAACGATTCCAAGATGATGGAACAGTCTAAGATGATGGTCAGTAGACGTTACAGTACAGGTCGTTCCCGAGTTACAACCACGAATGAAGACCGTTATTTGGCAGTAACTGCCAAAAGAAAAAGACGGAGCACAGCATCAGACCTGTTTCGCCAGCTATCTTCAGCTACGAGTACGACTGTTTCAGGGCAAACTGTGTACAGACGATTGGGAAGTATTGGTCTATATGCTCGCAGACCTGATAGATGTGTTCCGCTCACGGCAACTCACTGTTGCTTGCTGTTAGCTTGGAGTAGAGAACATGCACTGTGGACATCTACACAGTGGGCTTGTGTAATGTTTTCCGACGAGTCCAGGTTTAGCTTGCAGTCAGATTCACCTCGGATTTTCATGTGGAGAGCGCCAGGCACCCCTTACCACCAAGACAACATCATTGAACGACATCGTTACTGTAGTGCATGATTGCTCGAATGGGGTGGAATTATACTGGGCTCCAGAACAGATGTACATGTTAAAACTGGAACCATGGCAAGCTAAATTTAGCGGGACATCATTGTGAAACAACATGTACGTTTGTTTAGGGGTGCCATGGGCTCAGAATTTGTGTTTATGGATGATAACGCCCGTCCTCACTGAGCAAACATTGCAAATGAATGCCTTCAAGCTGAGAATATCCCCCGTATGGGTTGGCCAGGATTTTCGTCTGATTTAAATCCGATAGAGCATGTATGGGATATGCTTGGCCGAAGGGTTGCAGCCCGTCAACCACCTCCTACATCTGTGCCAGAACTTTGGAGAGCATTGCTTGCTGAGTGGAGTAATATTTCTTAAGATCAGCTTGATAATTTGATACTGAGCATGCCTAGGCATTGTGCGGACTGTATTTCATCGTCTAGGAGACATACAATTTATTAACAATCATACCAACCATATAATGTTAATTTTTTTAAGGAGGGTACTTTTTGTAATTGCTCTAGGGAGCAACAATTGTTAATTTTACGAATGTTATCATACATATACCATCTTTTTTGTTCTTTTTCTTTTGTTTAATAAATGGACTTGACAAATAAGTCACGTTTGTCTTGTTTCCGTACCTTTATTTGCTGGAATTGGCATTATCCTTATTTTATGGACATGAATGTATATTGTAAGCAAAAACTAATAAAATGAAATGCAAAATGTAAAAGAAAAATTAAGGCTGATAGAAGCAGGCGCAATAAAAAGATTCAAAATAGAAATTTGATCTTATCAAAATAAAATTTAAAAAAAAGAAAAAAATTCTTAAAGCAGGTATGTTTTAAATTGAAAAATATAATACATTTCACTTTTTTTTTTTTTTTTTTTTTTTCTACAAAGTAAAACTTACATTTTCATATGACCAGTTGGAATACATGTCTTTTCCATGAAAAGTTACTAATTATGATCATCTCTTTTCTTCACCAAGTTTGTGGCTGATAGCAAATGTTTAGATAGATTCAGCAATGGGATAAAATAGATCATCTTTCATCCTACAGTATGATACTTCAGCACATTTAAAATGCAGATAAAAATGAAAGACATTGCCTTATCAAAACAAAAGTGTGAACTGTTTACGTCTATTTTGTCCTTAAAGGTTTAAATAGACGTATCCTTCAATTGTCAATGCCCTTTTTTGTGGTTTCTCGGTGCTTTTCATATTTACTTCTTTTGAAGTATCATTCTGTACCACGGAAATCCTTCCTTAAAACCCATCTTTGCCTCTTTCCATTGTCTAATCTCCCCATTCTTTTGTCAATAGTCACAAACAATTGGAAAAAAGGGTGGTAATTGCTCTTAAAAGGAGAATATTTGAAGGAAGAAGTAAACCTAGCCTTATAACTAATTAGGATACAAAACACTTTACCTGATTTCAAACCAGAAATGCAAGGTTGACATGCAAATTTAATTTTTTGTTCAAGTCTAAAAAGTACATTATAAACAGGTTAAAGCATTTTCACTGTTTGTTATACCCGAAGCTGTATATTCTTACTTATATAGTATTTCCTTAAAAGTCCTGTTCCTGCCCGCGAAGACAATGAGTTAATGCTATTCGTATGGGGAGGCATTTTTCTAATAACTCTTCTGCATTTTGACATTATTTATTTATTTATATACATATATTTATTTTTTAGCATTGGATAGCTGAGGTCCTTCTCAAGATTGATCCTTGATTATTTTTTCGATTTTGACCGCAGATATATTTTATAAAGTTACTTTCACTTCCAAAACTGGTTCTGAAAGTGAAAGTAACTTTATAAAAAATATCTGCCACCAAAATAGAAAAAGTAATCAAGAAGCGATCGCGAGAGGGACTTCAGCTATTCGATACAAAAAAAAATAGTCAAAAATGTCAAAATGCGAAAGAGTTATTAGAAAAATGCCTCCCCATAGGAATAGCATTAGCTTGCGAGTGCCTTCGCGGGCAGAGACGGGACCCTAAAACTACCTTATATCCCAGGTAATATATAACCGGTGTCGACTGAAGTATAATTCTGTAGTTTTCAATAAACATTTTATATTTATCTAGGCTTGTCCCAAAATATTCATCTTGAAAAATAAGCCATCGAATATATAAAATTTAAAATAAATTTAAAGAATAAATTTTTACCGAGCACTGTTTTTAACTTCCACAAACTGCAGAAAAACTAAAACATTTTTCGTGATTCTTTTTAAAGATTCTTTTTGTCAAATAGTCTGGACTATGTATCTTTAATAGATATCTAAAAATATATAAAATATTTAAAACGAATTTTGTTTATAAAAACTTGTAAAAAACAAACTGATATCATTTGAACCAAAAATTAATAACATAAAATAATGGGATTTTCCAATAACACAAAACTCAATTTAATTATGAAGGGAAATATTTCTTCAAAAGTAGTAAGAAAAATTGCTTTTAAATATGTCTTCACTCAAATTAATCTGGGTGGCATGTCTCTAATAGATAGCTAAAAGGATCGAAAATCTAAAATTTAAAAGGATTTTTATTTATAAAAACTTGTAATAGAAAAACGATTGACATGATTTGAACCAAAATTAATAACATAAAATAATGGGATTTTCCAATAACAAAAAACTCAACTGAATTAAGAAGGGAAATATTTCTACAAAAACAGCAAGGCAAATTCTTTTTAAAGACGTCTTCACTCAAAAAAAAAAAAAAAAAAAAAAAAAATCTGGGTGGCATGTGTCTAATATATATCCCCATTCTTTTTACTTTTCTGGTAGTTTTTCATCACACTGATCAAAGTTTGATACATTTTTCGTTGCAGCTTGTTCGGTTAGGTATCTCTAGACGTACTTCATTAATCTTAGAACAAAAAATTGATAAGGAATGATAATCCTTGAAACTACACTTGGAATTGGTAGTCATGCATGTGGCATTTTTTTCAATGAATTTTTGGAAGCAAAACAAAACAGATTGGGCTGTACCAGGAAGTGTATTTTTATTTTTTTATTTACATCATATGGATAATATGGATGAAAAATGGATTAATTAGGGCAAAATTGTCCTAGAATACATTTTTACCGAGCACCGTTTTTAGCTTGCATGAAACTGTAGAAAAAATAAAACATTTTTCGTGATTCTTTAAACAAATAGCCTTTATGACATGTGTTTAATAGATATCTAAAAAGGTATAAAATCTAAAAGATTTTCGTTTATAAAAACTTGTAAAAAACTAACTGACATAAATTGAATCAAAATTAAGAGTATAAAATAATAAGATTTTTCAATAACACAAAACTATACTTAATTAAGAAGGGAAATATTTGTATAAAAATAGTAAGAATTTTTTTTTTTTTTTTTTTAAAGATGTCGTCACTCAAGTAGTCAGGATAGATAGCTAAAAAGATCTCAAATCTAATCTGAAATCTGAAATAAAAAATCTTAAAGGATTTTTATTTATAAAAACTTGTAGTAGAAAAAAAAAATATATTTCTACATCATTTGAACCAAAACTAACAACATAAAATACAGATATTTTCAAATAACAAAAAACTCAACTTAATTAAGAAGGGAAATATTTCTACAAAAATAGCAAGGAAAATTCTTTTTAAAGATGTCTTCACTCAAAAAATCTGGGTGGCATGTCTCTAATAGATATCACCATTCTTTTTATTTTTCTGGTAGTTTTTCATCACACTGATCAAAGTTTGATACATTCTTCGTTCTGGTGTGTTCCGTTAGATATCTTCAGACGTACGTCATTAATCTTAGAGCAAAAATTGATAAGGAATGATACTCCTAGAAACTACATTTGGAATTGGTAGTCATGCGTGTGGCAATTTTTTCAAAGAATTTTCGGAAGCAAAACAAAACAGATTGGGCTGAACCAGAAAGTGTTTCGTTATTTTTAATTTACATCATATGGATAAAAAAATGGATTGGTTTTTATTTTATTTTATTTAGAATCCGTTTAGTAATTGGTAGTATTTTAAAAATTAAATTACCAATAAAAGAAAAGGACACACTACAAAGAAAAAAAAAATTATTACTTTATGATATTATTCAGTATAATATTATGTGAATAAATACTTTATTTTAGGCTAAAGCAACTTTTTCCCGAGTCGCTTTTATTTAGACCGTTTTCTCATTTCCCATATTTTTATTTAGATTTTTTTTTATTTTATATACAGTTAAATCTGTATACAGCACACTATACGTGTATTTTTTTTCTCGTAAAAAACTGGAATACATTGAATATCGCACATTTTAACATAGAGATAATTCAATATGATTTGAAATTTATATATAATTTTCTGATTAAACCATTAATGAATATTTACATGATATTTTATCTCTGTATTTTATTTAAGTTAAATATTGATCAAGCGAAAAAAAGAGAAAGAAAAAAATCTTATAAAAGAAAGTTTCAACTTAAAATATATTTTTTCGATTAAATCATTTTTAATCATTTAGAAATCTAAAGAAAAACACTGAAATATATATATTTTCCAACTAAATCATTTTTAATTAATTACAAATCTAAAGGAAAAAAATAATTTATTATTTAAGCATTTTCTTCATGCTTTAAAAAATAAAAAATGCAATTCCCATTTATTTAAAAATCAAATATTGTGAATAAACAAATAAATGCTTTAAAAATGTAAAGGAAAGGTTTTGAATGGATTTCTCATTTAAAGAAATTATTTATCATTTCATTAACTTTAGAAAAATCCTAAAAGATCTTTTTAAAAATGTTCACTTTGATAAAGTTGTGTGAGATACAATTTTAATATAAATAATTTTACTTAAATGGATTCACCAATCTCTTTACAAGAATTATTATAGTGCATTATGTGGATAATTGGAAATTTAAGAGATTGAAATATCTATATGAGTACATTTGATAAAACACTAATAAAAAAAGTATATTTATATATTTTTATGTCTATTGTAAAGAAAGAAAAAAAAACCTATTGGATAAATGCTTTTTAGGTGCGTTCATAATTATGTAAATCAGTCCGTCCGCCTGTCCGAATATAAAACAGCGTAAAAACTACCCAACTGGATAATTTGAAATTTGAAATATATAATTGTTGTATAATTTTGTTGAGTCATTCCAAATTTTATGAAAATCGGATGAATAGTTAAATTACTGGGGCAATCAAAATATTCCATTACATTACGGCCTGGGGAAAAAAAAAATCAAGTGCATTTTAATGATGCTACACTCTTTCAGGCATAATAAAATTGAAGTGCATCTATAAAGTATATACTAAAACATACATTCATACAGTCTGTGGTATAAAGCATATTTGTTAATAATTTACAGGGCCACATAAAAGTATTCCATTGCATAATAGTATAGGGAGATACATTGTTTGAGGTAAGTTCTAATAATAATAAATTATTTCACTTTTTATGAAATTAATATATGTTGCTGAGGTTTAATACAAGTTACTTGGTATATAATAGGAAGCAGATGGTATTTACAGGGACACACACTGTAGCCGAAGCACTTTATACAAGGGTTTTCCAATGCGGTGCTCGCGGACGCAATGACGCTCGTTTAAGGTTTCATGTTATTAGACTTTTCAGAAGTAAAAGTCCGCTATAAATAATGTTTTCTTTTAAATCATTAATATTTACATCAGAGATATTTTCAAAAATTGTGAAAACGCATTAAAACTCATTGAGGGGCGGTGGGATATATCATATCGCACCGAATTTTAATCAAGATTTACACCAGTAGTAAGGAAAGGAGAGTTTAAGCTCAGCCGCAGGCGGGACTGCGGGACCGTCCCGCCTGCGGTGCCTATTGCGGTGCCTCCGGCTGTCCCTGCGGTTGTCCCTCCTGCGGCTGTCCCACCGCCACCATCCCTCCTGGTCCCTCCTGCCGCCACTATGCATCCCCCTCCACGAACGCCCCCTAGTGGAAAAAAGGAACATTCTATTATAACAGAGAGGTGAACATCCTTCCCTAATTAAAAATATTATCAATCACATCTCAACTCGGAATCATACTATATGATGAAGATTAAATTTATATTTGAATTTTGAACAACCATAATTTTAATGAGTATTATTAATTAAGCGAAACACCGGAAAAATATCAGTTTTTAACCATTTTATTTAGATTTCTTCAACTACAAGATGAGATTATGTATTTAACTCAAGAAAGTTAAACATATATTTGAATTTTGCTTCATAGACATCTTAATGAGTAGTATTAATTAAGTAAAAACAATAGAAAATATCCAGTTTTATAGAAAAAGACTGATTTCTTACGATTTTTATCAACTATATGATCAATGTAACGACTTAAAAGTTGAAAGTTAAACATGTATCCTAGTTTTTCAACAGCTATAGCCTTAATGAGTATCGTTAATTAAGTAAAAAAACAATGGAAAATATCAAGTTTTATGGAAAAAGACTGCTCTCTTACGATTTTTATCAACTTAAGAGAGAAAACTTAAACATACATTTCAGTTTTTCAACAGCTATAACCTTAATGAGCATTCATAATTAAGTAAAAAACAATGGAAAATATCGATTTTTATAGAAAAAGGCTGATTTCTTACGATTTTTATCAACTGCAACATCAGTGTATCGACTTACAAATTGAAAGTTAAACATGCATTCTAGTTTTTCAACAGCTATAATCTTAATGAGTATCGTTAATTAAGTAAAAAACAATGGAAAATATCAAGTTTTATAGAAAAAGACTGATTTCTTACGATTTTTTCAACTCAAACTTCAGACTATCAATTTGGTAGAAAGAAATTTAAGCATGCATTCGAGTTTTGGACAACCATTTCCTTCATGAGCATTATTAATTAAGCAAAACAACAGAAAATATTAAATTTTTAACTGATTTCTTCATATTTATTTTTTTTTTTATATATATATAAAATCAGAATACACAACTTAAAATAGAAATTTAAACATATTTTTTAATTTTTGAACAGTCGTTACCTCAAAGAATTTCAATAATTGAACAATTAACAAAGGAAACTAATGATTTTTTAACGAAAAAAGACGAATTAAACGAATTTGGTTAACTTTTACTCTAAATGGAAATTTCATCATACTTTTATATACTAACTAAGTAGAATTTTAATGCATAAACGAACACATTTCAGTAAATATTCAACGCACACGCAAATATGAAAACAACACCTGCTTCTTGTGACGTCATATTGAAACCAAAACTTATTCCTCCGAAGTCCCTCACCATACCTTTTCACCCCCATCTCCCCCAATTTTTTACCTTAGGTAGGGAAATGGACAATGCAATGACCTCTCATTCTTGTATATTTAGAAGTCTGGGAGAAAAAAAGAGACATTTTATACACTCCAATTTCATAACAGTTACCGCAATATCCCAAAATTTGAATTTTGGAAGGCATAATCAGTATAATTAATTAAACAAAATAATAAAAATATTATTTTTTAAGGGGAAAGGTGAATTTAAGCGAATTTGATTAGTTTTACAATAGTCTTTTGAACAACAACTTGGAAATATAGATTTCTAACAGAAGAATTAAACGTATATTTTAATTTTAACAACAAAAACTTAACAAGTATCATTAATTCAACAAAAATAAATATCAATTTTAAAGAAAAGACGAATTTGAATAATTTTACACTAGTATTTTCAAAAGTAACATGGAAATATCAATACTTATTCACATATTTCACTTATTCACTGTATTCAGTACTATATTTAATAAATATGGATACAATTTAAGAATTTTCTAATCTATAATTAAATATTAGCTGTATATTTAATGTTACCCATGTTTTCAACATTAGTTCATAATCGTGAATTTTGTATTTTAAATACCATGTATTCAGGTTCAGATTATTTTCACTTGAAATCATACAGAATTTTTTAACAGAGTTTGTTTTTGAAATCATTAAAGCAACTGTATTTAATATTTTTAACACCAATTTTCTAAGATTTTCTAACATTTTCCGATTATACATTCTTCAGAAGTACATTTCTAAATGTTACAATCACTTTACATATCGAAAAGATATCATTGAAGCAACTGTATTTAATATTTTTAATACCAATTTTCTAAGATTTTTTAACATTTTCCGGTTATACATTCCTCAAAAGTTATTATTACGTATTCTAAACAATAGAAAATATTAATTTTAAGAATAAAAAGACGAATTTAAACAAATTTTATTAGTTTTACACTATTTTTTCTCACCTCCAACACGGATATATCAATTTTAACAGAAGAATTAAACGTATATTTTAGTTTTTAACAACAAAAATGTAATAAGTATCATTAATTAAACAAAAATAAATATCTATTTTCAAGAAAAGACAATTTTTTACACAAATTTTCAACTTTGAAATACATTTGCTTACATATATTGTTACAGTATATTACTAAACTTAAACTTTTTAAAAAATTTGAATGTCTTTACAAAGGGTTCATACTTATATTTTTCACGTCTTGACTGCATTCGAAATCTTACAACAAAAGTATACTTTTATTATTATTATTATTATTATTCTAGAAAACCTAAAAAATCGTTTCTTGCTGCTTTAGACACTTGACATATTAAAACTACTCTACCCATATAATTAATCAAATTAGGACATGATTCATCTTACACTTCAAAATTTCTGAATTTTTACAATACTTATTTTCATCAAACTTTATTCTTGATCCTATATATTTTAATAGCACAGAATTTTAACATCTGTTTTTATCTACTTATCAAAAAATTATTAAAACACCCAACAACATTTTCCAAATATGAATATTATCTTTACAATTTAATAATGCAAAACATACACGAATACAAAGTTTAATTTTTACAAACATTTCATATTTCAAACCAAACTATTCGAAATTTTCACAACATAAGAGCAAACATTAGACGAACTTTTTAACATTAATATTGCTTACATCTTTTCATCATAACTTTTAACTATGATAATTATCCATTTTTAGGTTGATTGTCGAAAAACTGTAACTGAAATTACATAAACTTAATGTAAAAAACCATGTTCTCACACAATTTCTTGAAATTCAACAAAGAATTGACTATTACTCCAATACTTATCTACTTCAATCTCGACTCTCGATAGTATATAGATATTGCATCATTACATACTTACAACTCTTTTCAAACGTTTATCAGAAAATCAAGTCAATCAAAGTCTAGTAGTTATCACACCTGTTCCTCAGAAATATTACTATCATATGAAACAGTAAAGAAAATTAATAGATATTTAATATTTAATAACTTCGTATGTGAAATTACTGCTGAATAAGAATACTAATAATCAATAAAATCAACTGTTGGACAAAAAAAATAGTACAGATTACCGAAAATTCAAATCATTTTTTCTACAAAAATTAACAAATGAATGACAAGTTAGAGAAATAACTAAAAAAAAAAAAATAAATAAATAAATAAAAAATAATGAACATATTTACAAATTTATTAAAATCACACCTTTTTCTGGATTACAAACCACAATTTCTTGAAAAATTTAACACCGAATTTGTAAGATTTTAATCCTAGTATTACATACACTCAATAAATATTCAAAATTAACAAAAAATAATTTTTTAGTCTCATCAATAAGCAGAAATTCTATATTAAAAGAATATTTTCATAGTAGTACTTATAAAAATGAGAGTTTACAAACTGATTTTCATAATTTTATCACATTTAAACTTAATATTTTACATAAAACATTATTTAATCAAATTTTATGCTTTCTAATTCAGTAAAATTCAATACTTTTTTAGTTTTTAAACCAATACCACAATATTTATTTACATCAAACTTGATTCTTCACCTTTTATATTTCCACATTACACACGTGAGATAAATACTAACTTGGATCAGGAGTTGAAGTCAATTGATTCCATTCGATTTTCATCATGTACGCATTGCTCCTACACGAAATTTCTTACTGCTATAATCATCTAATGTATTAAAACTAATCTACTCATATTTTTAATCAATTCATCAGATGTTTCATCTCGCACTTCTGAATTATCGTGCATCAAGTTGCTTAAAATATAAATACTATCTTTATAGTTTTAATGATATATAGTATACATGGTTTATCTTGAGTTAGCACTTCCATAGTATTAATCAAATTATATGTTTCATCTTGCACTTTATCTTAATGTTTTCATCTTGCATCTGAATTATCGTCCATCGAGTTTTTTAAATAATAATATATTTATAGTTTTTGATTATACATAGCATGAACAAATACAATCTTTAATTTTAACATTTCATATTTCAAATAACCTATTTCCGAAACCAAGCTATGTGAATTTTACCACCATGCTTATTATCATAGAATAATTTGTGTTTCACACTTTTCTAAAAATTATCAGATATGTACCCCTCAGAGAAATTACTATCATATGAATAAATGAAGAAAATTTAATTTATATTAAATGTACACGAAATTGATTGCAATATACATGTATTTAATAAAAATAAATAAATAGGCGATTATTTATACATTAAACCTTTACTAAATATATATTTCTTTCATTATACAGATGTTTCAACAAGATGAACCAAAACAGCAGCAGACTTCAGAAATTAATGACCCGAATGATTCATCCCTAGCACATGTAGCGTTAACGAATAACACATATGTGAGTACTTATATGAGAAATACTAGAATTCGTATATGAAACGTAATTAGAGTAAATACAAAATGATTTGTCTTACTACCTACACTTTAACAAGTGCTTTTTACCTATATTATTGAAGAGAATCCTAACTGTGTCCATTTATTTCTACTACAGATGTGCTCTATTTGCTACAAACACTTCTTAAGTAAATGGAATTTAACAGAACATACAAAAATCTATACAGGTGAAAAACCTTACACTTGGAAAGATTACCATAAATGCTGTTTTTAAGGAGACGTGAATCAAAAATGCACACATCATCATATAAAGCATCATCAGATATATGTAAACTTAGCGAAGATATTCAAAAATTAGTCAGACTTTTGAAGAATTTAGAAATAAAGGAAGATATTTAGGCTATTTATCCATCATATTTTCACAACATTTACCACAATATCTCAAACTTAAAATTTGGAAGACATACACACTGCTGAAAAGTAATTTTGTGATTCTTCTAACCAGTATGAATGTATAGATGTTATTTTGCAGTGTATTCTTTAAATGCTCACATTAAATATTCTTTTATATGCATATATCGTTGTGTTTATTTTTCTAATACCTATTACATTAATGAAATACATAACATTTTAAGTGAAATAACACTCTCACAACTTAAAAAATGCATAAGAACATACAAAAATAAACAGATGTATGAAAAAATATGCAAGTTTACAAAATATTTTCATTGTTTTCTAGAAATATTAACAAAAAATATTTACAATATGAAAAAATTGTAAAAGTGAAAAGAAAAAACATAAATGTAAAAACAAAAACCACAAAGTGAAAAACTCATAACAAAGTTTTTGAAAAAAAATATTTACAACAAAATTTTTTTTACAAAAACCAAAACTTCCAAAAATATTTTTTTCAAAAAATTTTTTTTTCAAAAACATTTTTTACAAAAAAAATTTTTTTCAAAATAAGTTTTTACAAAAGTAAAAAAAAGAAAATCACAACGTTAAAAAAATGAAAAATTTTTGTTAAAAAAAGTGTAAAAAAAAATTGCAAAAAAAAGTTCCAAAAATTTCAAAAAAAGTTATGAAAAAAGTCTCAAAAATTTTGTTGTTTTTAATAGAAAATGCAATGGTTTCGCCATTGCATACTGCATTAAAACCAACGAAATTTTTGAAGCTTTTTTCATAACTTTTTTGAAATTTTTGCAACATTTTTTTGCATTTTTTTTTACACTTTTTTTAACAAAAATTTTTCATTTTTTTAACGTTGTGATTTTCTTTTTTTTACTTTTGTAAAAACTTATTTTGAAAAAAAAAATTTTTGTAAAAAATGTTTTTGAAAAAAAATTTTTTTGAAAAAAATATTTTTGGAAGTTTTGGTTTTTGTAAAAAAAATTTTGTTGTAAATATTTTTTTTCAAAAACTTTGTTATGAGTTTTTCACTTTGTGGTTTTTGTTTTTACATTTATGTTTTTTCTTTTCACTTTTACAATTTTTTCATATTGTAAATATTTTTTGTTAATATTTCTAGAAAACAATGAAAATATTTTGTAAACTTGCATATTTTTTCATACATCTGTTTATTTTTGTATGTTCTTATGCATTTTTTAAGTTGTGAGAGTGTTATTTCACTTAAAATGTTATGTATTTCATTAATGTAATAGGTATTAGAAAAATAAACACAACGATATATGCATATAAAAGAATATTTAATGTGAGCATTTAAAGAATACACTGCAAAATAACATCTATACATTCATACTGGTTAGAAGAATCACAAAATTACTTTTCAGCAGTGTGTATGTTTTCCAAATTTTAAGTTTGAGATATTGTGGTAAATGTTGTGAAAATATGATGGATAAATAGCCTAAATATCTTCCTTTATTTCTAAATTCTTCAAAAGTCTGACTAATTTTTGAATATCTTCGCTAAGTTTACATATATCTGATGATGCTTTATATGATGATGTGTGCATTTTTGATTCACGTCTCCTTAAAAACAGCATTTATGGTAATCTTTCCAAGTGTAAGTTTTTTCACCTGTATAGATTTTTGTATGTTCTGTTAAATTCCATTTACTTAAGAAGTGTTTGTAGCAAATAGAGCACATCTGTAGTAGAAATAAATGGACACAGTTAGGATTCTCTTCAATAATATAGGTAAAAAGCACTTGTTAAAGTGTAGGTAGTAAGACAAATCATTTTGTATTTACTCTAATTACGTTTCATATACGAATTCTAGTATTTCTCATATAATTACTCACATATGTGTTATTCGTTAACGCTACATGTGCTAGGGATGAATCATTCGGGTCATTAATTTCAGAAGTTTGCTGCTGTTTTGGTTCATCTTGTTGAAACATCTGTATAATGAAAGAAATATATATTTAGTAAAGGTTTAATGTATAAATAATCGCCTATTTATTTATTTTTATTAAATACATGTATATTGCAATCAATTTCGTGTACATTTAATATAAATTAAATTTTCTTCATTTATTCATATGATAGTAATTTCTCTGAGGGGTACATATCTGATAATTTTTAGAAAAGTGTGAAACACAAATTATTCTATGATAATAAGCATTGTGGTAAAATTCACATAGCTTGGTTTCGGAAATAGGTTATTTGAAATATGAAATGTTAAAATTAAAGATTGTATTTGTACATGCTATGTATAATCAAAAACTATAAATATATTATTATTTAAAAAACTCGATGGACGATAATTCAGATGCAAGATGAAAACATTAAGATCAAGTGCAAGATGAAACATATAATTTGATTAATACTATGGAAGTGCTAACTCAAGATAAACCATGTATACTATATATCATTAAAACTATAAAGATAGTATTTATATTTTAAGCAACTTGATGCACGATAATTCAGAAGTGCGAGATGAAACATCTGATGAATTGATTAAAAATATGAGTAGATTAGTTTTTATACATTAGATGATTATAGCAGTAAGAAATTTCGTGTAGGAGCAATGCGTACATGATGAAAATCGAATGGAATCAATTGACTTCAACTCCTGATCCAAGTTAGTATTTATCTCACGTGTGTAATGTGGAAATATAAAAGGTGAAGAATCAAGTTTGATGTAAATAAATATTGTGGTATTGGTTTAAAAACTAAAAAAGTATTGAATTTTACTGAATTAGAAAGCATAAAATTTGATTAAATAATGTTTTATGTAAAATATTAAGTTTAAATGTGATAAAATTATGAAAATCAGTTTGTAAACTCTCATTTTTATAAGTACTACTATGAAAATATTCTTTTAATACAGAATTTCTGCTTATTGATGAGACTAAAAAATTTTTTTTTGTTAATTTTGAATATTTATTGAGTGTATGTAATACTAGGATTAATATCTTACAAATTCGGTGTTAAATTTTTCAAGAAATTGTGGTTTGTAATCCAGAAAAAGGTGTGATTTTAATAAATTTGTAAATATGTTCATTATTTTTTTTTTTTTTTTATTTTTTTTTTTTAAGTTATTTCTCTAACTTGTCATTCATTTGTTAATTTTTGTAGAAAAAATGATTTGAATTTTCGGTAATCTGTACTATTTTTTTGTCCAACAGTTGATTTTATTGATTATTAGTATTCTTATTCAGCAGTAATTTCACGTACGAAGTTATTAAATATTAAATATCTATTAATTTTCTTTACTGTTTCATATGATAGTAATATTTCTGAGGAACAGGTGTGATAACTACTAGACTTTGATTGACTTGATTTTCTGATAAACGTTTGAAAAGAGTTGTAAGTATGTAATGATGCAATATCTATATACTATCGAGAGTCGAGATTGAAGTAGATAAGTATTGGAGTAATAGTCAATTCTTTGTTGAATTTCAAGAAATTGTGTGAGAACATGGTTTTTTACATTAAGTTTATGTAATTTCAGTTACAGTTTTTCGACAATCAACCTAAAAATGGATAATTATCATAGTTAAAAGTTATGATGAAAAGATGTAAGCAATATTAATGTTAAAAAGTTCGTCTAATGTTTGCTCTTATGTTGTGAAAATTTCGAATAGTTTGGTTTGAAATATGAAATGTTTGTAAAAATTAAACTTTGTATTCGTGTATGTTTTGCATTATTAAATTGTAAAGATAATATTCATATTTGGAAAATGTTGTTGGGTGTTTTAATAATTTTTTGATAAGTAGATAAAAACAGATGTTAAAATTCTGTGCTATTAAAATATATAGGATCAAGAATAAAGTTTGATGAAAATAAGTATTGTAAAAATTCAGAAATTTTGAAGTGTAAGATGAATCATGTCCTAATTTGATTAATTATATGGGTAGAGTAGTTTTAATATGTCAAGTGTCTAAAGCAGCAAGAAACGATTTTTTAGGTTTTCTAGAATAATAATAATAATAATAATAAAAGTATACTTTTGTTGTAAGATTTCGAATGCAGTCAAGACGTGAAAAATATAAGTATGAACCCTTTGTAAAGACATTCAAATTTTTTAAAAAGTTTAAGTTTAGTAATATACTGTAACAATATATGTAAGCAAATGTATTTCAAAGTTGAAAATTTGTGTAAAAAATTGTCTTTTCTTGAAAATTGATATTTATTTTTGTTTAATTAATGATACTTATTACATTTTTGTTGTTAAAAACTAAAATATACGTTTAATTCTTCTGTTAAAATTGATATATCCGTGTTGGAGGTGAGAAAAAATAGTGTAAAACTAATAAAATTTGTTTAAATTCGTCTTTTTATTCTTAAAATTAATATTTTCTATTGTTTAGAATACGTAATAATAACTTTTGAGGAATGTATAACCGGAAAATGTTAAAAAATCTTAGAAAATTGGTATTAAAAATATTAAATACAGTTGCTTCAATGATATCTTTTCGATATGTAAAGTGATTGTAACATTTAGAAATGTACTTCTGAAGAATGTATAATCGGAAAATGTTAGAAAATCTTAGAAAATTGGTGTTAAAAATATTAAATACAGTTGCTTCAATGATTTCAAAAACAAACTCTGTTAAAAAATTCTGTATGATTTCAAGTGAAAATAATCTGAACCTGAATACATGGTATTTAAAATACAAAATTCACGATTATGAACTAATGTTGAAAACATGGGTAACATTAAATATACAGCTAATATTTAATTATAGATTAGAAAATTCTTAAATTGTATCCATATTTATTAAATATAGTACTGAATACAGTGAATAAGTGAAATATGTGAATAAGTATTGATATTTCCATGTTACTTTTGAAAATACTAGTGTAAAATTATTCAAATTCGTCTTTTCTTTAAAATTAATATTTATTTTTGTTGAATTAATGATACTTGTTAAGTTTTTGTTGTTAAAATTAAAATATACGTTTAATTTTTCTGTTAGAAATCTATATTTCCAAGTTGTTGTTCAAAAGACTATTGTAAAACTAATCAAATTCGCTTAAATTCACCTTTTCCCCTTAAAAAATAATATTTTTATTATTTTGTTTAATTAATTATACTGATTATGCCTTCCAAAATTCAAATTTTGGGATATTGCGGTAACTGTTATGAAATTGGAGTGTATAAAATGTCTCTTTTTTTCTCCCAGACTTCTAAATATACAAGAATGAGAGGTCATTGCATTGTCCATTTCCCTACCTAAGGTAAAAAATTGGGGGAGATGGGGGTGAAAAGGTATGGTGAGGGACTTCGGAGGAATAAGTTTTGGTTTCAATATGACGTCACAAGAAGCAGGTGTTGTTTTCATATTTGCGTGTGCGTTGAATATTTACTGAAATGTGTTCGTTTATGCATTAAAATTCTACTTAGTTAGTATATAAAAGTATGATGAAATTTCCATTTAGAGTAAAAGTTAACCAAATTCGTTTAATTCGTCTTTTTTCGTTAAAAAATCATTAGTTTCCTTTGTTAATTGTTCAATTATTGAAATTCTTTGAGGTAACGACTGTTCAAAAATTAAAAAATATGTTTAAATTTCTATTTTAAGTTGTGTATTCTGATTTTATATATATATAAAAAATAAATAAATAAATATGAAGAAATCAGTTAAAAATTTAATATTTTCTGTTGTTTTGCTTAATTAATAATGTTCATGAAGGAAATGGTTGTCCAAAACTCGAATGCATGCTTAAATTTCTTTCTACCAAATTGATAGTCTGAAGTTTGAGTTGAAAAAATCGTAAGAAATCAGTCTTTTTC
Organism: Maratus speculifer; assembly: GCA_964019185.1. Lineage (NCBI taxonomy): Eukaryota > Metazoa > Arthropoda > Arachnida > Araneae > Salticidae > Maratus > Maratus speculifer. Next base: position 251,292,096 of record OZ025296.1, on the reverse strand, counting down.
TATAAAACTTGATATTTTCCATTGTTTTTTACTTAATTAACGATACTCATTAAGATTATAGCTGTTGAAAAACTAGAATGCATGTTTAACTTTCAACTTGTAAGTCGATACACTGATGTTGCAGTTGATAAAAATCGTAAGAAATCAGCCTTTTTCTATAAAAATCGATATTTTCCATTGTTTTTTACTTAATTATGAATGCTCATTAAGGTTATAGCTGTTGAAAAGCTGAAATGTATGTTTAAGTTTTCTCTCTTAAGTTGATAAAAATCGTAAGAGAGCAGTCTTTTTCCATAAAACTTGATATTTTCCATTGTTTTTTTACTTAATTAACGATACTCATTAAGGCTATAGCTGTTGAAAAACTAGGATACATGTTTAACTTTCAACTTTTAAGTCGTTACATTGATCATATAGTTGATAAAAATCGTAAGAAATCAGTCTTTTTCTATAAAACTGGATATTTTCTATTGTTTTTACTTAATTAATACTACTCATTAAGATGTCTATGAAGCAAAATTCAAATATATGTTTAACACTAGAACGCCCGGAAGGAGTCGATTCGACTCCAATCATATCATTAAATTTCAATTCGAACCAGAAAAATTCTCTTGAAATAATTTAAATTTCATCCACTCAGATTCACGTTAAATAAGTAAATTAAATAATTCTGAATAGAAATTCTGGTGAGAAATATTATTATGAAACTTGAGTAAAATACCCGGGCGTTCTAGTGTTAACTTTCTTGAGTTAAATTGATAATCTCATCTTGTAGTTGAAGAAATCTAAATAAAATGGTTAAAAACTGATATTTTTCCTGTGTTTCGCTTAATTAATAATACTCATTAAAATTATGGTTGTTCAAAATTCAAATATAAATTTAATCTTCATCATATAGTATGATTCCGAGTTGAGATGTGATTGATAATATTTTTAATTAGGGAAGTTTGTTCACCTCTCTGTTATAATAGAATGTTCCTTTTTTCCACTAGGGGGCGTTCGTGGAGGGGGATGCATAGTGGGGGCAGGAGGGACCAGGAGGGATGGTGGCGGTGGGACAGCCGCAGGAGGGACAACCGCAGGGACAGCCGGAGGCACCGCAATAGGCACCGCAGGCGGGACGGTCCCGCAGTCCCGCCTGCGGCTGAGCTTAAACTCTCCTTTCCTTACTACTTACACCTAAAACATTTTATAAATTTTTTATTTTATATCTTTGAACGAAAAATAGATGTAAAAATGGCTTTCGTTATGTTTAATTTTTTTTCTTCTAAAATTCTGGTGTTACTTCAATATTAGAGTAACACAGTTGATTGCCCTCAAAGAATTAAAAACTAGAAACATACTTTGAAATTTTAATCATGCATAGTTTCACGATTTGTAATTATTGTTTATAAAATGTAATTATGATGGTTAAATTTGGTAAGTTTTGCTAATTTTCTTAATAATTGAAATAAATCTTTTTAAAAGTTAAGAATTGACAGAAAAATAAACATTTCCCATTACCCCCCAAAATTTTGGAGCAACATGTCCATGAAAGTTCAGCTTTTTTTTCTTTTCGTGCTGTCAATGTCAAAATGCAGTTAATAAATTAATTTAGAGTTTCACTTAAAATTTGTACTCGGAATAACTACAGGTAAAGTATACAATGAACACCGAATTTCAATTAAAAAACACAATGAGCTCTTAATTTCAACTAAAAAATGCAAACAATCTATCCTCATTATAAACATGACTTACAGAAAAAACATTGCAGTCTGCAGTCGTCATAATCATAACGAATCTAGTTTTATATGAAATTATATTCGATCAAAACCAATCCAAGATACTGCTCGTGTACCAAATGAATTGCCTATGAATACGAAAAAGCAACAAATGAGCAATTAAGAAGTCATTGAAAAATTTCTTCATTCTGTACACGAACGATCCGGTCTCATATTTAATAGTAGTGAGTTGAGACACCCGTGGCTGTAAGGATTATATAAGATTTTTTTTCTTTTATTGTACAAGAAAATTATTTATTTTCTTTGCCATCTCTGAAAATTTTAAACCCGTTTCTCAAATGAATATTTTCGTCACCATTTTCCAAAATAAATAAACTTAAAACATTCATTGTGATTGAAAAAAAAACTATCCTTAAAATTGCAATTAACAAATAAATTTAGTTTTCCACTTAAGATCTGTACCCGGAATAACTGCAGGTAATAAGTAAAGCATAAAATAAACTCTTAATTTCAGCTAAAAAGGAAAAAAAATCTATCCTCATTATAAAAATGCCTTACGGAAAAATCATTGCAGTCTGCAGTTGGCAATCATAATGAATCATCCAGTTATTTATGAAATTATACTCGATCAAAATCAAAACAAGTTACTGCTTGTGTCCAAATGAATTGTCTATGAATAAGAAAAGGCTATAAGTGAGCAATCAAGAAGTCATTGGAAAATTTCTTAATTTCATACACGACTGATCGAGTCTCATATTTAATAGTAGTGAGTTGAGACACCCGAGGGTGTGAGGATTTTATGAGATTTTTTGTCTGTAATTGTATTAGATAATTATTTGTTAATATTGCTTTACCATCGCTGAAAATTTTAAATTTGTTTCTCAATGAATATTTTCTTGATCATTTTCGAAATAAATAAACTTAAAACATTCATTATAATAAAAAAAAAAAAAAAAAAACTGTCTTTAAAAATTCATTTAATGAACAAATGTAGTCTTTCACTTAATATTCGTACCCGGAATAACTGCAGTAAAGCGTACAATGAACTCCTAATTTCAACTAAAAAACAAACAATCTATCCTCATTATAAAACATGCCTTACGAAAAAATTATTGCAGTCTGCAGTTGGCAAACATAAAGAATCCAGGTATTTATGAAGTTATACTCACAAAATCAATACAAAATACTGCTCGTATCGAAATGAATTGTCTATGAATACGAAAAGACCGTAAGTAAGCAATCAAGAAGCCAATGGAAAATTTCTTAATTCCATACACGATTGATACCAGTCTCATATTTAATGTGAGTTCAGACACCCGTGGCTGTGAGGATTTGCTTAAGATTTTTTATTCTTTTATTGTATTAGAAAATTATTTGCTTTCCTTACCATCTCTGACAAATTTAAACTCGTTTTTCTATTTAATATTTACTTGACCATTTTCAAATAAATAAACTTAATACATTCATTATGATTGGAAAAAAAACTACCCTTAAAATTGCAATTAATAAACAAATTTAGTTTCTCACTTAAGATTTGTACCCGGAATAACTGCAGTAAAGCATACAATGAACTCTTAATTTCAGTTAAAAAACAAACAATCTATCCTTATTACAAACATGCCTTAAGGAAAAGTCAATGCAGTTGCCAGTCTGCAATCATACCGAATCCAGTTATTTATGAAATTATACTCGATCAAAATCAATACGAGATACTGCTCGTGTCCAAATGAATTGTCTATGAATACGAAAAGGCCATAAGTGAGCAATCAAGAAGTCATTGGTGAATTTCTTAATTCCATACACGACCGATCCGGTCTCGTATTTAATAGTAGTGAGTTGAGACACCCGTGGGTGTGAGGTTGTCACCGATAGTTTGACGCCACACCCCCTTCCTGTTTAGGGTTACATGAACTGCTTATTCTTTTCCTCGTCAAAGTGTCGCCAAATAATGAAAAAAAAATTAACTAGATCTTTAAACATAGATTTTGAAAGGTTTAATAAGGAAATATTAAGGCTGGGATGTTATCTGATCTGCGTCATCTTTTAAGTGTACGTTTAAATCTCTGGAGAGTTTTGCTAGCAGACGTATTTAAAAGTAATTCCGTTTTTGTTGTGGTTCTGCCGATTATGCGTAAAAAACATACGACTATATTTTCGAGAGTGATTAATCACCAGTTCTAATCAAGAGGTAATTAATAGCATCTAGTAGTTAACCCCACAAAGATAAAACACACTTGTTGAATTAATTACTCTCACTAAATCTAATTCAATCTTCAAGCCACGGAATTAAAAATGATAAGTAGAGAATGAATAAAGATAAAATAAATGGATTGCGGTTAATAAAAACAGATATTTTAAAGTTTTAAAGTTCATATTATACATTTTAAACATATATCCTTTCTCATTAATTTTAATTTATAAAACTACTTCTATTTTCAACTCTAATAATTATTGACTCGTTCATTTTAAAACAAAATCATATATTTGCTTAAGGGCATTTCCATGCGAATTTGTTTGTCTGTTACACAACTAAAAATCGCTAAGCTTGTTGGCCACCGTTATTTTCGAAAAGTTTGCTTCCCCTTATTCAATTGATGGTATATCTTCGATAAACTAAGTCACATTTTCTCGCTTTAAAATACTGGTAGCTAAAAATCGTAGTATGTAACAGACAAACAAGTTCGCATGGAAATGCCCTTAAATAAGCAAAAATATTCTTTGAGGACGAGCCTGATTAAGGCTTGTACGTACTAAGATGTTTTTAAATAAAATTTACCACTTAATGGTCCCATTAAATTACGATTTAAAAATTCAAATTCATTATTCCCACCACTTTTTTTAAAAAAAAAATATTCATCTTATTTAATGGCAAACAAAATTTATACTAGAATAAAACCAATGACACTATTTTATAAAACTGTTGGGACTCAAACAATTCTGAATAAAAGCCATAAAACTTGCAGCCCGTGAATGTCTCGGGCGCGACGATTAAGTGGTTAACTATTAACATCTCTGTTTGATTATCTTAATCTTCTTTTAAGTAAAATTGAACATTTTAAAGGTCATATTATATATTTTGTGTTAATTACTCTATATTATTGATAAAAAATATAAATGAATATCTCTTATGAGGGCATTTGAAACATATTACGCACTCACACAATCGATGTACCGGGTGTCCCAGAAATGACTGATGGATTTTAAAATTCAATAACTTGCAAATGGTGACAGCTATTTAAAAAATTTTTGCAGGAGGGTTATGTATAATGTCAGGAGTTTTTTTTACCGTAATTTTTTATTTTAGTTCGCATGTAAAACAATAGGTGGCGTTGACGGCGATTGAAGGCCATGTGATCAGTGCTGAGTGAAACGTCGACCTGGTCTTCAATCGCCGTCAGCGCCTTCTATTGTTTGAGATGTGAACTAAAATAAAAAATTACGGTAAAAAAACTCCTGACATTAAACATAACCCTCCTGAAAAATTTTTTTAAATAGCTGTCACCGTTTGTAAGTTATTGAATTTTAAAATCCATCAGTCATTTTTGGGACACCCGGTATATATTATCTGTCAATGCTCCGGTTTAGTATAAATCTATCCTGACGCACATTAAAACGCTCATATGCATACTATGTAACAAAGATTGATAAAATTTATTCTTCCACACATCCTCTCCTAATGGGTAATGGCAAAGTGGACATATATAATTACACTTAGGACGCGTTTCTGCATACACATAAGAAAGGACAATTAAAGCAAATAATATTCAAAGTGAATAATTATACATTAGACAATTGCGCTTTAAATTATACAGGGCGCTCCAGAACTCCGTCTACAAACTTTGAGGGGTTTTAGAGAACATCGTTTGAAACCATAATTACATAGGAAGGCATGGGCGGAAACGTCACCCTCATTTGTTAACCCTTTCACGTACAGTGGCTAAGAAACTACAAAATTTCTAATACAAATTTAACATTGAAACCAGTATTTTAATATGATTTTTCCACTTATTATGTATGTAAAATGTCTCTCTTTTCTTCTCTGCAAATATATTTTTCCGTAATTTCTGATGTCGTTTATTTTTCACCATTTTAGCGATTTCTAATAGCTACAATGTTACTTGATTTTAAAGAAACATAAATTTAAATTTTATTTAAAATTAAATCATTTCTTGTACTTTTTTCTGTGTGATAAAGCGTTCTACACTGCTTTCTGAATTGTGTCATAACTGTGTCTTTGTGTTTCTTTTTCACGGACAAAGCACTTCCATTGCTGAAATATGGAAAAATAGGAATTACATCAGATATTGCGTAAAAAAATGAATTTGCAAAGAAGAAAAGAGAAACAATTCACATACAATGTAAATGGAAAAATCATATTAAAATTTTGGTACCAATGTTTATTTTGTATTTAAAAATTTGTAGTTTCATAGAGAAGTTACTGTCTGTGAGAGGGTTAACAAATGAGAACGGCGTTTCCGCCCATGCTTTCCTATGTAATTGTGGTTCCAAACGATGTTCTTTACCACCCCTCAAAGTTTGTACGCGAAGTTCTGGGACACCCTGTATTTGAAATTACTTATTAAATACAAAATGCTAAATGTTACGCACATTACAAAAGAGTAATTTTATAAAAACATCAAAAATATAATTAAAATCTACAGTTCATATCGCTTCAGCTAATGTGTTATCAGGATAAAAATTAATATTACACAAAAGTCTGAAATAAAAAATAATAATAATAACAAAAAAAAATGTTATCGCTTTTCTTGGGACCTTATATTTACCATCATATTGTATTTTCTATTCTAAAAGAAATGTTTTAAGAATAAGTATAAATAAGTAAACAAGAATGTTATAAACGGTGTTTCTTCGTCTCCTTTATGGTTATTGTTTAGACAAATTGACAAAGTTTTATAGCATTGGCTTTTTCTTTTTAACTGCTAGCAAGTTTTGTCTTTTTATGAAAAAGAAGTTAAAAGATCAAAGTAAATTGCTGCTGATTTGATACAATCGCATTTGCGCCCATTACGGAGAAATTTCTAACACTAGTTAAACATATTTTGGTTTAGAAACATAAAGGAGAATAAAAGGTGAAATATATATATTAGGGTGTATCACGAAAAACTTTTTTTTTCAAAATCAAAATTACAAGTTGATAAAAAGTTATCTCTATGATCATATACTTACTTCAAAAAACATTTTTGAAACTAAAAAATATTTAGATCTCCCGGAATGAGATGAAATTAAAAATTTTTGGCCTAAAATGTAGATTTTTTAAATATTTTTTTTAATAATATGAATATAAAGTATATATTTTTTCAAAGTACAAAAACATAAAGTATAGATAGGCATTTAACATTTTAAAAAATTTCGTTTTTGTCATTAACTTTATAAGTCTCTCGGAATCTAATTAAAAATCTCATTATTTTAACCAAATATCCAAGATTTTCAATTTATTTTGTTAATGGCTTTAAATTTGTTCCGGGTAATTTTTTACATCTGCAAACACACAGATATCATGCAAATAAAATTTATATTAATTTTTTATTAATTTATTAATCTAATTTGTTTTGACTCATGACATAAGAAATTTTTTTTAATATCACACACATATAATTTAAATGCATATTTATTATATTAAATGCATATTTATATTTATGCATTTAAATGCAAAATTTAAAAACATAATATTTAAATGAAAAATGTTGCAAATATAATAGTTAAACATTGAATTTGAAAAACGTTACACAAAATAAATCTCGATTTCATGGTCTGTTTATCTTGTTAAGTTAACTTGATGGTTTTATGCAGTGCACCAGAAGTGTAAGCAGATTTTTGAACCTGCAATCAAAGTTTTTGTTTCGGCCGATTGAAATATATAATTTATAAAGCAGTGGATTTCATATACGCTTATTAAACAAAAATATTAAATTAAGTTTACTACTATTAAAATTAAAGAAAATAGTGAATTACTGCTATAGAGAAAACTTTTACTTGTTCTTTATTCTTGGACTACTATGTTTGCAGATGTGAAATAACGCTTCTTTTCAAACTTTGAAATGTATTTTCTGTCTAGTAATCTTGATCTAATGCAGATATATCAACCTTTGAAACCACAAACGTAGTTAGATGCTGATGTAATTTCCTTTAGAATTCTTTAAACTGCCTGTGCGTATGAAATTTTTTTTAATTCATTTATATTACTAGTTTCTGAATCAACAATCAACTCAATCTATTGTTTGCTTAAGTTAGTTATGCGAGGTGGTGCCATTACTATAGACGATTGCCAATCAATAAGTTCTATATAGTCTTCTACTTCATAAGAAATTTGTGGTGGTTTTAAAACTCTCTTTTCATTGAATTCGGTTTGTCAATCTTTTTTTATCTTTTTACTTGCTAGAGATCTCATACGTTTTCTAGAATCAAACAACATTCACAGATGGAAATGTTCTGGATATATCGTAAATGCGTTTCTCTATAGAGTTGATTCCACAACAATCTTAAATTCATCTTCTTGATATACTATTCGATTTAAAAAAAGTGTTGTGATGCATAAATAATACTAGGTTAACATTTTATGTTAAATCATGAGGAGACATAAACGTTCATGAGAAGTTGAACTGTTTTTTTCAATTGTGGAGTTGGATCAATTAATGCAATCAATAAACGTATGATCCTCTTTGCCATTGTCAGGCACCTTGCATGGAAAACGTTTCCAGGTTTTCCACTTGCCAATTCTTGGGAATATTCTGCTGTCAGTACAGCTTGATATATGTACCAGACATATATCTGATTCGTGCTCAAATCTTTCTCATCAAGCTTTGGAAAACTACTATCTATTTTGAACTACTCAGCGATAGGTAATATTTGACAGTTTATTAAACCTTTAATTATATGACCACTGAAATACATTGGACCAGTTACGACAAAACTTTCCTAAGAGGTAATTCATTTCAGTAAAGCAAACAAATCACTACTTGTACTGTGTGCTTTAAAACATACTAATTTAATACAATTTATCCATTAGAGACACCAGTACTTGTTGCCATAAAATACTCTCAAGAGCTTGAATTGTATCTCACGAATGCAGTAACATTTCATGTATTTTAGTTTTGACGATACCATTTTTCCCCAAAACCACTGTCTGGAGTTACGGAACTCTGTTATCGTCGATAGAAGAAGATAAAAATCCGTTATTCCAAATAAGAAGCAAAAAGATGAGGAGCTGTATCCAAAGGTAGTAAGTAGTACGTTCAATACTGTGTAGACACTAATCAATTGAATATGGATACAGCCCCTTATTTTTTTGTTTCATTATGGGAATATAGGATTTTGATCTTATTCTTTAGACAATAATTTTCAGAATTTTCAAGCTATGAGTTTTAAACTTTTACAAAAGTTGCTCTATACATTTAACTAACACAATATGCAAATGAAGTTTTTATAGAGTTGACGCATGCGCAGTGAAAATTTATTTAGTAAACCTGCTCATTTTTCATGCAATTATTAATATTTTTTAATTTTGATTACATGGTATTATGTTTAATGTTGTTTCTCATATTTTCTGAAAAGAACATTGATTTTTATTAAGAACTCTGCAAATTATAAGCAAAAAACTTGGCAAAATTTGGGACCGTTTAAAAAAAAAAAAAACATTAATTTATTTACGAGTATACATGCTATCCGCATGAAAATGAACACAGTTTATTACCATAAGCCACTTAATCATAATGTGCAGTTTGAACGTTTTTACTACATTAATTTTGACAGGGTTATTCAAAAGATATTCGTTCTTTTTCATTTTGTTGATGCTCCCCTATTGGATTTTGGAAAAAAATTTTCTCGAAAATATATAACCTTTACTATTTTGTTTATACATCTAAAGTTTCGGTGTTATTCTTTATGTATATTTTTAGATATTTAACAAAACGTCTGAATTCGGAAATGTGAAGATTTTTTTTGCGGTTTTGATGTATGTAAATTTCATTATGTTTAAAATAGGTTAACACCATTAAAATACGCTGCAAATGATTTTTCACCAAAAACTGTAATGTAATAGAATAATTTTGAGTGCCCTGTAAATGAACTATAGTTCCTAAACACTTCTTTTTCAATACGGAAAATGCCAAGGTAACTCTCAATAATATTAATCAACTACATGATTATCAGAGAGTGTTTAGTACAGAAGTACAGACAGTCAAGCTAATTCATAAACATCTTTCAACGATGTTGAAAAATGTTAAAAAGTATATATTTTTATGCATGTCGTACAAATACACACGCATATACATTTTGCTTTGAATTATAACTATTTGAAATATTTTTTTAAAAACTATTTCTGTTTGTAGTTAGAGGAAAATCTCTGACCCACAATAAATCACATTTGAATATGCCTGTTTTTCGAAGTTTTCCGCTATAAAGAGGTAAAAAGGGAAAAATATATAGGTTATGGGAATCGAAAAACTGTACACTAAGTAGAGGTGTCCCCTATTAGGGAATGTCAATTATGGGGTTTTTACTGCATATGTTTTTTGTTCATAAATTTTGATCTAAATTAATATTTTCTAAAAATTTGACAAAGAACAGCAAAGTTGGCAATCACTTGAGTGTAACATACAATGTAAAAATAAATCTTCAATTCTACAGTTAAAGTTGCGGAAATCTATGTACTTACTAAAATTTTATCTGCGTACTATACAAAAAAAAAGGTGTAAATCTTGAAAACTATTTTTTAAGCTAAAAAATCTGTAGTTTTACAAAATAATATACAAAAATTACTAAAATTTTAGTAGGAAATTTTTTATTTGGAAAAATAGTTTACACGAATTACACCTTTTCCTTAATAAAATAAATGAGCTTGATGATAATATAAAATTTACTTTTGAGATAGAGAAAGATGAAAGCTTACCTTTTCTTGACGTTAATTTAATTAAAAACAACGAAAACCTCAGCAATGACAGAGATGTTTATAGGACACCAATCAAATTAAATAATACGATCCCGCATAATATCTCATCACCATATTTATATAAAATTGCAGCTTACACATTTTACATTAGACGTGTTTTTAAAGTATGTTCAGATAAATATTTAGAAAAAGAGCTTAGTACCACCAGAAATGTCGCTGAAGAAAACGGATTTCAACAATTCTCATTAATAAACTCATTCATGAATCCAATTTTCAAGAAAATATCAAAAAAGTAAACCATAAAGAAATGATATACAAAAAATTTAATTATTTCTTTATGGTTTACTTTTTTGATATTTTTTATTTCCATGGTCTATGCGAAAAATTAAAATATGCTCTACTGAAACACAATATAAATTTAATAGCCTGTCCACCAAAGAAATTAAAAGAAGAGATTTGTATGAAAATCGATCCAATACCGGAAGTTGAATTATCTGGTGTATATACCATTCCTTTTAGAACTGATGGCAATAAATTAATGGAATACATCGGAAAAACCAACAAAAAACTCAAAAAAAAAAAATAATAATAATAAAAATAAAAGAACATAAAGCAGATATAAAATTTTGTCGCCAATCTACTGATCTCTCTCGTTTATATCTCAATCAGTATATCTCAATAGATTTTGATCATACGGGGAAAATCATATTCCCAACATCCAATTATTATTTACCCATTATCAGAAAATCCATAGAAATCCTATGCAAAAACAATCAAGAGTGTAACGATGTCCTATCTTATAATATTTCGAATTTATGTTTTAACATCCTGAAAATAAATTCTGAGAATGTGAGAAAATGACGTATTAAAATTTATAGCACAACAATTAAATATTTCTTTTTACCTTTCACCTAAAACTCAACTAATTCAATCTTCAAGCCACGAGTCTCGTTCATTTTCAAAACGGAATCATGCATTTGTATAAATAAAGAAAATATTCTCTGAGGAAGAGCCTGATCAAAGGATTGAAAGTACTAAGATGTTTTTAAATAAAATCAACTATTAACATCTATATGTGATTAGTTTAATCGCCTTTTAATTAAACCTGAATATTTTAAAGTTCATATTATATATTCTTTTATGTTTTTATATATGTACAGATAGATACAAATATTATGTATATATATGTAGATTTATATACATTTTGCATCAAACCCAACAAGCCTAGTCAATTACTTCAAATAGTTCAACAAAAAGAAAAAGTGTAACGCATTACATTAGTAATACAAAATCACATCGTAGACTGCTTTATTTTTATTTACACGAGGAAAAGATAAGAACAGTTAAGTTCAAAAATCTGGATTTGATTTAAATCCGCTCCTTAAAACTTGTAAAAGGTATTACTTACTAAACCTATGTATCACTTAAATATTCATAAATCAATTTTAGCGCACCTTAGAAATTTATATCAGTTTCGTTATGGTTGTAAAAGTATAACATCATTATAAAACGCAACAAACGAATTCCCCCCCCCGCCCATATACTATATTAGAACAACATTCTTTTGAGTTCTAATACTACTGCAAGTGTTACACGTAACGTATTCTTTAGTACGCAAGTGATTTTTCACTACAAGCTATAATGTAGCGGAATAATTTTGAGAACCCCTGTAAATGAACTGTAATTCCTAAACATTTATCTTTTTTAAATCGGACATGCCATGGTAAACCTCAACATCGTTAATCAATTACATGTTTATCCGAGTATGTTTAAGCGAGTTAGAGTACAGGAAACCAAACCAATGCATGTACACTTTTCAACTATGTTAAAAATTATTAAAAAATACATTTTTATTTATGTACTATTAGATACAAATATTATATACATACATTTTGTATTAAACCCTAAAAAGCCTAGTCAATTAGTTCAAATAGTTCAACAAAAAAAAAAGGAGTTCGTAATGCATTATACATTAGTAATATAAAATCATATCATTTACTGCTTTATTTTTGTTCTCATGAGGAAAAGATAAGAACAGTACAGTTCAAAAACCTTGATTTGATTTGAATCGGCGCCTTAAAACTTGTAAAAGATATTACTTCCCAACCCCATTTATCACTTAAATATTCATATGTCAATTTGTAAAGATTGTCAAACAACTCACAGATTCATTTATCTCTATCGAACTATTAATTTTCTCTCACATCAAACAAGATTATTATTTTTATCAAGTACTTATTCTTTTTAAATATTTATTGTAATTGACTGCCAATAAATCGTAACCTGTTTAATTGAACTTTTAATCAATTATTTTTATCAGACACTGAAAAAACACGTTGTCATATTTGCGTTAAAAGCAATGTATGTAACTTTTGAAATAGTTTATAAAGGTAATTCAAAAAGAAAATGCGGATCAATAGGATATGTTTTGTATCTGTAATTAGAATTTTCAGTCGAATATGCTTTATGAATTTACATGTGAATAGCAAATGAAATTATAGTTTACGATACCATTTTCATACCAATTAGTTTTAATTTAGAACATAATTTTTCTTTTTTTTCTTCTTTTTTTTTTTTTTTTTCATAAATGTTGCAACTTTGGAATGGTACCTTTTTTAGCCACGCCATTTTTATTTATAGAAAATAGTTCCCACTCTGCTTTTTTATATTTATATTATAAACTATATCATAAAGTATATTTGAAGGTATGAATTACAAAACTCGCCTAACCCAGGAAATATGCATATATATATATATTAATTAAATCACGAAAAATCCCTGACTTTGTTCATTGGTTTTCATTGCAAACCAAGATTTTACAGTGCCAGAAATACACTATAAAACTACAGTGAAACCCGTTTAAGATACGAATCAAAGGACTGGGGATGTTTCGTATCTTAAGAGGGATCATATCTTATCCGAGTAACTTTACAAACAATTATTTTCCAAAGGACCACAGATAATTCGTATCTTAAGCAGGCTCGTGTATTAAACGGGCGTATCTTAAGTGAGTTTCACTGTAGTTTTTTTTTTTTTTTTTTTTTTTTTTTTTTTTAAGACTAATTTTTTTATGCAGTTTTACCTGAAAGCCCGATTTTAAAGATAGACTCGTAAACTTACCATTGTATTTTCCTGCTCCTAGTTCTCCGTGTTTTCATATCTTTCGCTACAGGAAAACACAATGGAAAACCTACAAGTCAGTCTTTAAAATTTGAATTTTAGACGTTTTCCACCAAGATACGACTTGACAGACCAATTGCGTTTTAATATGCAAATTGACACTTAATTAATTCTAGAATTTCACTCATGAATTCGATGAAGTGATTGTCTGAGCTGCCACCTCTGAGTCTATAAGCTTTCACGATAAAAATACAAGCAGCATTTTACAAATTATTTTCCTCTTGTTCCACACTCCCTATTAGTTACTTAGCTATCTTTTCAAGCAGTGAATTTTATTTGAAAACACATGCTTCAAGTAAAATTCCTTTACCCAGGTGTATTTATCAATTCCAAGTAAAGTTCAATTACTCCTCACTTATTCAAAGATCTACTTTTTAAGTACCTTTGCAAAATGAAAACCATTCCCTTTCAAGTCTATAAAGTAAATACAAATATCTTGTAGAATCGATGTAAATAAACATTAAATTCCTCTCTGGGTTGGTATCTGCAGGTGGCATCGTAATACGATAGTGGTAGCAGGATTTTTACTGTAGTTAAGAGCTTGTTATTGTTAAACCAGTTAAGTGCATTGTATACACACGGAAGGATGTATAAGTACAGATGGGCAAATATGCTTTAAACACCTAGAATGAAATAATTTAGCAATATTAATACAGCAGACTCCCTCAAATTGACACAGAACCTGAGTTTTTGCGGATTTCTGGTAATTCTTTTGTTTAGATTTTTTTAAACGGTAAATTAAATGTAATACTGCAAACGAAATTATGATGAATGCTTGCAATATAACAAAATATTAAAATAGTTAAGTAAAATACTAAACTAAAATAATAAAAATTAAGTTAATTTCAAAAATAATGAAATTATTAAAAAGTCACAGAAATGATTAATAATGTATAATAAATATGCATAATAAAGTTAAGATACATTTTTTTTTAAATTCACATAAAAATTATAAAGTAAGGAAGTTGTATTTCAAGTTTAGCCAGTCTTAATAACCAAAACATTTGTTTAATAGATAAATATATTTGGTGAAATGATTGTGATTACCAGTGATATCAGCAATATTTTGATATATATATATATATATATATATATATATAAATTCATACTTTCCCCATGAAAAACCACGAGTTCTTATATATTATTCAGAATTGCATATTAAAATACATAAAGAATGACATAAAACAAAAAATTGAGTAATATTATCCCTACATCTTAACTGAAAGTTTCATTGTTTATGTGTTTTCACCACGCATATGTGATGTTGTGTGGATTTTAGACGTTTTCGGAGTTTTAGAGTTGCGGATTTGAGAGAGTCTAGTGCATTATGGTACACTAGACTGTTATGGTAACAAATATTCATGAAGTAGCTTATCATATATTACACTATAAAAAACTGTATTTTAATTTTATTAGTAATCGAAAATATACATTATTGATTATTGTTTATAAGATACTCAAATTCCAATATACTTCAATTGAATCGCCAGATTTAAGAAGGGAACTGATTCAAAAATCAAATTTTTCTGAATTAATAATAATAATAATAATAATAATAATAATTATTATTATTATTATTATTATTATTATAAAACCTGTGTGCATTAGTGTGCAAAATCGTTTTTCAAGTCGCAATACAGCGGAAAAGTTGTGAATTCGGAGGATTAAAAATGAGGTAAAAAAAAAAGAAATAAAATCGGTTTATATTTTTTGGTTGCGCTTGTACTGTAAAATTTGCCGAAATGTGAAAAAATTCACATTATTACAAAAATAAATAAATATATAAATAAATTAAATTAGCTTCTTCACGAATGTAATAGCTGAAATTCGTATGTATTAGAAGAACAAAACATAATGTTGAAATAAATCTACCAACATCTTCTGGTCGGACATGTGCTCTAGCTCTAATATTATAAAGAGCTTTTACACTTAGACATTGACAAACTAAATACGATAAAAGTTTATCGTAAAAATGTGACTCTTTTAAAAGACTGAATAAATTTAAATTAAGACAGAATTTTTTTTTACAGGGGTCGCAGCTTCCGTAAAATTTTCGCACTTTCCTACCACTATTTTAAAACGATAATATTTTTTGTAGAATTCCATTGTAAATGTTAAAGGAATCTGAGAAGAAGATTTTTAATTTAAAATACTGGTAGAAAAGTGCGAAACTTTTAGGACCCCTCCTTTCATCTGTTTATTTCTGGCATTTTAAAATATATCAATGCTGGTGTTTCTTTTAAACCACTTAATAAAGTTAGTTCTTTCTTTAATAAGCATAAATTTCAATACGATAAGTCTAAAATACCGGGTGTTGTCTATGTCATTCCCTGTGGAGATTGTGATAGTGTATACATGGGTGAAACAGGCAGATCTTTAGAAATTCGTCTGCGGGAACATATCAGTGCTCTAAAATGCGGTAATTTAAATTAAAAAATTGTCCAACATTGCGTTCAAACGAAACAATCCCGCAGTTTGCGAAGGCCAGTATCTGAATTTCAGGTTGTAGCAGTTATCACGAGAGATTACTCCTCGATGGTTGGTTCACTTGTTTACGATCGCCAACTCTGAATGAGGCTCGTTCTGTCTCGAATGAATATTATCTTAAAAAAAATAATAATAACTAACTGTAATTGTCTTGATTTGTTCCAATGTTTGTTAAGCAATGAATTATTATTTGTACTGACGAGGCCTTGTGTGTTGCCAGGCGAAACGTTTACTTTTGTACTTTTAAATGTTTTCTAGTGTTTTAAATTTTTGCATATACATTTTATTTATTTTTTAAAAAAATATTCAAGTCTGTCTTAGTTTATATTATTCAATCTTTTAATAGATTTTTTTAAAAAAAATTCAGACGTTAAATGTAGGTGTATTGCAAATGGATTCTTGCCAAACTTAGAGAACATGCGCGACCGGAAGTTGTTGGTGAATTTTTCTTACAATTATAAAAAGGGACAATCTTTTTTTTTTTTTTTTTTTTTTTTTTTTTTTTTTTTTTTTTTTTGAAAATAAAAAGTATTTTAAAATACAGTTATTATAATTAAACTGGAATTCAATAGAAATTAATCCTATCGTAATACTTGTACCACGTTATTATTTCAGTTAATATGAAGATTTGCGCGAAATAAATCTTTACAATACTTTAAACCATTTGTGAACGATCCCTCAAAGCTTAGCCAACGCATCTGGGTTCAGATGAAAAAAAAATGGCGTATCTCATGCAATTGAAAATTTCAGAACTTGGCAATTTTACTCCATGAAGAACGGGACTTTTTTTATCTTATTTGTTACAATAATAGGAAGTTTTTACTAAAAATCTCTTATAGCATAGCTGCCAACATTTTACACTTTTCTGTAACGCAAAAATTTCATAGTAAATTTTAGCTTTTTAAATCGCCGTAATCTGCCTATTAAATAAGGCAAATTTTTCTTTAGAAGACTTAGCAGCTACAATTATAGGACTGGGGACCATATAAAAAAAAATATTCGTATTTTTTAAAGATTTTTTTTTTCTAACTCAAACGATTTTAAAAAGTAATTTTGTCTCATATAAAACATTTTTTTGTAATTGGAATGAATTATATGTCGTTGGATAGACTGTATTTTCGATTGTGATTAGTATATTTTATTTTTCCTGATTAAGAGAATTTTGCCATTTTTTTTACTGTGTAATCTTTTTTTTTTAATAACTTCTTTTTGTTAAATTTCATTTCAAAATACTTCTTTATTTACCCCACTAAAAATAAACTCTTTTCTTTTATGCACTTAAATTCTCTAGATTTTTTAAATCTGATTTTATGTAAGTTCTATCTGTTTAAATTTTTTACAAGTTAATTTAAAATTTATTTCCTCAAAAAAAAAAAAAAAAAAAAAAAAAAAAAATCATCTATTCATGTTTGAAAAAATAAATAGTTAATAATAAGATGTAGGTTTGTATTCATCCAATAAGTATAAAATTTGAAATATGTACCTTCAATTTAAGAGGTAATCCCGGATTTTAGCATTTATTTTCGATGAATTTAAATTAATGTTTTATGCAAACTGTATATCTTACTATAAAAAATCCTATGTTAATAAAATAAGGATTGTTCGAGTTTATCATCAGACATTATAAATTACCTTTGAATTCTTTAAGACAGTGTTTGTATTTATTTCTAAATTCTAACAAAATATCATCTGAATTATTTCAAAAAGAGAGATATGTTAGTAAATTAGAAAGATTTTCTTTGAAGTTCACACCATTTAACATTCAAAGTTTTCTCTGCATTTTTTCTTATTTTGCTTTTGTAAATGCGGAAATTTATTTTGTTTATTGGATCATTAGTCATTGGATGAATAATGATAAATTTTTTATAGGTATTTTCTAGTTTATTAAACAATACATAAATATAATGTTTATAACTGCATGATCCTAAGAGTTAAAAAATATATATCAGAGCTCAAATCTATTTCGTTACTTGCTTGTACAAGAGGTAAAAATAAGTTGGTGTAACTATATTTAATATATAGTTTAGATTCCTTAAATAGACGTTATAGGGGATATAGGTATGTAGATGATAAATTTTGGCGATATAGTTAATTTAAGAGCTATTTATGCCTTTTCAATATGTAGATAAAAGGAAAAAAAATTCTGTTGCTCTTGTTTGATGGAAAATAAACATGTTAGATATTGGAAATTTTTGAAATTTTATCGCGGAAGCTGCAAATGTGCTGCTGTATTTTACCTTATTTTTACACCCATTTTTTTTCTCTTTTTAGAAAACGCACTTTTCAAACCTTCACACGTTTGCTTAAATCGTGTAGTGGCTAGTCTCTTTATATATGTATAACTTTAAATTTCACTACAAAGGCTTTACCAAAAAGTAATCAAAAAACTACTTTTTATAAAATACTTAGAGATCAATAAAAAAATTGTTGATAAGATCAAACTCGCAGCTATTCCTTTAAGACCTGAAGAGTTTTTTAGAAATTAAAGGTCTTATTGTTTAACCCTAATTAATGAAATATCTGAGTGAAAGAAAAATTTTAAAAATTCCAATATCAGGTTACGACAAAGGAAAATCCACGAAATCTTTTACCACATAGAGTCAAACCTCGTTAACATGAACACATTTAACGTGACTCGTTTTAACATGAATTGTTATCACAGTCTCCTATAAAGACGAATACAAAGATTTGATATTGATACCATGAATTACTGTTAACATGAACAAAATTTTGATTCCCCTTTAGGTTCATGTTAACGAGGTTCGACTGTAATTGATTTGCCGGTGCGTCGTACGGACAAAAAGAGTTTGCTTGATGCATCACCTAAAGCTTTTTGGCACCACTAAATTTTTTAAGTACAATTTCGTGCTACATATTTAGGCTAAGTATTTCGAATATTTTAGCTTAAAGAAAGTGGTCTTTATCCCTTATTTTCAATTTAATGAACGTAAAATGAATAGAAAGAAGTAAGGGGTTGAATCTCAAAAACAAGAGGAAAATGTATTTTCATTTTCTTTAGAATCAACTACACTATTGTTCAGGTCAGGTTTGAAAGGATTATTGACACCTAACCGATATTTGAGCAAAACATTAATTCAGGTAATTATTTTCTTGTAAAATTCTGGAAATTAAAGTCGTTTAGAGGTAAGTTAAACATTTATTTTCATTTTGGGAGTCAACTTATTCACAACTAGTAGTCCAAAAACACAATGAACGAGGAAAAATGTTTGAAAACACAAACAGTTATCATTTTGAGACATTCATCCTATTTTTAAAATGAAGGTAGTGGTTTTTTTCAGTCTACTGTACTGCAATCGCCCCAGATTTATTTTAAATGTTATACAAATTAGTTAAAATACTTCTATACTGCATTTAAGATCATGATTTCTAGTTTATATTTACTTAGTTTATTTTAATGAAGATGACAGTTATTGGTGCCACTATTTTCATTTCACGCCTTGCCGACTAAGATCCCTTGCCGAAAATCAATAATACTTAGGAAATTTTAAATATATTTTTTGAATTGTTTAAAAAACACAATAAAAAATCAAATTCATCCTGTAGCCAATACCTTTAAAATTTATGCTACTCTGCCAAGACCTGACCATTTGTCAGTTACAGGTTCATAAATCAAAGTTATTTGTTTTGTGCATTATTAATAATTTTAAACATGATAAAACAGATACATGTATCCGTAGGGAGATATCATACATAAATAATGTTTACTTATTTTGATTTTCTAATAATGATTAAATTGTGTCGGGCACTAGTTTCTTTTATGTCAGTTAATGGTTTTTTTTTGAGGGGGGGGGGGGATTTGGGAATGGTGTTATGAAAGAATCACTTCATATGAAGGATTAACTGAATCTGCAGTTTGACGATAATCTGTGCATTAATTCTTGAGATAGAGCTACTGCAGAAATTGTGAAAAAGACAGCTTAGCAGCACCACCTTGTGAGCTATTTACACCAAAATGCAAACAGCATCCACTTATGGCAAGGACTAACTGAATCTCAAGTTTGATGAAAATCTGTGCATTAGTTCTTGAGATACAGGTGTTGCTGAAATCGTGAAAAAGGGAGAATAGCAGTGCCACCTGTTGAACGATATACACTACTAAACCAAATCAGCATGAATTTATATCACAGATTCCTTGAATATAATTTTTTATTGAATACTGTCCATCAGATTTCGAAATAGAGCGCCCACGAAATTTATGTCACATTATAGGCAGACAGACACACACACAGAGACATTTTGTAGAAACATGTTTTTGGAATCTCTGACACCTAAAACGTGTAAATCTATCAAAAACTAGAATTCGAAAATTTTCACAAATCCAGTACTTCCTTTTTGTAACGAAAGAAAAAAGTAAAAATAGGTATAAAATGGATTTAAAATTTTGTAATTACCGATTTAAACAAGAAACAATCTTTACACTGTTAAAACTAATGGTGACAAACCAGTTTTATTTGGCGCTCAGGGGTGAAAAGGATTTGACACCGGCGGGCTTGAAAATGTGTTTGGGGTGCCGTTTGATCTCTGACTGGGTGATTCACGCTAATTAGGGTGCCGCGCAATGCATACCGTTGGAAGATTTTCACCCCTTAGTCATTTGCGTATTCTCTATGACGTGTACCCTTGCCCTTCAACTCACCGTCACTGGTGGATACAAACAGCAATTTCTCCCTACGATGACTATCACCGTTATACGCTATCCCAATTTTGTTTAGACCTTCGAATGGTTAACTTTTGGTAAGCTTTTTAATATAAAGCAACCTTTGAATTTCAGGACATTTGAACATTTCAGGGAGACTTTGAAGTTGAGCTCGATGGCCGAGTGGTTAGAGCGCTGAGCTTGTTCGAATCCTTCGAGGGCCAAAGGTTGGTTTGTATATATTTTATTTTTTTATTATTGGGCACTCTGGATTAAGGGTGCCCTCTTTTCACCCTAATTAAACATGCCATTCTGGCTCCTTTAGGGGTGTCACCAGTGAAACAAGCCTTTCACCCCTAAAAGCTACAAGGTGTTGCCATTAGTTTTAACAGTGTATGGTTCAATTATTGTGGATTTCATCTTACCATTATCCTGTTTATGTTGTTGTGCAAAATCCGTTTAAGAAGGTTTTAAATTTAATTATAAATATCTCATTTGTTAAGTGTATGTAAGGTCAAAGAAAAAGCATTCCACTCGATACAAGTCAGTTTAGAGAAAAAATGCGAATCAAAGTTTATAATCTGATAAAAGGAGTAGGGAATTACCTAAATCTGGCGAATTTTCTGCAAAATGGTATTGTTTTTTTAAAGACAATGATAGCAAATATTAATATTAGAATATACCACCAACAATTCAGTTTCTTGAAAAAGTGAAGTGAAGTTGCTTGAACCCTTGACTTTTCATGTAAATTACCTAAAAATAAACAAAGAAAAAACTGAATAAATTTTAATTCAGTAAAAAATTTTATTGATACACATTCCTTATTTTTCAATGAGAGTTTTAATCAGATCATAGGAATACTTTACCTGGAATATCCTTTATCTGTAAAAATATTTATTTTAAATATTTACCTTTAAAAAACACACAGATAAAATCGCACTTCATAAAATAAGTTATCAAGATTTTGACTTTTCATTGAAATTTAGACATACATTTAACGGATATTTTATAAAATTTTATTTTTAATTGCTTCATTGAATAAGAATAGATACATTAAAATGATTTACTATATTTTTGTAGTTACTTGTAAAATGTATTAATGAAATAATGTTTTAAGGCTTTTTTTTTCTTTTGAGATATTTGAAAAAATAATTGATGAAAAAACATTCGAATTTAGATATAAAAAAATACTTATTGACATTTAAAAAATATAATGAAACGAAAAGAGGCGCTTCCCTAATAGCATGCATGGTCACAGTGAGTCATTTTGGTTACATCACATCTGTGACCAAAATGCCACCACTCTGTAACGTCACATTGTGACTGAGATGTTACTTTCTTAAAAATCTTTAGAAATTTATAAATATCCTTCAAAACATGTTATTTACTTTAAAAAACATGTTTCTAGCAATTTAAATATCGTCGCTTTTGTCACAGTTTCGTCCCAATGTTAATGTCAAATTAGTCACAAATGACACATTTTTCACAAATTTGTCACATTCTGACCACTTTGTAAAACGTCACAAAAGAGCTCTAAAACGGCCACAACGACTTCACATTTTAGTCACTGTGACTTCACACATCGACAATCGATGTTCACAAAGTCACAATGTGATTTCACAACGACGTTGCAGTGACGTCACCATGCTTTACGGGTTATATGTATATATCTAAAGTTTTTATTTTTATCTGTCAGTTAAATTAAGAAAACTTTATTTGAAAATTCGATGGTAAAATAAGAAACAAAAAATTATATCTTGAACTTTATCTGTATCTCAGTTATTTTGAAAAAAAAAAAAATTAAATCGGTAAAGATTTAAAGAATAGATTTATCGACAAATTGCGTGGATGTATAGAAAATTTATTTTACATTTCAACAATTTTTATCTATTTTAAATTTATTTTGCTAATTAAAGAAAATTGTTACACATTATGTCCTTAAAAGGTTAAAACATTATGTAATTTTTAAACTTGTCGGAGACAAATAGACCATATAAAATGTCAAGAAAGAGTCTAAGGATTCAGTAGTTATTTTAGAAGCGATTACATAAAAAAATATGAAATTTAATATATTACACGATTCCCTTTTTTATAAGCCATATTTTTTAAATAAATGTGGTCAAGTTTTTAATTTTCAACTTGTGTCAAGTTAAAAATTGCTCGTCAAGCGTAGCAGATAAGGTGCGTTCGTACTATACTGACGCTTTAAAAATATTCAGATCTTGGTGTAATTCTATACAGCACATTCGTATATAGTATAGTAGCCGAAACCTTTTGTGTATACCTGTCAATGCCATCTGCTTTCTATTATATAGGAAATAGCTTGTAGTAAACCTCAGCGACGCATATTTATTTCATAAAATACGAAATAGTTTAATATCATTAAAACGCACCCTAAATGATGCCCCCCCCTTTCCATTATGTAATGGAGTATTTTTGTGTGACCCTATAAATTAATAACAAATATTCTTTGCACCATAGATTATACAGAATGTACATTTCAGTATATATTTCATAGATGCATATCAAATTTATTATGTTTAAAAGAAATCATCATTAAAATGTACTTGAAACTATTTTTTCCCATTAGCCATAATGTAACGAAATAATTTTGATTGTTCCTTTAATTAAACTATACATCCGATTTTCATAAAATTTGGAAGGACTCCACAAAATTATGTAACAATGATAAATTTTAAACTTCAAGCGAATCATTTGGGTAGTTTTTGCTCTATCATATACGGACGGATGGACAAACGAACAGACAGACGGACGGACTGAACAACGACTATAGGTGCAATGTATTCACCTAATTATGAACGCACCTAAAAAGTTATTTCAATATTTTACGACAAATACTTATTGAGTTAAGATATTTTGAATGTTACGATTTTTTAGTGTTTTTCAACTCTTAAAAAAAAGTCATTTTGATAATAAAAAAAAGTAATAATAATTATATAAAAAAAAAAAAAAAATAAAATAAAAATAAATAAATAAATCATATTTTTTAGAGTCAGATTAAAATGCTAATTTCGACTCTTTTATTAAAAATCCTCAACTTTTATTGTTAAAAAAAAAACTTATTATTTTATGTCTTGTTATGAATAAGAATTCTAGTAATTACATTCAGATATAAAAATGAATTACTGAATGTGTCTGAAAATTGCGAGTAAATTTGAAACTTAATGTTGAATGGAACAAGAGTCGACTGATCTTAATCTTTTCAAACTTAAGGTACACAAATGTGTACCGCCATTCTTTTTCTTATAAAAACTAAGCTGTTCGATTTGTTTGCATTTTTACTTTACTTCTATACAGCTGAATGTTTTTTGTTTTTATTTATTTATTTATTTTATTTATTTATTTATTTATTTATTTATTTATTTATTTATTTATTTATTTATTTATTTATTTTGCTTTAAAGCAAAACCAATAAATATAGCACTGATGAATATTACTTCATAAAATAAATATTATTTTCATCCGAGTTCCGAAAATACTTTTAAGACTTTGTGGCCAAGAAAGTAAGAAATATTCATGATTATTTAACTTAAATGCTTCACAATAAAAAATTTTGAGGATTTGCTGACCATTTGCTTGTTTAAATTAATTTTTGTTGTTGCGTAAATTTATATTACTGATAGTTAAACTGATGATTTAAGGGAATTAGTTCTTTTATATCCATATTTGTAAACCTAAGTTACCAGTCCCGTAAAGTACTGATTTCATAAAAATGACTTTTTCTGTCATCTATGGTGTTATTTCGATTATGTAAAAGCAAAAAATATATATTAGTAGAGTTATTTTATTCTCAGGTCTGAAGATGTTAAATGATTATAATCAGAGTAGAATTATCTTTAGCCTTTCTAAATTTTGGCAAACAAGTATAACAAAGAGATATCTAGTTTAATGAATTGCCAAATTAAATATATTCACATGGAGCAAATTTAGTGCATTTGAAATTAAAATTATATGTTGAATGTGTCCGAATATATCCAGTTTAGATTTGAGTCTTAAACATTGAAGGGGACTATGTGACCAAGTTGAAACAACAATCTTGGTTGATAATGTATGTATACATAAGATAAAACTTTACCAACGTTAAACACACAAATACGTACTAACATGACTCAAAAGTCACGTATGCCGTTTCGAGAATTCTTTGATCACCTTCTTCAGTGCGAAGAAAAAAATATGTTCAGAGAACCCCTCGGTAATAGTCAGGAGTACTGGATAATGAATTAGTTGAAATAAAAATAAAAATAATTGATCAATTCATTAGCCAGTGCTCGGGACTATAAATGAGGGGTTCTTCGAACCTATGCATATGTTTTTTCACATACTGAGGAAGGGAATCAAAGAATCCTCGAAACAGCCGTAGGTTATTTTTTATGTCATGTTTGTACATATTTGTGCATGTAAACGCTGTTAAAGATTTTAGCTTGTATGTTAAAATTCGCACAAGGTGTTTTATTAATGTTTAGAATGTAATAAAACTCAGTAGCCAGAATTAGTTGGCGCTTTTTTTCACTTCTGAAGCTTCATATATTCAATTTCAGTGACAAAAATTCACATAGAACATAACAAAACATAAGAATGTTAGATTTAATTAAGAAATAAATAATCGAAAATTTGTTCCATCTTCTAAGGGTTAAGTAAAAAATGAAGGAGTTACAAGAATAAAGAATATATCTAACTTGACACATCATTAATCTATATAGCACTTTATTATACTTGTTCATCTAAACTTAGAAATGCTAAAAGTAATTCTATTCTGATTATACTCATATAAGAGCAATCGAAACGAATCGATTCTTAATGCATGAGCGATTATTCGCCAAAATTGACAACCACAAACAAAATGAAAAAGTGGTTTTCTATAAGCGAGGATCGCCCTGTCCTCCGGCAGTTTGTACTCAATGAAGAGCAAAAACCAGTAGGACGATGAGCTAAAGCATGCTCCCGGCTTTGTCTCTGTTGTTTTTCTAGACTTTTGACTTAAAAGACAAAAGTTGACTTTTAGAACATCACTCTTTAGCATTATTCTCTGGAACTTTGTGTATTTTTTTTTTTCACATTATAGGAGATTGTTTCGTAATTTCACTTTTTAGGTAATTTTTTAATTATAAACATTTGAATAAAACAATTTTATTTTATTTCAAAAATATGCATTAAAATATTTAATTGCTATAAAGGACGTCAAATACTAATAAAAACATTAAAAGATCTTAATAATTTTTACATGTTTCGATTGAATTTACTCAATCATCATCAGAAAAACAAAGTACAAATAAACACAAAGATGGAAAATGACAATAAACTATTACAAATGAAATTTAAAAAATTTTAAAAATAAAAATCACGTGCGTTATATTTTAATTATGTATCACGTTGCTTAATTTTTTTTAAATTAAGCAACGGGATACATAATTAAAATATAACGCGCGTGATTTTTATTTATTTTTTAAAAATTTTAAATTTCATTTGTAATAGTTTATTGTCATTTTCCATCTTTGTGTTTATTTGTACTTTGTTTTTCTGATGATGATTGAGTAAATTCAATCGAAACATGTAAAAATTATGAAGATCTTTTAATGTTTTTATTAGTATTTGACGTCCTTTATAGCAATTAAATATTTTAATGCATATTTTTGAAATGTTTTTAATGGACGTATAACAAAACTTCTATTTATAATTAATTTTATTTTACTTTAAAGGTATAACGAAAAAATTAAAAACAAATATCATTGACATGCTTCGATTCCATCTAATAAAAACCATAATCATAATAAAAGTAAAAATAAAAATAAAAATAAAAATAAAAATAAAAATAAAAATAAAAATAAAAATAAAAATAAAAATAAAAATAAAAATAAAAATCGTTTCACGGTCAATACAAACGGCATGCGACAATGAGATGTAAATTAAAAAACCACGCGCACTATTGTAAAAATAATAAATTAAAAATAGACTATGATCAAAATTAATTATCAACTTGGTTCATCCTATTCAAGCTTTTACGTGGAATTTATTTATAAACTCTAACCATAACTTATGAATATTAAAAGAAAAACTATCATTGCAAACAAAATTTTTATGTGTATACATTTCAATAGACTCCCTTACACTGTTAAAAATTTCGTGCTACTTTGAACCAAGATTTGGTGCTCGCAGCTATTACCAGCTGCCACCATAGGGTGGTTCAATCGAAGCTCCAAATCTTGGAACGAGTTTACACCATATTATTTGAAAAAATAATACTATAGTTCAACCGAAGTTCCAAATCTTGGAACAAGATTTCACCATCTTATGGTGGCAGCACTAAGCACCAAATTTCAGTTCAAAGTAGCACAAAATTTTTAACAGTGTATAATGGATTTACAACAACAACTTTTTTTTATTTATTTACATCTTATTGTCGCATGCCGTTTCTGTTGACCGTGAAACGACTTGTATCTGTATTTTTATTTTTATTTTATTATGATTATGGTTTTTATTAGATTAGAATCGAAACATGTCAATAATATTTGTTTTTAATTTTTCGTTACACCTCGCAAGTAAAATAAAAAATTTTATTCAAATTTTTATATTTAAAAGGTGTAGATCCTAATTATATAAACGTATAGCACCTATAATCGTCGTCTGGTCCATCCGTCTATCTACTTTAAGCAATATCTATTAGAAATAAAGAATACTGCCCAGTTAAACTGATGGCATTGAGCTCACAGGCTACAAATACTAATTGTACATTAAAGCCTTATATTTTCAAGGGTTAATTCCGTTCGAAAAAAAAAATTAAGAAGGGGAAACAGCTCTCCCCTTTCCTCTTTTTTTATACTTAATCATTGAACCTCCTATACTATCAAAGACATGCTTTATCATATAAAAAATCTATATCCAAAATTCAGAGCAAATTAGATAATTCTTAATAAAAACCCATTTAGCATTTATATAATTTAAAAGGAGTTATCCCCTTCTTTTATACTTAACCATTAAACTTCCAAAACTATTCAGAGATTTGAACGAAATCTGAAAATTCTGCTTGAAAAACCTATTTATATAAATTAAGAGGGGGGGGAGGCATTAGAACCCCTGTTGCCCCTATTTATACTTATTCAATGAACACCTAATAGCAGTCACGGAATCGCCTCATCAGAATGATCCTAATCTAAATTTTGAACGAAAACTTAATTCTGCATGAAAATCCCATTTATATCAACTAACGGTGGGGGGGGGGGGCATTAGAACCCCTGTTCCCCCTATTTGTACTTATTCAATGAACACCTAATAACAGTCACGGAATCGCCTCATCAGAATGATCCTAATCTAAATTTTGAACGAAAACTTAATTCTGCATGAAAATCCCATTTATATCAACTAACGGGGGGGGGCATTAGAACCCCTGTTCCCCCTATTTATACTTATTCAATGAACACCTAATAACAGCCACAGAATCGCCTCATCAGAATGATCCTAATCTAAATTTTGAACGAAAACTTAATTCTGCATGAAAATCCCATTTATATCAACTAACGGTGGGGGGGGGGGGCATTAGAACCCCTGTTCCCCCTATTTGTACTTATTCAATGAACACCTAATAACAGTCACGGAATCGCCTCATCAGAATGATCCTAATCTAAATTTTGAACGAAAACTTAATTCTGCATGAAAATCCCATTTATATCAACTAACGGGGGGGGGGGGGGGCATTAGAACCCCTGTTCCCCCTATTTATACTTATTCAATGAACACCTAATAACAGCCACAGAATCGCCTCATCAGAATGATCCTAATCTAAATTTTGAACGAAAACTTAATTCTGCATGAAAATCCCATTTATATCAACTAACGGGGGGGGGGCATTAGAACCCCTGTTCCCCCTATTTATACTTATTCAATGAACACCTAATAACAGTCACGGAATCGCCTCATCAGAATGATCCTAATCTAAATTTTGAAAACTTAATTCTGCATGAAATTCCCATTTATATCAACTAACGGGGGGCATGAGCCCCCCGTTCCCCCTCTTATACATATCGAATGAACTTCAAAAACTAATCAGGGAAGCGCCTTGTCAGGATATACCTACATACAAAATTTTAAGAGGATCGGATATTTTTATCATGAGTTATCGCGTTACGCACATACGAACGAACATACAGAACGGGCGGGCACATAAGCTCTCAGGCTATGATAGCCTGTGAGCTAAAAAAAAAAAAAAAAAAAAAAAACGCTGGTAGGATATTTTTTTTTACAAAAATGAGGAACATTTGCGTTAAAATGTTAGAAAGCAAAAGTCTAAAAAACTAAGGTTCGTTTATTTACATGCAGAAACTTTTTGGTTTACAAAACTTTCCTTCAAAAAAAAAAAAAAAAAAAAAAGAAAGAAAGAAATTTAATTAGAAAAAGTAATTAACAAACATTTTTAACATTTAAGAATAACTGAAAATTAAAAATGGTTTTATCGATTTAAACTGTTAATTTGGAAACAGCATATAAAAAGAAAACAAATAAGTAATTAACATTATTAAGAATAATTACCTTTCATTAAATAACTAATTAATATAACTATACCCAAGGTTATTATTTATAAATATTTCTAATTTAATCAAATGATGTTTCCACTGATACAAAAATTTCTCTTTTCTCAAAATCTGCCTAATTGCCGAAAAAAATATTCATTTAGAATGTTTTAACCATCTAGAAAATCATGAACTTTTTTTACAATTCGTTATATTTTATCAAACAATGCATCGCTAAATATTTATAATTCATAAAATGAATTAACGAGATTTTTGATGAAATTTGAAGCTGTTACAAGAATCTATTTAAAAAATGGCAATAGTGAAAAAAAAAGTTAGAAACAAAATGGAAATTGCTATATTTAAAGCACCGCAGTATTTGATGTAATTTACTCTATTTTTACAAAAGCACAATTAAAACTATCTTTTGTGTTAAATTTTCCGCGAAAACCGCGTAATTTTGTTTCAATATTTTTGTAATTACATTTGTAAACGAAAAAAGCTGAATAAAAAAGGTATCAAAGATTAGAATTCAGTTAAAGTTAACGTTGTAATTAATATATATATATGTATATATATACCGGGTGTCAGAAAAATGACTGATGGATTTTAAAATTCAATAACTTGCAAACGGTGACAGCTATTTAAAAAAAAAAATTGCAGTAGGGTTATGTATAATGTCAGGAGTTTTTTTACCGTAATTTTTTATTTTAGTTCGAATGTCAAACAATAGGTGGCACTGACGGCAATTGAAGGCCAGGTGATCAATGCTGAGTGAAACGTCGACCTGTCCTTCAATCGCCGTCAGCGCCACCTATTGTTTGAAATTCGAACTAAAATACAAAATTACGATAAAAACTCCTGACATTATACATAACCCTCCAGCAAAAATTTTTTAAATAGCTGTCACCGTTTGCAAGTTATTGAATTTTAAAATCCATCAGCCATTTTTGGGACACCCGGTATATATTGATTGTTGCTTTGAATGTGTCTTTTTTTTTGTGAGCTGGCAATATGATGAAATCATACGTACACTACGCATGCATACATCAAATAATTAAATACATCCAAACAAAAGAGAAAATTTGGAAAACGTAATACAAGTTTTGTTTCTCTTAACATTTATTTCATGAATATAAATTAACTTCAGCTTACTGCAATTAAGAATCTATTACAAAAATATTTAAAAAAATTATGAAAGTTAATCAATGGCCTTTTTACAACAGTTGTCACAGGATATCCCAAAGCGTGAAAGATCATCAGTAACTGAAAGTCGAAAAAATGTTAACGAATCTTGTTTTTTTTTCTTATGAATATAGAAGAAATTAAATACAAAATACACCCTGTCCACTTTCAATTAGTACTCCCTGGGAGTTCATTTATTGTTTTCCTATTTTGCTCCCAGGCTATCAAAGTCTTAGAGCTAATGTGCTTGCAAGTTCTGTATGTACGTATATGCGTATGTATGTAACGCGATAACCAGGGCCGTGGAGTCGGTTAAAAAAATGGTCGACTCCGACTGCGACTCCTGGATGGCTGATACAGTAGTGTTGCCTAATAATTAGAATTATGAGTGAATGTAACATATATATATATATATATATATATATATATATATAGAAAAAATTTCAATATTTCGGCCTTAATTCTGTGCTTTAGGTTTCGAAAGAAAAAATGTAAAAGTTATATTTTCCATTTTATCATTAGTTTTACGATTCCGGTTCCCAAAAACCCGAAACATCCAGTTATCGAAATCTAAAGAAGAAAACAAAACGGAAATTTTATGATTTCGGATCTGCAGACTCAGAAAAGTAAAGGCGAAATTGATACAATTTTATTGTTATTTCCCGTCCCCGAGACCGAAGAATTTTGATGGAAAGAAAGACAATAAAGAAAATTTTACTATTTCAGAAATAATTTGGATTCTAAGAATTAGACAGAAAAGATGGAAATTTTAAATTTCTCGCATTAATGTTACAATATTGGCTTTATTCCGGGTTCTTTATGCCTGGAAAATCTGAAAATCACTATTTACCGCTATTTTGGGTGCCGCCAATCAGAAATATATGTGTATATATATATAATACAATATATAATATAAATATAAATATATATATATATATATATATATATATATATATAATTCGCATTATTTTGAGTCTTACTCTCATGCAAACAATAGGGGGATGATTCATTATTTTGGCATTATATCCAGTTCTACAGACCCGAAGAATCTCAAGGGAAAAATGTTTCTTTTACAATGCTACGGGTTTCTTATTTTCCAAAAAAAGCAGAAATGTACAATTTTCCCGTTACCTTCGATTAGAGTTTTCATAGCCCGAAATTCCAGGCCCAGACCCTTAAAAGTTGGGTCTTCCTCAGTTGCATTTTTGTATTCAGGTCCGAGTCTATGCAAAAATCAGTAGAAATATGCGCGGTCGAAGTAAAAATCAATGAAATCCGGATCAACTCTAATTTCTAGAAAAAAAAGTCCAATTTCTATTAAATATAATTAAGATTCTTTTAAATAATACTGGATACATATTTATTAGAAAATTGTAAGATATGTTTTATATGGTGATAAAAGTTCACAAGTCGTAAAGAATGCCAATTATAACTTTGATTTTTAAACTGAAAAAATAATGTAGTTTATAATTAAAGAAAAAAAAAACTGGTTAAAATATCATCAATTTTGAAGGCATGTGAAAACAAGCTGAAAATTGCACATCAGACGTAGCAAATGAGATGCGTTCGAACTATAACAATTTTTTAAAAATATACAATACTTCAGATTCAATACAGTATCCGAAATCTTTTGTGTGCCTCTCTACATACTAAATACTTTTTATAACTATAATAGGAATTAACTTGTAGTAAATCTCAGCAACGTATATCAATTTCATAAAATGTGAACTAGTTTAATATAATTAAATCGCGCCCCAAACAATGCTTCCTCCTGTACCATTATGTAATGGAATACTTTTGCGCGGCACTGTCATTTATAAAAAATACTCTTTGCGCTACAGATTATACAGAATATATATTTTAGTAAATATTTCAATGATGCATGTGATTTTTATTATGTTCTAAAGAGTGTAACATCATTAAAAAGCACTCAAAATTTTCCCATTGACCTTCATGAAACAGACGACTTTTGATTGTCCCTGTAAATTAATTCTGCATCCGATTTTCATAAAATTTGAAAATACGTGACAAAATTATGTAATAATTATGTATTTTAAATTTCAAACCATTCAGTTGGGTAATTTTTTCGTTGTTATATGCGGATAGACGGACGGAATGAACGACGACGGTAAGTGCTAAGTATTTGCATAATTACGAACGCACTTGAAAAGGAGATATTTTAAAATATTTCTCTGCAATTTATTATAGTATATTTTTAATGATTCCGTTAACTGAAATTCATGATTTACATAATAAATTGCGTTTGATATGGCCTGTTAATAATTTCAATTATGGTTCGGCTCTGCCTGAATATGTAGAGAAAATGTAAGCTTGATGTTGCTACTGCCTGAGTCTGCTACAGAAATCAACTCTGGCTGAATTATCCGGTGCCAAGTGGACAAATTATGTTTCTGTATTGTTGTTCCAAACTGGTTCAGCTGGGGTTCCAAAAATCCCGAAGAATCTGAGAGGAGGTACTTTATGTATTAAATGTAAAATATCTATTAGAGTTTTCAATTAAAAACAGTTTTCATTTGCTATGTTCAACAGACAATATATATTGGGCATCTTTAACTTAGGTAACCTGGTATTTTCCAAAAATAAGAACAATAATTTATTTTATAGATTTAAAATTACAAAATTACATAAATTTCATTTAATTTTCCTTCAAATTGAATAGCAAAAAAAGCTGGAGTCGGAGTCGGAGTCGGCATGTTTTTTAGCGACTCCGACTCCGACTCCGCAGCCCTGGCAATAACTCTTGGTAGAAATATCAAATTTGCTTTAATTTTGTAAATAGATTTATTCAGATAAGTCGCTTCTTTGATTAGTTTTGGGGGTCCATTGTTAAGTATAAATTTGGAAACGGGGGGCTAATCTCCCACCCCCTTAGATGAGATAAATGAGCTTTTCACGCAGAATTATTTAATTTGCTTCAAAATTGGCATACCAGTTTAATCCGATAAGATGCTTAACCGATTAGATTTGAATTTTCATTGGGTAAGTATAAAGGGGGAAACTGGGGTCAAATCCCCCCTTATTTTTTTACCGCTTTGCTAAAAAAGTGCAAGTTCAATTTTATGAATAACAGACATAAAAAGGAGTATACTATACAATTAGTGGGTATAGCCTGTAGCCACAGTGGCCTCAGTTTAACTATGGGAACTTTTCTTTTTATTTTAAAATTTAAGATCTTTGTCGATGTATTATATTTGCCAAAAATTTATTTCTTTTTCAATGCTTATTTTTAGTTTATATATTTAAGTAAAGTTTTTATCGTTTTTTGCGGTTACTTTTGTAATGCATATAACATGATTTACATTTACATAAATCCAATTTCATACATCTTTCTGTTTATTAGCTTACTATGAGTGCAAAGGAACTTCCGGTACAAATCACTTTCCAAACCGATTTAAACCTAAAAATTCTATTTCCAACTCCGCATATTAACATATTCGTGTGCATTTATTAACAAACATCTGATTAATCTTCTCTCTCAATGTGGAAAATGTAGCAATTGCTTTATGACTCATGTAGTTTGAGTTTGAGTGAACAATGCTTTGAGGTTTATAGCTACAATGGCTGTTACCTCGAATGATCCATAAACCACAGAAACAAATACAGAACACTTTATTATTACAAGAAATCCATTACATACATTTTAATACACATCACAAGGACAACACCCGCACACCCATGCCGCTAGCTGGACTCGAACCAGGGTCCAGCGGTGTGGGAGGAGCTCACGCTACCGACCACGCCACTGGATCGGCATGACTCATGTAACCACAACGAGTAACAAAGGGAAAATATCTCATATCTGTATTCCCTGAGATAAAATTAAAAGAAAAAATGAATTGGAGAAAAATATTGCTCAAATGTCAAAGGTTAAATGTTACCAGAAAAAATTTCTTAAGTAATTAATTAAAAAAATCGTATTATTTAGACATTAGCCATTCCGTTTAAGAATATTCAACTGTAAG
This sequence comes from Maratus speculifer, assembly GCA_964019185.1. NCBI lineage: Eukaryota > Metazoa > Arthropoda > Arachnida > Araneae > Salticidae > Maratus > Maratus speculifer. Next base: position 251,257,453 of record OZ025296.1, on the reverse strand, counting down.
TGAAAATTTACTGCAAACGGAGTCCATATATATATATATATATGTTTAACATGCGAAGTCGTAATAATATGTTAAGAAGTATATAAAGAGTAATATTAAGAATTACTTTTATTCTTAAATAAAATTAAGAACTACACAAGTAACAAATATCTGATTTATGTTTTAGATTCAGTAGATAAATGCTTATCTATTGTTTGAAAAAAAAAAAAAAAGTTGTTACTGTGGTTGCTGTAAATGATTTTCTTTGTGATGGTTTTTTTTTTTTTTTTTTTTTTTTTTTTTTTTTTTTGTTAATAGCAATATTTTTTATCTAGCAATAAAAGTATTTTCAAGTGAATGTTAAAAAGAAAAAGAAATCTTTGATGGAGATTACGCGAGTTTTTAAACGATAGATTTAAAATGCCTCATTTAAAACAATTTTCTTATAGCATAGTTAAAAAATACTGGAAGGCAAATGCTCTGTTGACTAAGTTCATTTTATATTATCTGATTTTCAAATATTTAATTAATCTTACTTAATTAGTAAACATGAAAACAGCTATTAATAGTACTTGAGTAGGCCTCAAAATCCAAATAAAAGGCAAATGGATGGAAACCCGTAAGGAGATCGACACTGCTTTTTATTTATAATTGAATCTTCCATGATCTTTTTAAATTTAAAGCCGATCAAATTAGCGTGTTTTAAAAGTCTGAACGGGGATTGGCGAACTTAGCTTGTAAGGTTCATAGCTCCCTACAGTATTAAAAACATCGTGAAGAATTACCTCTGTTTTTCAAGACTATCTTATTTCTAAACAATGCTCCATAGCCGTTTATGAAGCGTTATCATTTGTCAGAAAAAAGGTAGTTTTTAAAAGCAGAGGCAATTTTTTCGGGATATTTTTAACAGTGTAGTATTAAAAAAAGTACGCATGTAGGCATACAATATTAAGAAAATCCACCAAGAAAAATTATTGTTAAGAAAATCCACTGTAATTGGTTGCGTTGTCTAACTTTAATTAAATAGAGCCAGAGATTCTTAAAAATATTACTCAAATACACTGTTTTCAAAAGTCAGTATGATGTAAATCGCAGACTTATTGATAAGTGAAACAACTAAAAATGCTTGACTTTTGGCCATATTAATATATGTGAACAACAAATATACTTTTTCATCTGGCATTAAAATCTTTTCAAATAACTGTATTAAACCAATTTTATAACTTTTTGCTTACAAAGCTAGACAATTCTACTCTCTACAAATCATGAGATAATCCCGTCGTGTCACGTGGCTCGCACTGAAGAAAATTAGCTACTTTTGACATTAATTAAACAAACTGGAATTTATTAGCAACTCATTTTAAATAAACTTTTAGAGCTCTTAAAGGGGATCCGACTCCCGAAAATCTTCAAATTTTCTTTAAAAAAAAATTACTTTAAAAATTTCTTTGTTTTTTTCTGCTTAAAATGATGTTTAAACCATGTTTCTATCTTAATTGTAACAGGAAATGTTAATTATTTCGTTTTGATTTGTTTTCAAAATCTGGCTTTCAAGCAATGGTTGCTATGGAAACAAATTCTTGCGAAAATGTGCTTTCTTTCATGATGCGTTTTTTTAACCATTTCTCTTATTTAAATTGTTTAAAGTCAAGAACATTTAAAGATAAATGTTTCAAACTTGGAATATGTCTTTTTTAATTATTTTATTTTAATTATGTGTCAACAAATTTGAAAAAAGAAAAATACTTACTTTTAAAAATATGATTTTTTTCAAATTTTTATATTACATATTATTAATTTTTATTTAAATTAATATTTTTAAAACTGCTGAATCAAAATTAAAGCTTATATATTTCTGTTTATTTAAATGAAAACAAACTGAAATTTTATAAAAAAATATTTTGAGTTATAACAATTTTAAATTACTCCCCTTTTTTAATATATTTTAATACTTTTCTTTTTAAGTGAAGTTTATTATGCTCTTTTGCTTAGAAATGATATGTTTAACCATCACAAAAAAATTCAAAATTTTAACTCAATAAATAAAAAACGTTTTGAAATGTGTCCCGGACCCCCTTAATTTTTCACAAGAATTTTAAGACACTCTTTTTTTATAATTGATTTTTTAAATTAAAATACTCTTTTAAATTTATCACTTTATCAGTAAGCACGCGATATGATAAACAATATATACATTTCTTTAATATTTACTATATATATTAAAAAATGCTTCCCGTAAAATAAAAAAATAAAATGCAAAAGCACTGCTGTTCTTATCTGGATTTTATCTAAAATTTTAAGCGTGTGTTTTCATTTCTTACTAAATATTTAGCATCCTTAGTACACTGACATGTTATCAGAATTCTGGTTTAACGTCATATCCACATGTATTAGTTTAATTAGGTTTTGTGGTTTCCCGTGAAATGCAATAATATATGATTTATCGTCCTGTAAATATCGTTCAAAGAATGTCCATTTTCTGTCTGAAGTCAGTTTATTGTAATTTCAATGAAACATCTGTTTGTATTCATCGTTTCGATTTTATTAACCCGTTCACGACTAAGGGAAATATTTTTCCCATTTTAAAATTGATGATTTTTGTATTTAATTATAACCTCATCTGCATTTTTTATAAAGAATGTCAAAATAAAACATATGCTGAATGCAATTATGTAAAAGATGTGCAAATTATGTTAAACGCTGGATAGAAAATAAGACGGATATTTGTAATATGTGCAATGTTCATATTTGTTTAATAGAATATCATATTTAACACATCATTTGCTACAACAATATAGTATTATTTTAATTAATATTTTCTTATAATAAGCCAATAAATAAGAGACATTGAATAATAAGACTAACTATATTTTTTGTTACCTTTATAGTTCATTAGGAAAAACATTTCTCATAAAATGATAATAATAATAATAATAATAATAATAAAAACCTACACATTGCTTTGTTTATTTATTTCTTATTTTTATTTATTCTACATCTAAACAAACTTAAATAAACAGTTATATACTAATATTCACTCTTAGCAAACTTATAGCCCTGAAAGGGTTAACATCTAAAACACCGATCGCATCTTCAAAGCACAATTACGTATGAACCAGTGCACATTAACATATTCGTGTGCATTCAATAAATATCATCCATTTAATCTTCAACCTCAATGATGAATAGTTTATTAATTTGCTGCTGAATCATGCTCAACAAAAAACGAAAGTTGAAAAAAAAAGTACAGCAAATATTTTCTTCGATGTAAAATAAATTTTAATTACTCAATAAAGGATGTTAAAATGCCAAAGTTTACAACTCAACCGGAAATTTTTGTTACGCAATTAATTAAAAATGTCTCATTTTTTGAATTTTAGCCAAATTATTAATGAATATTTACTAGTAATTTAAGATAAAATTTATTTAGTGATTTAATTTTTAACATGCCATTATACGTTAACATGCAATTAAAAGTTAGTATACAATTACAGGTCTTAAAATCCATTAATAAAATCTTAAAGGTACGCTCTTAAAAGGAAAGAGCTGATTTGGCTTCTCATGAAAGAGCTGAAATTTTTTCGATCATAAAATAGTTGTTTTTCAAATGATTAAATCTTCTTGATCTAAATTGGTCATTTAAATAGCTCAACTTCATATAAATTGGTTAAAACTCGAGTTATTTCAACTCTTTTTTGAGAAGCTGCCTTTCAACATTGAGATGAGTGGATTTCAGCTCAACTTGAGCTATTTTGTGGCTGGCTTTTTAAGAGAGTATATTTTAATGAATGAAAGTAAAAATTCTAGAGCTAAATTCCTTTTGAGTTAAATAATTAAAATTAATATATAAATCATAAATAAATATACTACTATTACTTTCAGGTGAATGCATATAATATAAACTATATAATATACACTAAAAATATATGGCGTCAGAATTCGGGTTTAACTTCATATTCATGTGTATTGGTTTAATTATGTTTTGTGGTCACCAGTGAAATGCAATAATACATGTAAATATCCTGTAAATATCCTTCAATGAATTTCCTATCTGAAGTCGGTTTATTGTAATTTCAATGGAACATCCGGTTGTACTCACCCTTCCGATGTAATTAACATCTGAAACACCGATCATATCTTCAAAGCGCAATTACGTATGAATCAGTGCATATTAACATATTCGTGTGCATTCAATTAATGTCATCTATTTAATCGTCACCCTCAATGATGAATAGTTTATTAATTTGCGGCTGAATCATGCTGAACAAAAACAAGGAAAAAAAATCGCAAAAATATTCTTCGGTGTAAAATAAAATTTATTAAAAGGAAAAAGGAATGTTTAAATGTCAAAGTTTAAAAGTCACCCGGAAATCTTTGTTATGTAACTAAATAAAATTGTCTCATTCTTTGGATTTTAGCCAAAAAAATTTATGAATAAGTTATTTACTGATTTAGTTTTTAACATGCGTCAACATGCAATTAAAAGTTTGTATACAATTACATGTCATAAACTCCATTAATAAAATCTTAAAAATTTATTTTAATGAATGAAAGTTAAAATTTTATACTCTAAATTCCTTTTGAGTTAAATAATTAAATTTTATATAAAAAGAACAAATAATATATTAAAATTCAACGAACAAATTCAATGAACATATAATATATTATTATACTCTAAATTTCTTTTGAGTTAAATAATTAAATTTTTTGTAAAACGAACAAATAAATGTACTACAATTACTTTACTCAATACTTTTTCAAAATACATTGAAAATATCTTAAAATATATCAAAAACGGTTAAAAATAACTCAAAACGTACATTAATATGTTATTAGAATTCTGGTTTAACTACATATTCACATGTTTTGGTGTAAAATAAAATTTATTCGGTCAAAAAAGGATGTTCAAATGCCAAAATTTAAAAGTCACCCTGAAATTTATACTATGCAATTTTTTAAAAGTGCCTCACTCTTTGGGTTTTATCCAAATTATTTATGAATATTCAATCGTCATTTACGACTGTTCTGAAATCAAAAAGAAAAAATTGTGATATAAATTTTAATTTATTTTCGAACTCAACAGGTAATTTATTGATCAGAAAATTAAAAACAAAGTTCGATTGAAAATTGCTTCCATATTCATGCCTTCCAATTTTATATCTTTCTGCTGAAAAATAAATTTGTAACAATGTAAGTACGTTTTACGCTTCTTAAGAAGAGCAGCTGAGAATATCTTTAAGATAAAATCTAGTTACTGATTTAATTTTTTACCTTCCATTATGCGTTAACATGCAAATAAAAGTTAGCATACAGTTACATGTTATAAAATACTTTATTAAAATCTTAAAAGTATATTTTAATGAATGAAATTTAAAATTCTAGTGCCAAATTCCTTTTGAGTTAAATAATTTAAATTCACATAAAAATAACAAATATTTGTACTACAATTACTTTCAGGTGCATAAATATAAAATAAAATTATTTAAAATATATTAAAAGTCATTAAAAATAACCCAAAAAGTATCAGTAATGTACGAATGTTAAATCATATTTTTGCTTGCGTTCCATTATGTTACTTTCAATTTCAAATATTCTAGAATGTGAAGTAATACGTAAAACGCCCTCTTCTATTTAAAAATACACCAGGAATTTTAACTAAGTCGATCATTATTTAAATTATTAATGTCTACAATTAGTATAAATACATGTTTGCGCTTTAATATAACGAACATACTTTAGACTCATTATCAGATAAAATGGTTCAATTAATTTTAGCTATTGCCTTCTAAACGCACAAAATGTAATTTACATTCCTATTAACAACCTTCAGCGCTGCAGTTAGTTTATTATAATTGTAATTCATCATCCGGGCATACATACGTTTTCAATGTAGTTAACATCTAAAAATATCATCGTATCTTTATAGCGTAATAACATATGAATCCGTACATATTAACATGTTGGTATGCATTCAATAAATGCCATCTCTTTAATCTTCACTATCAATGAAGAATTTCTTATTAATTAGCTATTGGAGCTTAATGAACAAAAAAAGGGGGGAGAGAATACCGTAAAAATGTTGATCCACAGGTAAATAATGAACATTATTTAATGAAATTATGAACAGGTAAATAATGGAAATAAATAAGAGAACGATCCATAGTATACAAGTTAAAAGGGAAGAAAAAAATCCATAAAATTATGTTATTTGCATGACGAAGCGTCCTCTATTGACATAAATATAACTATTTTTTTTTGTTGTTGTCGTTTCACAAACACATACACAAAAGAAAAGAAAAAAAATAAAACAAATCGCATGAGAAAATATTTGCCGAAGATTGAATTTTTACTTTTTACCAGTTAATTGAATTTTTAATTGAAAATTTACCAGTTTCGTCAGTTTTTATAAAGTTTTTAAAAATTAACGCATGTATGAGACATTCAGTACATAAATATGTGTAAGTGTTTATATTCTTAAGTAGTATGCGATTAAGATATATTCATTATGGCGTGCGTAGCATACAGCCAAAGCTAAAAATTTTTAATTCCTTATAATCAGGAATGTGATTCGTGTATCGTAAACCAGTATTCGCAGAGTTTTTGAAATATGTTCAGTTTGTTATATCTGTTTTTTAAAAGCTATTTTAAGGTACATATTTTTAAAATTAATCTTTTAAATACAGAAATATTTTAGATAAATGTAAGTACAATAGTTAATAGTAATTTTCTAACTGTATAATTAACAAAAAATATCTTTAATAGTTTTAATTTATTTATTCCCTTTCCAAGCCAAACACTTATAAAAGCAAAAATAATTTATGAATACCTCCAGTCAATACGAATCAATGTAATATAAAACTTATTAACATGCGGTATAATTTACTTTTTTCATTTATTTTAAATAAATCTTTTATTTCATAATGCATTTAATGTAAATTTTATATCTACATTATTATTTTTCAAATTGTCGCGTTTTTCTTTTATTTCAAATATGAGACTAAGGGATTGTGCATATATAATTTTATCAGCGTTTTTGGAAATTTTGGACCCCCTCCCCCTTTTTTTGATATCATACATTATCATCCCTCGACCCCACCCCCTCCCTCCTGGTATTAATACCATTATCAACATTTATAATTGTATATCTTTTTTTTTTTTTTTTTTTTAGATTTTTTTTTCTTTTGTTTGAAGGGATATTCGAACAGGTTACATTTTTTGTTCGCATACTTTATTGATTCAAATGAAAAGAAGTCAATAAAATATCATGTTTTTCAAATAACACTTAAAATAAATAGTTAACTAGTAAAAGTATTTCATTATAACTTTATGTTACATGATGCATCTAATAGTATTAAATTCTTATTTCACTTGCTGAGGAGTGGGGAGTAGATAAAAATGCTTAATACACCAATTGGACAACATTCTTTATCTTTCTCTTCTTTTTATTAGAAAGTACAATTTCATTTCAAATACACTTTATATATGGTTTCTCGAACCTTGATGATACATGCATGCATATGTGAAGACGAATAGGAATGTCAAACGTTTTGGTATTAAATATTTTAGAACTAAATAATTTTATAATAATTTTGTATTTTCCTAAAATAGATAATCGATTAAAAAAATGATAAAATACTATTTTGAAGCAAATACCAAATTGCAAATAAAGAAAATAAAATTTGATTGAATCAAAAGTGGCATCGGTATCAAAAGACAAACCCCTTCTCCCCCTAGTGATATTTTACGTTATCATGTGCCAGACTACCCCCTTCCCCATAAAATGATAACGTTACATATGCATAGCACACACGTACAGACAGCATTACAATTGAAGAACAAAACGTTCACCTCAGACTTCCATTTCAAGGTAACTTTCAAAAATTTAAATTATTTTTTTTAACTCCAGAAGACGCCAGATCAGGCATTAGCTTATGTAAATGATGCCTATTTTGTTATTTTTATTTACTTCCGAAAAACAAAATCATTCGGCCTATCGAAGAACTACGTAGCAAGGCCGTTACGTAGGACATGATGTAGGAGTTATCCAAGGCTATTATTCCACTTGTAGGCCGGAAAAAGCCCTATTCAGTAGCTTTTACAAGTGAAGTTAGATCGTGGGTAGATTTTTTTTCTTTCATCCAATAAGATATCGATGGACTTCTGATCCGGCCAGTCAGTTTCTTCAAGGTATAGAACAATTTTAAGGCAGGATGTTTAATTATTCACTTTCGCTGATGGCGGAGTTGAGAAAAATGAAAAATAGGTTGACGCCTGAACTGTGACTCGCTCGCGGAGAGAAGAAGAACGTGTTAATGTGCGTGAATGAAATAGATTATGCTTTTTTTAAATTCTGAATTATATTTATTTTTATTTGAAGGGACTACTAGGCTGAGATGAATATTTTTTACTTTATAGAATAACCTTGCGTTAATTGTCCGATATTTACATTACCGATAGTTAAATACTATCGATAATATGTTTCCATTTATTGCAGACTTTTGGTCTGGCAATTCTGTTTTTTCAAAGTACAGTGCAATTTTAAGGCTGGTTATTTAATTATTCCCATTCTCTTATGGCAGAATTAAAAAAGATGAAAAATAGGTTGTGGCCAAAACAGTGATTCCCTCATGAAGAGAAGATAAACATGTTAATGTCCGTGGATAAAATAGATTATGCTTTCTTTAAGCTTTAATTCTGAATTATATTTATCTTTCTTAAAAGGGAATTCTCGGCTGATATAAATATTTAACTTCGCAGGGTAATCTTGTGTCAATTGTTCGACATATACACTGTTAAAAATTTGAAACTTTTGCTGCATCGTCACTCCATCGCTTTTATAAAAGACGATTACTTCACAGTATTATGGAGCATTCTCATGGGTCAAAACGGAGATATCCTATAAAAGCGGTGGAGTGACGATGCAGCAAAAGTTTCAAATTTTTAATAGTGAAGTTAAATATTATCGATAATATGTTTCACTTTATTACTGGGACTTCTGATCTGGCCATTCCGTTTGCTCAGGGTATAGAACAATTTTAAGGCAGGATGTTTAATTATTCACTTTAGCTGATGGCGGAGTTGAGAAAGATGGAAAATAGGTTGACGCCTGAACCGTAACTCGCTCGCGAAGAGAAGAAGAACGTGTTAATGTGTTTGGATAAAATAGATTATATTTTCTTTAAGTTTTAATTCTGAATTTTAATCTTCTTTCATAGAAATTAATTCTTAGCTCAGATGAATATTTAACGTTATATAGCATAATTGTGTTAATTGTCCGACATTTAGTTAAATACTATCGATAATTTGTTTCCATTTATTAATCAAGAGATGAGGAGTAGGCTTGTTAATCGGCGTGGATAAAATAGATTATGTTTTCTTTAAATTTTAATTCTGAATTATTTTTATCTCTCTTAGAAAGAAATTCTCGACTGAAATGAATGTTTGACTTTTATATAGTAAACTTGCGTTAGCTATGAATTAAAAATAATGTATGAAATGTTTCCATTTATTGCAGGGACTCCTGGTCTGTCCAGTTAATTTCTTCAAGTTACTGAACAATTTTAAGACAGAATGTTTAGTTATTCACTTTCGCTGATGGCGGAGATCTGAAAGATGAAAAATAGGTTGACGCCTGAACCGTGACTCTCTCGCGAAGAGAAAAAGAACATGTTAAGGTGCGTAGATAAAGTAGATTATGTTTTGTTTAAGTTTTAATTCTGAATTATATTTATCCTTCTCAGAAAGGAAGTTTTAAGTTAGCATTAAGTCAGATGAATTAGCTTTATGTAGTATACTTCCGTTAATTGTCCGAAATTTAATTAAATACTATCGATAATATGTTTTCATTAAGCGATAATATCAGTTTTATCGATAAATCGATATCTATCGCTCGATAGTAATCTATTATAAATAGTATAAAATTGATAGTTATCGTTAATATGTTATGCTCATGAAGAGGAGAGAACATGTTAATCTGTGTGGATAAAATAGCTTATGTTTTCTTTAAATTTTAATTCTGAATTTTATTTATTTTTTTAGAAGGGAAATCTAGGCTGCGATGAATATTTAAATTTATAGAGTAACCTTGCGTCACTTGTTCGACTTTTAGTTAAATATTGTCGGTAATATGTTTTCTTTTATTTCTGGGACTTCTGGTTTTACCATTCAGTTTATTCAAGGCACAGAACAATTTTAAATCAGGATTTTTTATTATCCACATTCGCTGAAGGTAGAATTCAAAAAGATGAAAAATAGATTGACGCCAGAACTGTGACTCGCTCGCGAAAAGAAGAAATATGTGTTCATGTGCTTGGATAAATAGATTATACTTTCTTTAAGTTTTAATTCTGAATCATATTTATGCTCCTTAGAAGGGAGTTCTTGGCTGAGATGAATATCTGACTTTATAGAGTAACCTTTCGTTAATTGTTTGACACTTACTTAATTACTATCGATAATATGCTTCCATTTATTGTTTTGACTTCTGGTCTGGCCATTCAGTTTATTCAAGGTAGAGAACAATTTTAAGGTAATTTAATTTTCCAATCAATTTACAGAAGTGAAATTAAGATTGAAATCTTTGAATATTTAATATATGATCTATCACATTGTTAGCTAAGCGTGCAAATAACAGAGTGATAAAGTTTTGGGCCGGGAATCAATCTCGGATTCCTTGAAGTAGCGCTCCAAGTGCACCACCAGAGAAGTTACGAGGACGATGAACAGCTCAGCATCTCTCAATCACATATATTGGTAAGATTGCAACTGCAGCATAAGATGAAAACGTCTACACGAGTATACAAACCTATGGCGTAACATGAGACACAAATTAACCCATGGCAGTTGCAGCCCTACTAGATGTGAGTGAGAGATATGTGAGCTAAGCTGGGCATCGTCCTCGTAGATTAAATTATAGAGCATTTAAAAACTATTTCAAGTTTTATGTGTTTGATTTCCTGCTTCGTCATTTCTCACTCTATTGGTTGAGCACTTAGGTAGCAATGTGATAAATTACTTATTAAATATTCAATGTCCAGAGTGTTTTAAAAAAAGATTAATTTCCGACAGGTTGTAACACTTTATAACTTTCGAATTTTTATCTTTTCAAATTTTAATTGCTTAAACTTAATTAGTCAGTACAATATAAATAGAACTCTTATTATAAAAAGTAAGTTTGTTTACTCAACAATAGAAAAATATAATTAAAATAACAAAAAATTATATTTTCTTAAAATAAATAAATATATAAATAAATAGATAAAAACTTTTATAGCTGTGTAAATTTTGATTTTCTAAAAAGAATCTAGCGAATATCTGCTCTGATTTTAAATGGAAACAAGTCTGATTTTTTACAAAGAATGCTTAATGTTAAAGTAATTTTGTCTAAAAATAATAAAAAAATAATGCAGATATTTAATTAAACTGATAATAATTCTATGCTTACTTTTTTACAAATGATACTTTTATAACTGTTAAAATTTTGCTTTTAGTAATAAGAGTCAAGTGAATATCTACTCTGATTAAAAATGGAAACAAAACCGGTTCAATAATAATAACTCTAAAAAGAATTCTAACTATAGAGAGTAAGTTTTTTAAAATTAAATATTAGCTAAATATAATTACGGTAACAAAATTTCTATGCTTTTTTTTTGTCATAAATATCATCATTTATAACTGCGCAAATCTTCATTTTCGAAACAAGAAACAAATGAATATCTTCTTTGATTCTCAACAGAAACAAGTCTGGTTCTTTTGAAAATAGAATGGTAAATGTCAAAGCTAAGTCAGCAGGGCAAATCGTAAAGTTATTTGTTTAAGGTTGGTTCGTCAATACATCTACCTGTGTATAGTAAGCTGTAGATAGAAAGAAAATTTTTTTATGGGACTCTGTGAGAGATATGTGATCCAAGCTGGGCATCTTCCTCGTAGATTAAATTATAGAGCATTTAAAAACCTATTTCAAGTTTTATGTGTTCGATTTCCTGCGTGGTCATTTCTCACTCTATTGGCTGGGCACTTAGGTAGCAATGTGATAAATTACTTATTAAATATTCAATGTGCAGAGTGTTTTAAAATAAGATTAATTTCCGACAGGTTGTAACACTTTATAACTTTCGAATTTTTATTTTTTCAAATTTTAATTGCTTAAACTTAATTAGTCAGTACAATATAAATAGAACTCTTATTATAAAAAGTAAGTTTTTTTACTCAACAATAGAAAAATATAATTAAAATAACAAAAAATTATCCTTTCTTAAAATAAATAAATAAATAAAAACTTTTATAGCTTTGTAAATTTTGATTTTCTAAACAAGAATCTAGTGAATATCTGCTCTGAATTTAAATGGAAACAAGTCTGATTTTTTAAAAAGAATTCTTAATGTATAGAGTAAGTTTGTTTAAAAATAATAAAAAATAATTGAGATATGTAATTAAACTGATAATAATTCTATGCTTACGTTTTTACAAATGATACTTTTATAACTGTGAAAATCTTGCTTTTAGTAATAAGAGTCAAGTGAATATCTACTCTGATTAAAAATGGAAAAAAAACTGGTTCAATAATAATAACGCAAAAAAGAATTCTAACTATACAGAGTAAGTTTTTAAAAATTAAATATTAGCTAAATATAATTACGATAACAAAATTTCTATGTTTTTTTTGTTATAAATGATACATTTCATATAAATGATCATATACATACATTATATCATACATTGTGTCATATACATTGTTATAAATGATACATTTATAGCTGATCAAATCTTCATTTTTGAAACAAGAAACAAATGAATATCTTCTTTGATTCTCAACCGAAACAAGTCTGGTTCTTTTGAAAATAGAATGGTAAATGTCAAAGCTAAGTCAGCGGGGCAAATCGTAAAGTTATTTGTTTAAGGTTGGTTCGTCAATACATCTACCAGTGTATAGTAAGCTGTAGATAGAAAGAAAATATTTTGATGGGACTCGGTGACGTTTTAATTTTTCATGTCATGATTCATCGTTAGGTTTAAAGCTGTGACAGCCATAAAACTGAGTCTTTATCCTTTCGAATAAATTATAATGTGTCCAAGAATAGTGAATATCTGCACAAAACATTATATTGAACAAAAGACAAATAAATGTTCTTTTATTGGCGGATATGATTTACTCCCCTGCGTGGCCAACAAATAACTCTAATATTTTAATTGCATTCAAGCTGAATGTTCCATACAGTGTTTCCAAGCACGTAAGCTCATACATATATTTATTGCTATCTTGTCTGTTACATACATGTTTCATAATCTTATAACTTACGTACATACTTACATACATCTTATCATATATAGTATACGTAGCATACTATCATGCACAAAATTTTAGTTCGTTTAATAGATATAATAATCGTTTTACGACAATTATAGTGATTACTGAGAAATGTTCCACATATAATACTTAACATGATCAGTAGGGGAAAAATGAGAGTCCGGCCCCAGGAGGAGGCGTGAGGCTCGGAGGAGGGAGGAGGGCTCCTCCTCCTCAAACCTCCTCCTCAAGCCTCCTCCTCACTCCTCCTCCACAACCCTCCTCCTCCTAAACCCTCCTCCTTAATCCTCCTCATTCCTCAAGGTTGTCTTATAAGAGAAGGGTTAAAAAGGGGGATTAAATTTTTTTCGTGAAATTTGAATATTTTATGCTATAAGAGAGGGGTAAAAGGGTGATTAATTTTTTAAGTATACTACAGTACGAGCGGTTCTTTTGACTGTTGATTAAGAGATGAATGATTCATATTAAATTAAAAATAGTAATTAATTAAAAGGTAATTAAAAATAATAAGTGATAAATAATGAAGGGACTTAGAATTTTTCGAGCGGTGATTTATTAAGAAATTTTAATTTAGGAATTTTTAGGCGAGACTTTTGGTGCTGCCATCTAGATTTGCTTGATGGAATTAGTGTTTTTCCAAAAAGTTTTGTTGGGGATCGAACGTGCAAAATGCAGTCGTGACTGAATAATAGATTGTTACTTACCGATTCAGCCACGACTGCATATCTGTATGAGAAAATTTTAAGAAGTGCTTTTTTTCTTTAAAGGGATGACGTCATTATGTGAAACAATCACAGATGTTTTTTCGGTACGCGCGCGCCCCCTATCCTGATATAAATTCTCGCGAAATTTTTTTTAACGTTAGTTGTTACTTTACTGTTGCTGAGTGAGGTCAGTCATTTTAAGTTTTTGATGAGTCAACCCTCTACTGCATCCGGATTGATGATGGACCTCGTACCTAAAGTGGAACCTGTTTCAGATATCAAACCCTCTTCATCAACCCTTTTGATAAAAGAAGAACCTCTTACGGAAGCCTCCTTCGTGTGTGAAACCTGCAACAAATCATTCCTGAAAAAGTTTATGTATGTAAGACATATCAAATTTCATCTTGACGAGAAAGCTTTCAAATGTGAGAAGTGTGATAAAAGTTTCATTCAGAAAAGTGATTTACAACATCATATCAAGACTCATTCGAAGACGTGTGAAGTGTGCAAAGAAATTTTTTCGCGAAAGGTGGACTTCTTGAAACATCAAAAACTGCATTCACATAATCACCGTAGAGTAACTGTTAAACAGAGAAAGAACCAGAAACAACAAAAAGAAGATCAACGAAGTGTGTTAATTGACCGATTGTGTAATTTACTGCAGCGGGTGTGTCTTTCCTACGAGTCACCGCCGTTATCAGTTTAATCTGCTGTTAGTGTGTTCCTACGATGAAAAGATCTCACGAAGAAGTATTGTCGCCTTGCAAGTATTCACGTTTAGAACCATCTCTGGAAATGAATGAATCCAGATTACCAATGGAGACTGTCACCCTGTATGCTGCCACTGACGATGTGGAACCGTATGTCGATGACGAAATTTCCTTCCCCGATTCCTGCTGCGAATCTGCTATTCTGAATGAATTTTTCATTGACTTTCCGAAATCATCTCTTTCCAACAATGGTGTCTGCATAGATGACTCATCGCAAGAATCCGACGTGTCTGAACAACAAGATGTGTTGCAAACCCCACCGGTGAAAGAAGAAAATTATATTTTTCAACAAGAACTTGGAAACCATATATTTTTAGGACTACAATTTCAGAATGCTCAATACTCTGTTCAAATTAGAGAATTTTCCAGTGAAGGAATTCCCACCGAGAATGGAATCGAACTAGACATTCGCACTTGGTATGAATTCCAGTATAAAATATTTGCGTTTAATTTGAAATATACGAGTTCATCGTTTATCGCCAATAATAAACTTTTAGTTTTAAATGAGGATCAGTCTGTTATGTGTCTGAAAATGTTAAAAAATGAAGGTCTGATCCAATTAAACAATGCTCAACTTGAACAGTTGAAAGAAAAAGCCTATTCATTGAATCGGAAATTAATTCGTCATATGTATGAAAAACATTTACCTGCTTTATTAAAGCAAAATTGTGAACGAACTTCTCAAGAAAATGAATATGTTTTGTGGTCTAAACTGATTTATTGTATCGAGAATTCTATTGTGACTGTTTTTAATCAAATTTATGAATGTACTGGTTGTGTTTTTAGACATCCTAGTGTGAGTCTGCATTCCTGTTTTATGTTAAACAACCGTGAAAAATTTCAACAATTAGGAGACATGATTCTAATGCTTGTTAATTTCGATGATGTCCTATCCATGTTTTTAAAGAATGTAGATTCTGTGAGCGACTCGTTTTTATGTAAACTTAATGTAGAGACTTTTAAAAGTGTATTGTTTCAATCGTTTTAATAAATAGATTTCGTTATATTTCTGTGTCTTTATTTCTTTAAATGTGTGTGTGTGTGTTTTTCTTTAAAAGGGAGGTTCATTATGATTTATGAAAAATGATAGGAATGAAATATACAAATCAATTAAGAAATGAAATGAAAAAATGAATTAAGACACACTTACCTGAAACACTTGCTTCCTTCACAGTGACTTGACTAGAAATGGAAAAAAATCATATAAGTTCTTATCACTTGGGTTTTCCCCCTTTCGTCATGAGTGTTATCAAACCACGTGATCGAGGTTGCCTTATGTCATTCGGGATATCTTGATTCAACGTCATCTGTGATGTCATGCACCACGTGACCTAACCTTATCAGCTGATAAGATTAAGCGATAATTACAAGTATAAAGCCCTGAGCAGCTCATTAGTGTTCATTCTTTTCGTTGAAGTTAACCTGCTCTTGTTGGATACGTTCTGTTGCTGCTGCTGTCTTCAAAATGCCTTCCATTCACTTTACGGATAATGGATTAAATGTGGAGTACATCAGTGATTTCATCGAGAAACCTCATGCGGATCGTTATTTGTCTGAGTTGCGGACATTACCCTTCTTCAGACCTACTTTTCGTCTGTTTGGAAAAGAGGTTAAGCCTAAACGACTGACCTTAGCCTATGGAGATGCCAATACCAGCTATGCCTTCAGCGGAACCAGTGTGCCCGGTATTCCATGGACTCCCCTGATGATAGAATTGCGTGACAAAGTGGAAAAAGAAACAGCGTGCACCTTCAACTATGTGTTACTAAATTTCTACCAAGACGGGTCAACTTGCATAAGCCACCACAAAGATGATGAATCCTGCTTGAATGCTGTCTTCCCTGTTTCAGTATTGAGTTTTGGTGCTCAGAGAACTATTGAATTCAAAAGACCGAATGTGCCTTCGACATTTATAAAATTAGAACATGGCTCTCTTTATAATATGAATCCACCCAGCAATGAACTGTTCACCCATGGGATTGGAGCAGAACCTCACATAAAAGATGTTCGAATTAGTCTTACCTTTCGACATTTAGTGTCACACCCCCTGGATTTGAAAAAACCAAGACTAGATTTTGCTTCTTTCTCGAAGGATCCTGCATTAAATTTAGACTTGTTTTCTTTCTCTGATGATGATGATGATGAACCTATTCACTGCTCGCCGATGAACAGACCTGAACTTGATGATTCGCATAAAGACGAGTGGTTTACCCGAACTTTCAAGGAAAGTTATTATTCAACATCCTGGAATTTAGAATGGTGTACTTTAGCACAAATTGAAATGGATAAAAACTGTAACTTGAAATTGCATATTCGAAATTTCAAAGAAGGTGCTTTCGGTAAACTCTACCCGACAAAAAATGGGGTTGTGATGACTTCAACGACGTTCGATCATTTCCAACAACATGTGACAAAGTTTCACTTTTATTCTGTGAAAGAGTCTTCGGTTTGTAATAATCAACTCATTCTAGCCTTTGTCGATGAAGACTTTTGTCTTCTTCAACAGATATTCAAAACGGATGATAAGAATTTTCATTTCAAACCCAATGGAATTCGCTTATCACGAGATCAATTTTTAAAACTCACTGAATTTTGTTCTGAAATTACAGACTGTTTCATCGATATGTTACTTACACGAGTCATACCTGTTGCAGTCCTTCGAAAATCGGAAAAATGTATCCATTCCCATATAGACTATGATTCTGCTAAGAAAAACTTTTTATCTTGCTTAAACTCTGAAATTGAACGATCATTGGATCGTGTTTTCGACTGTTTTGGATGTCAAATAGGCCAAAATTCCCAATTGGATCACTCATGTTTAACAATTGGTTTAAGAGAAAAATATCTCATGTATAAAGACAGTGCCCTTTTGAACTTTAATGTCTACCAGTTTGTGAAGAATGTAACTAATCAATGTGTATGTCATTTTTCGCATGCATTTTTTGCTAGTTTAAAATCAGACTTTTATAAAAATTATTTGGAAACACTCTTTACCAACAGAGTGAATGAGTTGTAAATTTTCTTGAATAAAAGAATTTAAGTTTAAATTTTTTTCTTTGTCATTATTTACCACACTTTTTCTCATATTTTTTCTTTCAGCATAAAACTTCTTTATTCATGCTTTTTTAGAGGAAAAAAAAACTTGAAAAAGTTGAGACAATATTTTGAACAATCATGATTGATACTTAGATATGAAATCTCTTTACGAGAAAAAAAAAAAAAAAATCTGAAATTGTTTTCTTTGAGTGTATTTCGAATAATAATACTTATGAAAACTTATTAAAAGACAAGCAATATATGTTTCTCTTGAATCTGTTTTAAGTTCTAAAAAAATTAAGTCTTGAGGTAGAGAGTAGATAATAATGAGAAAGTTGAAATATTTTTCGAAAGGATAGTTCTTGAAATCTGCATTTTCATTGTGAAAAAAAGTTTTAGTTAGAATAATTTTAGTGTAAAGGAATGTTATTATTATTAAAATCTTATAATGAACAGTTTTATTATTGTTGAAGTGAATCAGAAATCATCCTTAATGAATTGAAAAGAAGATTAATTATTCTTTCATTTAGACTTTTACATTCTAATAATAATAATAATTATTATTATTTTTACTAATAACATAGCAAAGATTTAATTTTCAATCACTCATTAAGACTTTGACTTACACTCTTATAATTATTTTTAAAAAAAATAGAGAAAAGGATTTTGCAAATTAACATTTCACCTAGCAAGCTTAATTTTAAAAAAAAGGGGAAAGAAGGATTTTTTTTTTTTCTTATCAAGTCTTTTAATTAAAATAAATTTTTAATGAATACTATTTGAATTTAGACTTATAAATTAAAGAAATGTATTTATTACTGTTTTCACCTAGAGAAAATTTCGTATATGTTCATATCAGTTATGATTCATCGATAAGCAACCGTTCGGGAAATCCCTTATCAGATAGAGATAAGGTGATTCACGCAGCGATGATATAAACGGACTGCAGATCATCTCCAGTTCAGTCGATATTTTTTTCCTCTAGTGATTAAGTGTGTTTATTTCGGTGAGAATTTGTCTTTATTTTGTGCGTGTGTCTGCAATCAAGTTATGGATTCCTCATCAAGTAATCAAAGGTCTTCAAATTCTTTTGACGAGGTATGTTCATTTTTAGAGTATTTTTATTATTTGATGTGAAGTGTTTGTTCGTTTTTAAATAATTTTCTTGGTATAGTAAATATTTTTTCATAGAATGATTTTATTTATGTCATTGATTTGATAGTATAATTTTTAAAGCAGAATGTTAAACATAAATAACGTAAATGCTTTTTATATAGTATGTTTTTAAAATGAATCATTTAGATGGGGAATATATTAGAATCTTCTTAAATTAAAAATAATTTTTATAAGATGAGAGCAATGCTAATTTAGAATCTATATTTTTAAATTTAATTTTGGGAAATATATATCTTAATGATTTTATTTCGTGGAAATATTTTTAAAAGCTTTGTTGAATGATATTATTTCTTTATTATTTACTACTTGCTAACTTTTGAGGAATCTTTATTTTTAAATGTAATTTTGGGAAATATATATCTTAATGATTTTATTTCGTGGAAATATTTTTAAAAGTTTTGTTGAAGGATATTATTTCTTTATTATTTAATACTTGCTAACTTTTGAGGAATCTATATTTTTAAATGAAATTTTGGGAAATATATATCTTAATGATTTTATTTCGTGGAAATATTTTTAAAAGTTTTGTTGAATGATATTATTTATTTGTTATTTAATATTTGCTGACTTTTGAGGAATCTATATTTTTAAATGTAATTTTGGGAAATATATATCTTAATGATTTTATTTCGTGGAAATATTTTTAAAAGCTTTGTTGAATGATATTATTTCTTTATTATTTAATACTTGCTGACTTTTGGGGAATCTATATTTTTAAATTTAATTTTGGGAAATATATATATATCTTAATGATTTTATTTCGTGGAAATATCTGTAAAAGCTTTGTTGAAGGATATTATTTCTATGTTATTTACTACTTGCTAACTTTTGAGGAATCTATATTTTTAAATGAAATTTTGGGAAATATATATCTTAATGATTTTATTTCGTGGAAATATCTTTAAAATTTTGGTTGAATGATATTACTTCCATGTTATTGAATACTTGCTAACTTTTGAGGAATCTATATTTTCGAATTGCTAGTTTGAAAAGAGCTTTGTATAATTTTTTATACTTCTCACAATTAAGTATGTTTATTGCAAAACTTATGTGTAAAAGAGGAAATTAAAACTTTATTTTAAAGAATATATTTGAAACAATTGTTATTTGGTTGCAAATTTTTAATCCAATTTGCAGACCTTTATTAGAATAATAGTTTAATATTTTTGTTATATCTGCCTTTAATATTATATTTAAAATTTATTTGAAATTTAAAGTATATTTCCTTTTGGTTGAATATTTAAAACCGTTTTCACATTATTTTAAATTCTTTTAAACTTTTTAAGTATTCTAATTAAGCAATCTTTGTTAATTCCGTTAATTAGTAATGTTATCTTGTAATGACTCATCGTGGGAAACCCCATGACGTCATAGTTGGAAAAACCCATGATATCAGAGATCTGATAAGATAAGCTTATCTAATTAATCAGATAAGCGTACTGACCTGGGTCCGCGAGATCATTCTTATATTAGTTGTCCTAGAGACTACACGTTATAATTAGTGCTCCAAACAGTTTATATTATTAATCTTTTTGAAAAAAAAAAAAATAAAAAAGATGAATTCGCTCGCCATGGATTTCAATTCAGATAATCAAAGTCAAGTAAGATTATTTTGTAAACCCTTTATTATTGCATATTTTAACGTGGTTTTCTTTTGTAAATGATTTTCACCTTTTCTTCTAATCTTAATATTTCTAAGCGATTAAGTTTTTAAACTCTCTCTAAATGAAACTTTTGAAATACTTCTAGTTATACTCATTTTTCCGAGAAACCTTTTCAAAATTAAACTGTTCTTTTGAAATAATACTATTTTTCTGTTTGAATGTTATTTTTCTTATATATGTGTATGTGTGTGAAAAGCAAATTTCTTAACATAATGAAAATGTATCTTTTTTTAAATGAAATGAATGAATATCTTAAGTTTGATGACTGTGGTAATTTTTTTTAAAACTTCGTTCTATTCAAAAAGATTAAATAATCAATGTTAAATATTTTATTTTGTATGAGTTTGTTTTTCGTGGAAAATATTTTATTCGTGTTATGTGTATTTGTGTTAAAAATTCACTTTTCATATTTATTTATAATGCATTTCTATTCTTTAATAATATTCTCTATCAACTTACTTCTAATATAAAATGCTTTGATGAGTCATCCTAAAAATTTTATAACGTTAAAATTAATGATTGAAAGTGCTTCAAACATGAATTATACTCCGTTTGAAAATGTTTTACATTAACTTAAATGTGTATTTAATATTTAACCTAAAAGGGTGTTTTATAGAAATTTATTTTAAAATTTTATAACGTTAAAATTAATGATTGAAAATACTTCTAACATGTGTTATACTCCGTTTGAAAATGTTTTACATTAACTTAAATGTGTGTTTAATATTTAACCTAAAAGGGTGTATTAAAGAAATTTATTTTCATTCTACTAATCATGTAATGTGTCAGTCAAAAAGCTTCTAAATTTGTTGATTGGAAAAAGTGAAAAGTACTTCTCGTGAAAATGTTTTCTTAAAAAAGTATTAGATATGTGCGAATGCATGACTCATCCTTTCATAAGATTTTAAAAAATATGGATTTATTTCAAAGTTTTAATGAAAAGTTTTTAAAAGCAATGTATGTTCGTACATGCATGTTTAAACAAAATTGATGAGTCATCTTTTAATAGAGTGATTTTTTTAAAAGTCAAAGTTTTAATATGTTTACACCCTTCTCAAAGTATGTCCTATGAATAAAGTTTAATTTAAAATATAATTTTTCATGAACAATATCCTTAAAAAGAATATACTAAAAATTTAGCTTTGTATTTGTGTAATTTTTTACCCCTTTACGGAAATGCTGTTTTCATGTATAAACAAGAGGATGACTCATTCTCTAATTTCGAATAAACGTAGTGACTTTATTTTGATCGAGTGAAAAAGTTATAAACACTTTGGTTTAGTTTTCTAAAATTAAAATCTATGGGTTTTATTTAAATGCATTACTAAGTGTAAGAAAGAGTAAATTTTAAACTTTAACTATATTCTTTTATAAATAAAGCTTTCTTTCTACCTTTTAAAAGTGAATGTTTAAATCAGTTTTCGAATGACTTATTCACGCAAAGGATGTTAAGGGTAATTTTCTTGTTATTTAGTGGAATATGGAATTTTCACCGAGTAAAATCGAGATGATTGACAAGATTGAAATTGCTGCTCTAAAAGAGATGGATAGGAAAAATGAATTGAAACAGGTATTTTTTATTTATGAAGAAAATTAATCAATTTTTATGTGTTAAAGCTTTCTTCGTACCTTTTAAAAGTGAATGTTTAAATCAGTTTTCGAATGACTTATTCACGCAAAGGATGTTAAGGGTAATTTTCTTGTTATTTAGTGGAATATGGAATTTTCACCGAGTAAAATCGAGCTGATTGATAGGATTGAAATTGCTGCTCTAAAAGAGATGGATAGGAAAAATCAATTGAAACAGGTATTTTTTATTTATGAAGAAAATTAATCAATTTTTATGTGTTTTAATTAAAAACTTACTTTAAAAAATTTTGTAATCTTATATATATTAATGATTTTAAACTTACTATTAAAAATTTAGTAATCTTATATAAATTAATGATTTTAAACTTACTATTAAAAAATTTGTAATCTTATATAAATTAATGATTTTAAACTTACTAATAAAAATTTTATAATCTTATACATATTAATGATTTTAAACTTACTACTTAAAATTTTGTAATCTTATATATATATATTAATGATTTAAAACTTACTATTTAAAATTTTGTAATCTTATATAAATTAATGATTTTAAACTTACTATTTAAAATTTTGTAATCTTATACATATTAATGATTTAAAACTTTAAAATTTATGAAATAAGTGTTAACGATAATAGAAAAAAATGTAGTTTTAATAAAATGCTTAGCTATTTGTTCTTAAAAAGAAATCGTAGTATAACCTTTTGTGGGGGTATATCTTTTTCAGCAGGAAATTTCTCAAACATTAAAGGATGTGATCTTCACTACTAAGTCCCAAACAGTTTCTTCCAAGGTATGTAAATATTTTTAAAAGACTATCTAAATTGAATATTATATATAAAAAAAAGTTATTTTAAAAATTCATTCAAAGTCTATTATAGTGTTAAAAGTTATTTTAAGACTTGTTTAACTAAGACTTAAAACTTATTTAAGAAAGTTTTTTTTTTTTTTAACTGAAATAAATTGTAAGCATTTTTAATGAAGTTTCTTTTAAACTTTAAGTCGAATATTTTAAACTTAATCTTTAAAACTAAAAGTTTGATTTTATAGTAGAAGACCCTTTTTTAAAAATGAAACTCGAGATATTCAAACTGGTTTGTAAAGCGAGGTTGAATTTATTTTCAGGATGAGCATCTCTGCAAGGAGTGCGGGAAATCTTTTTCCCGTAAAGACAATTTAAAAAGGCATGAACTCATCCACACCAGACTTGGAAAAAAATCGGATGTGGCAAAGTCTGAAGCTGTTCCATCAACATCGAAGGTAATTTTTTCTTTTCAAGTATATTCTATGACTTTTACAGGCTAAAAATAGGTTTTTAAACAATTCTTTTTTAAAAACTTTTATGAGTCTTTTAATTTTCATGAGAAAGATTCAACATTTAAAAGGGGAAACTATTTTGATAAATTTTAAATTTTAATGTTTAGGGAATTTTTATTCAAATGAAATAAATTTCCTGTTTTAAACAGTTTTAATTTTAGCATTTGGGGAATATTTAAGTTTTTATTAAAAGAAAATAAATATTTTAAAAGGCTTAAATTAAAAATGTTTTTAAAAAGTAAAATAAAAAATGAACAAGGGTTTTTCTTCTTTTACAGGATGTGCATAAATGCCACATGTGTGAGAAATCATTCGCACACGCAACCAGTCTGAAACGTCATCAACGTACCCATGAAAAAGAAGATTCCTCGACTTATACGTGTGAGATTTGTCAAAAGTGCTTTTTGAGAATGGATAATTTTCTTCGCCACAAACAATCTCATTCTGGAGAAGACAGTCGTTTCAAGTGTAATATTTGTGAGGCTGTATTTAAACGAGGGGACAATCTGAAGCGACATTTAGTCTCGCACGAAAATCCCAATTATTCTTGTCGCGAGTGCGGTGAAAAATTCTCCAGAAAAGAGAATCTCAACCATCATACACGCGTCAGCCACAGTAACACGTCAAACTTCGTTTCTGTAAAAAAGCCAAGACTTGACTCTAAAACATCAAGAAAAAATCAAAAACGAGTGGATTCATTAAACGTCTTTCGAAGCATATTTTTTGACGGTGAAGAGGAAGAAGACTATATTTATGACATCACCACCTTCTTCGAGAGAAAAAGAAAAGAACTCTTAGATTCCCTGGACGAGGCCATTGATGAGAAAAAATCTATCAAATGGAGACTATTAATTAAAGTGCTCCTTGAAAAAACATCTGCTGGTGGGGAAAGTGAATTACTGTCTACATATTTTTCATCATTAACTTATCAAGAATTCACCAATGATTATTTAGAAGAACATCTGGATGAAGCCCAAAAGAAGATTATAAAAAGTTTCGAAAAATTTTTACAGAGAGGTTCTGGGTGGGTACTCAAACATGTCCAGCATTTGGAACTGAAAATTTGCAACTATCAACCACTCAAGGGAAGCAGTTACTTACAGCTTCCACAAGATCTCAAAGGCAAGGAAGCTATTCTGAATATACAGAATTTTGAAGACCAGAAATGTTTATTATGGTGTCTCCTCGCCCATCAAAGGAAGCTAAACCGCAAAGAACATCCTAATCGAGTAAATAACTACAAGCCTTTTGAACATACCTTGAATATGAATGGAGTAACCTACCCAGTACCTTATACGAAAATTCCACTCATCGAAGCCCAAAATAATCTTCGGATTAATGTGTTCGGTTACGAGGAGGGAGAATTATATATTTTACATGTGTCAGAGAAGACAAACACAGACGTGATTAATCTGCTTTTGATCAGCAATGGCGAAAACACGCATTATACGCTGATCCGTGATTTCTCACGTTTCATGAATCATCGTACAAAACATAATGGCAAAACGTTCTACTGTTTCCGATGTCTCCATGGCTTTACTCGTGAAGAACTCCTTCAAGACCATGCACCCTATTGTTGCAAACAATCTCCCCAAGTTGTAAAAATGCCTGAAGAAGGTGAAAATATCTTAACATTCACAGGAACTCATTTGCAAGCACCAGTTCCATTTATAATTTATGCTGATTTCGAATCCCTCCTCGTGCCGATAGTCACCACCGAACCCTCCAATACTAAGTCTTTCCAAACTGAAACGGCACAACATGTCGCTTGCGGATATGCATACGTTATTGTGGGCTCTGACGGTGCTATCTACAAGCATGCTAAAGTGTATCGAGGCGAAAATGCCGTTTGTGAATTCATCAATGATTTGATGGCCGAAAAAGATGAATTACAGCAAAAACTTATGACTATCGCACCTATGCGTTTAAGTGAAGAAGAAGAAAAATCGTTTCAAGAGGCAACAGAATGCTGCATTTGTCGGAAGGCCCTGGGAGAGAAGCGAGTTCGAGACCACTGCCACATATCATCAAAGTACAGAGGAGCTGCTCATCCCTTCTGCAATTTAAATTATAAGCAGTCGAAAGTTATCCCAGTGGTCTTCCACAATTTAAAAAAATATGATGCCCATCACATTATGAAGAAGCTAGGCTGCTATCCCAATTTTCACATCGATGTAATCGCTGCCACTTTGGAAGATTATATAACTTTCAAACTAAAAGAAAAGACATCTTCCATCCAATTTTCCTTCTTAGATTCTCTTCAGTTCTTGCCGACGTCCTTGGATAAACTCACAGCCAATCTGCAACAGGATGACTTCAAAATTTTAAAGAAACATTTTCCTTCAATAGACTTATCCTTGCTCACTCGAAAAGGAGTGTATCCATATTCATATTTTTCATCGTTTAAGAAATTTGATGAAGATCATCTCCCCCCACCAGCAGCCTTTTTCAATAATTTAACTGAAGAATCTATAAGTGAAGATGATTACAAGCATGCAGAAAACATTTGGTCCACTTTCCAGATGCAAACCCTTGGTGATTATCACAATCTTTACGTGAAAACCGACGTGTTACTGTTGGCTGACGTGTTTGAAAATTTCCGGGGCTTGTGTAAGCAATTCTACGATATTGACGCAGCCCACCTCGTCACTTCACCAGGTTTGTCTTGGCAGGCCTGTTTGAAGATGACGGGGGTGGAATTAGAATTGCTCACTGACGTAAATATGTTACTATTCGTCGAACAAGGAATTCGTGGTGGCGTGTCGCAGATTTCCCACAGGTTTGCGACCGCCAATAATACACAAGTCCCAAACTACGACCCAAATGAAGATACGTCCCATATCCTCTACTGGGACGCTAACAATTTGTATGGCTGGGCTATGTCCCAAAGTCTACCATACGGAGGGTTTCGGTGGTGTGAAGATATCAATTTTTCAACAGAGGACATTTTGAAAATCAAGAAAGATTCTTCTATTGGCTATATATTTGAAGTGGATTTGGAGTACCCTAAATCCCTTCATATATCACACAACGAATATCCACTCGCGCCTGAAAGACTGACCGTGGAAGAAAAAATGCTCTCACCCTATGCGAAGAGTTTGCTGGAGAGGGAATTTAAGGGTACTCCCAAACTTATTCCAAATTTGATGAATAAAGAAAAGTACATTTGCCACTATCGCAATTTACAGTTATATTTACAGTTGGGACTCAAGCTGCAACATGTACATAAAGTGCTCCAGTTCAACCAATCCCCTTGGCTTAAAGAATACATCGATTTCAACACCGAAAAACGGAAGACAGCCACTACCACTTTTCAAAAGGATTTTTTCAAACTCTTAAATAACAGCATTTATGGAAAGTGTATAGAAAATCTCAGGAAGCGAAGAAATGTAGAGCTATGCAATACTTCCGCAAGATCTGAAAAGCTGGTAGCATCACCCTTCTTCAAATCATTCAAGATATTTGATGAGGGTCTGACGGCGGTTGAAAGGCAGAAACCCAGTATCTTAATGAACAGACCCATTTACGTCGGATTCACGATACTGGAGTTGTCTAAGGTTTTAATGTATGATTTCCATTATAATTTCGTAAAAAAAAATTATAGTGGCAATCGTTCATTGCTGCTTTTCACCGATACCGACAGTCTCACATATCTCATCAAGACTGAAAACCTACAAAGGGATTTGACACTCCACAGCTCCGAATTCGACTTTTCTGATTATCCCCAAGATAACCCTCTTTATTCCACAGTGAATCGAAAAGTTTTGGGGAAGTTTAAAGATGAGTTGAATGGAAGAGCTGTCCACGAATTTGTAGGTTTAAAGTCTAAGATGTATTCCATCAAGACTTGTGATGAGGAGAAGAAGAGAGCCAAGGGGATCTCCACAAGAATTGTTCGAAAGAAGCTTACTCATCAAGATTATGTAAATTGCCTTAAAGACCAGAAAACAACATTTGAAGTCCAAACCAGAATCGGGCAGCGATTACATACATTATATTCTATGAAACAAAATAAGAAATGTCTCTCGCCCTTTGATGACAAACGATATATATTAGAAGATGGGATAAGCAGCTTAGCTTACGGGCATTGGCAAATACCCAAAACATAAATGAAAAAAAGTTTACAAGATGTAAAAAAAAAAAAAAAAAAAATCTTACAAAAAGTGAAAAAAAAAAAAAAGTTCACAAAAAGTGAAAAAAAAAAAAAAAAGTTTACCAAAAAAAAAAAAGAAGATATCAAAATCTTCAAAATGTGTGTGTGTGAATGTGAGTGTGTAAATCTGCCATTCACTGCTTATGACTAGACAATGTCTTAAGCAGAGAATGCCGGTCCCAAGCCCGGATAAAAGATGAGGGCACACTCTTCCAGATATGAAATTCAAAAGGTAGTATTCTTTTCATTAATCTTTTTTAAATGAACAACAGTAAAATTCAATTGAAAAAATTACCACATTAAAATAATCTATCATACTACAGCATGCCGAAATAATTAAAGTGGTCTTCATTATTTTAAATTATTATTTGAAATTAATTTTAATGATTCATTTGTTAAATTGGATTAACTTTTACACTTGACTCAAAATAAATTTAAACTGTTGAAAATTTTAAAGTTTAAATTATTGAAAATTTCTTAATAAATCGCCGCTCGAATCACCCTCATACTGGAGTATGTTGAAAAAATTTCACTCATAATTTTTAATTACTTTTTAATTAATTACTAATTATCGTTAATTGCTATTATTCATTTCTTAAATTCTACTGCGTACTATACTTGACTAAAAAACCACTCGAAAAATTCCCTTCATTATTTTTCACTTATTATTTTTAATTACTTTTTAATTAATTACTATTTTTAATTTAATATGAATCATTCATCTCTTAATCAACAGTCAAAAGAACCGCTCGTATTGTAGTATACTTAAAAAATTTATCCCCCTTTTACCCCTCTCTTATAGCATAAAATATTCAAATTTCACGAAAAAAATTTAATCCCCCTTTTTAACCCTTCTCTTATAAGACAACCTTGAGGAATGAGGAGGATTAAGGAGGAGGGTTTAGGAGGAGGAGGGTTGTGGAGGAGGAGTGAGGAGGAGGCTTGAGGAGGAGGTTTGAGGAGGAGGAGCCCTCCTCCCTCCTCCGAGCCTCACGCCTCCTCCTGGGGCCGGACTCTCATTTTTCCCCTACTATGATCGCTACACACTGATTTGCAAAAACAACAAAGGGATACACATTGTTGACCAAAACTGGCATTTGAATCCAAATTGGATAACCTCTTACCTAAAATCGAGTGTTTTTCTATCCGTTTTAAGGCTTATTTTTGTGTATGCTTAACGCAGAATTTTTCTTTCTCGTTTTAGTTATGATTATAAGGTGGTCTGGTGTAATAACGCCAGGCGGGGTAATAACGCCAAGTGCTAATATTTTGCATAATTATGAAATAATCTGGTAAATGACACCCATGTGCTCTGCACAGAAGGGTTTTGAGTCATATAAAACGCAAAAAACAGCTTCAAGTTAATTTGTTTCATTTTTAGGTCTTATTGTTTTTACAAGCAACTAAAATTAACGCTTGATCTAAAATTTGCGAGATACGTTTTGTGATGTGAAGACTATTTTTTTATCCGGAAATACTTTGTTAATTATATAAATTTGTAGTACATTTCATGGACTTTCAAAATGTTGTTGAAGATTTTGGATATCTTCTCGAGATAATTTGTAATTTAAAATGTACAGCGCAATAACTATAACAGGGTAATAACGCCAATCCTTGGCATTAATACCCCGGTTGATTCCTCACAGTGGCCGAGCTACATCCTAAGTACTGATTCATATAAACACAGTTAAAACTGTGCAATGTTTCTAATAATTCTATTTAAGCGGTCGTTTTTAAGCAAAAAGTAGCTCACGGTCTGATATTTTTTGCCTCATCCTCCCCTCCCCCCCCACACACACCACACATTTATTTTTCTCACACTTTCACAAAAAATTGAACATTTTCAATAGCTTAGAATGCAATTTGTCAATTTTTAAGTTTGTAGAGTTTGTATTTTTAGAATTGGGCAATCTACATGCAATTATTCCATCTTATTTCATAGTTTTGTTTGCATGGCGTTATTACCCATATAGGTGGGTAATAACGCCAAATAGCATTGGTCAAGAAATCACGCCATTACATTTTATGAATACATATTTGTTAAGTTTTTTTTTCTAGATAGCCAATGAGTTGCTGTATCAAATGATATGTTTGTTTGAAAAATACAAACAAATACTGAGCCATGAAAATTGGTAGAACCTTAACGTGGCGTTATTACCCCAGGGTACGTTATTTAAACATTTTTATTCCTCTTCTTCTCTGTATGACATTACTTGTTCAGAATCATATTTCAATAAACTATTATAACAAATGAATCATATTTTAATAAACTATTATAACAAATGAATCATATCTTAATAAACTATTATAACAAATGAATCATATTTTAATAAACTATTTTAAGAAGGTTCGATAGCATTCTTAATAAATTTTAAAGAAACGTGTCTGATTGTTATCTTCAGAAAAAAAAAGGTATGATCTCCAGAAGTGATTGAAAAAAGACTTAAAAGTAACTTAATATTTCCTTAGTGTAGAAAACTAATTTTTATACTTACGGTAGATTTATTACTACTTTTCTTTAATTTTTACACATTCGACTAGGATTGCATTTTTCACAGCATGCGAAAAGAATACACACAAAATTCGATGATAAAACATAAAGTTTTCACACCTTGCTAAAGTATTTTTCTGAAAAAATTGCAGAAAAAAAACCTTCATTGGAACAATTTTGACATGATTCCCGAACTAAGTTTGGTATATTTAGGTTAAGAGCGATATAATTAATTGGGAAAAAATAATGAAACCCATATGCGGTCAAAATATGCATTACTGAAACATACTTTGCAACAAAAATGAATTAATTATATGTTATATCCCCTTCACACCCTTGGCGACATGTGGATGTTAAGTTTTTATAATTATAGTTATCATCAATAATAAAAACTAAAAAAACTTATAATAAATTATTAACTTCAGAATCTCCGGATAAGAGAAGTGAAAACTTGATGCTTTTTGTTTCACTAATAATTTTATTTATGAGGCTGTATAGTCAGTGCTGTGTGAAGAAAATTGCGCCTGTGGCGAAGTTTAAATTTGATGCCCTATTTCCTCACCATTTCTCTTTTTGACAGAACTTTTAGACATTTCTATTGAGTACATATTTGGCGTTTATTTTGGAACTTTAAAATGCTTAATTTTAACAACTAAATAACATAAAAGATAATTGCATTTATAGTTTGACAAAGGGGATCTGGAAAAGACATTTGAAAAAACGTATCTAACAGCACAGTATAACCTCTTTTGGGTTCCAAGAAAGAAGAAACATGCTATTTTGGGAATATATGTAATTTTTTGTTTTATTTAAAATTTTAGTATGCTTATATATATAATTATTTTTGCAAAAAAAGAAGAAACAAACGAGGATGGTAGTATAAATTTGGCATCCCTTTAATTTCTGTGCCTGTTGCACGCCCCCTTCACCCCCCACCCACCCCCGCTTCGCACGACCTTGCATACAGTTAGAGACATGAAAAAAGCGGGAAATAATATTTTGGCAGTCAGTTGGTTGCTTTGTTGAATTATTGGAAATTGTCAATATTTGATAAAAACAATGTAAGATATAACAAATATATTAATTTTTAATAATTTGTAGAAATGGAAGCAAGAAATTTATTCTTCTTATTTTTTTTATATAAAGAAAATCATTCCACTCATAAATTATAACTGATGCTCAAAGCCACAAATGTGGAAGTTATTATTATTATTTTATATACTTATTGCTCATCGCGCCCTTTTCTTTTGTTTTTATATTCTTTCAATATAAAATAAAAAAATCACTATTTTTTTTATAGAGATAAAAAAAATCGTCCCTGAGGAGGTAAAAGAAATTCCTTTAAAATTCCTTATGCAAATGACGAGATTTTTAATTTCATCTTAACATCTAGTCTTATCACCATCTTAACCCTTTGAGCTCTGGTAGGTAAATTTCTTCAAAATTCTAAATGTCACATTGGCACCAATATTTTGCAAAGGAAAAACTCGGTTTACGACATACGCGAAAAAATGCATTAAACCTTTTTCAAATAAATCTGGTCGAATATTACGGTGCCAGTGTGACATTTCAGAATTAAAACTAAGTGGTAGAAAATTCTACCATCAGAGCACAAAGGGTTAAATATCGCATACATAAGATGGTAAAGTGAGATATTATAGTGCAGTTGTACATATTTTAATAGAAAGTCATCAAGTTAAGTATGTGTCCTCCCTGCAGTTGAATACATGTAAAATGCATGATGCATTGCTGTCGATTGTTGATACATTAAGCATGAACATACATAACTTGATTTTCTGATATTTATATACTGTTTATGCTTACGTGTACCAATTTCATCAGTATATGCGCAATTCTTTATAATATCGCATTTTTTCTCGTTATTATTGGTGTATTTTAGAAGGTTTATAAATATTATGAGAATTAGTTTTAGAAATTCTAAAAAAAATATTTTTACGTGTAAGACATCATTTCATACTAAATCGAAGAAATTCCACGTTTTTGTAATTTTTTCCAGTATTTCGAACTATGTTTGGGATAGGAATGCTAACTCTAATTTGCGGCTACTTACAGTATAGACGCTGTCATCGTACAAGTTATAGACACCTTATATTACCTAGACAGAATATTTATGACTATATTTGCCTTTCTGAAATTAATTAAGCTGGTCAAAACTTTAGTGTGTATCTCGTATATTTATATTCATTTTTATTAATTGTATAAAATGTCCTCTGGAATTAACAATGACAGGTTATTTTTTAAAATAAGTTTGAAGTTTTAGTACAGTATCATATATTGCTCTTATTAATTAATTTTTTATTAATATGTAAATAAAAAAATATCTATTAAAACAAACTGCAAAGGCCAAGGTTATTTGAATAACCGAGAAGAAGGATTCATAAAGGATTTTCATCAGCGATGAGATCCATTATTGTTTCAAATGCATCATCCGAAACCTCCAAAGAAACTGATAAATCGTGAAAAAACACTTATTCATGCAGTATTCTTTTTTCGCAATAAATAATTGAAAATCTACATAAAATTTATAGTGTACGATTTCATACTCACTTTGTTATACGTGGGCGTGTTTGAACTCGCACTAGCATCTCGCATGAAGACGAAACAAGAGCATGGAAAACAATCATTTAAATAACAAGGATTTCACAATCCCAGGTCTAATGATAACCGAATATGGCCATTAATACAATTTTTCGGTCAGTTTATCATGTAAAGCCTCCCCACTACATGCTCTAATCGCATTTGACAGAAGGATTCTGTGCAAGTTGACCCCGGTGTCAAATGCGTGACAGAGTTTCAAGGGAATGGAGTCACAATAAAAACAGCGAAAATAAAACGCCAAAATGAATTTCCTCTTCGAATATTTTACTGGCGATGACATAAGGTAACACCCTTAATGGGAAAAAAAAGAAAAGAAAAATTGTATTCTGGTCCAATCTTTTTTTTTCTTCACTTCTTTTCGGTATTGCAGTTTATTTCCCAAAGTTCACTGGGAAGCAAGCGATATAAAAGACGCAATTTGCATCAGACGAACTAATTGCAAGTAAATGACATAGTTGTTCTTTTTTTTTCGGTAGTTTGGCGGCCAGTTAATTACCCGTATACGTAATTACTAGTAAGGGCCGTCTTTTCGTGTAATTTTAGGGTACTTTTTGAAAAAAAGAAAGTAATGAATAGAAAACTTAAGGTGATGTCCGATGTATGGATTTTAGTGGGAAGACAGACAAAGGATATTTGAAACAGTCTTTTGAATTTTTTAAGTGATAACGCCTATATGAATAGACATTTAGTATTCGATGGAGTCAATTTTTGTTCAGAAACAATTACAGAGGAAAAACTGATTTAAAACTCAAAGAAGATCAATTACAATATAACTTTTATAATTATGTCAAAAAACATTGTGTTGTACTGCTCTAAAAACTGGTTGACGCAAAAACACAAAAGAAATAAATATTGTACACATTATTTTTGATGTGAACATCCCTTTTCTGTTGATATTTAAGACATTCATTGATGAATGAAGCCTTATATGGATGTTTTTCGATTAGGATTTTCACATATTACAGCCATAGTTTGTTAAAGCACATTAATCCGGTTGCACTCCACCGTCGCTATTGTGGCGACATTTTAAAGGAAGTTAAAAAACTCCGTTATCGCTACTGCGGCGACATTGTAAAGTAAGTTGAAAACTGCATTGTCGCTGCTGCTGCAATATTATAAAGGAAGTTGAAAACTCCGTTGTCGCTGCCGCGGCGACATTATAAAGCAAGTTGAAAACTTTGTTGTCGCTGCTGCGGCGACATTATAAAGCAAGTTGAAAACTCTATTGTCGCTGCTGCGGCGACATTATAAAGCAAGTTGAAAACTCTATTGTCGCTACTGCGGCGACATTATAAAGCAAGTTGAAAACTTCGTTGTCACTGCTTCAGCGACATTATAAAGTAAGTTGAAAACCCCATTGTCGCTGCTGCGGCGACATTATAAAGCAAGTTGAAAACTCCGTTATCGCTGCTGCGGCGATATGCTAAGGAAAATTGAAAACTGCGTTGTTGACGTTGCGGCTACATCATCTTTCCTTACAAAATTTGTTTTTGGCAAGGGATGACAAGGATGATCACCTCGAGAACAAGCATATGCTTTAGAGTGATACACTAAAAAATATGGGTTCTCAAAATTAAGTAAAAAGTTCTAAATTTTAAGTACTTCACATACTCAAAATAGCTCCGATCCAAAAGTTCTCAAAACTGAGAAACGCATGTACTCATTTTTGATTCCATGGTTGTGTTCAAATGTAAATCTCTATTATCTGACCCCTGAATTTACAAATTAAAGTGAAAATATGCTGGTATTTATTTCTTGCTCAAAATTATGAACAATAAACATTTAATTGATTATTTATTAAGGGAAATATCAAAAATATAAGTAAAATACTCAAATCAAACATTTTTGTGACAAAAACAATATTTCGAAGTATATTTTAAAATTATTTTAAAATACTGTGCATAATTTAATATTTACATTAATGTGCATCCTTAATGCCGCCATGAATGAGATAAACCAATACTGGGTACAAAATTATCGTTTGTTTGGATTTGATAACGCATGCTGTTTCAAAATTGAGAAAGCAATGTGTTTATTTTTTATCGAAACATACTCACTTCGATATGAGTACATCGATTTACTCATTTTTGAGTACTTCATTTTTTTCTGTGTAGTTCAGTCCCGAGGGGCAGACAAGTTCACTAATTGCTCTTGTTGTAAATGACTTTTACAATGCTTATTACACTGTTTTACATATATATATGTGATCTGTTGAAATATTAAACAGGCTATAGTTAATTTATATTACAAAAGACGGTACTACTCTGTTATACCGTCGACCAATTTCGCCAAATTATACAAATCGCCAAACTAATAACCAAATTATAAATATTGACATAATTTTTATTTTAAATAACGAAAAAACAAATAATTACTAGAGTATTAATAAAAATATTAATAAAAAGTCGAAATAAAAATCACTTAATGACATTTTAAACACATGAATCGTATTTAATGTCATTGAATGTGACATTCACGATCATCCATTATTGGCTTTTAATTTTATAGTTTGGCGATTATTTTTTGGTCGACGGGATAACCTAGTAGTACCCAAAAGACTTATAATAGAGTATTACTTCATCAATTGATATTTGAGAAAATCAGCCAAATTTAAATTTATTTGCTAGTAATAAAGGAAAATAAAATTTGCTTGACTTAATCAAAGTATTGTGTACTTGAAGAAAACCTCATTTATAAAAGTTATTTTGTGGCTGAGTTTTGAAGAGAATATAGGATATATCAGGTCTGATGAGGTTAATAAATAATTAAAGAATTTTGAAAACCTCATATACATATACTATTTTCACTCTAATATGGAATCGAAGTGATTTTGATTAATTTGCACTAATAAATGCTAAATAACAACTTTAACATCAAAATCCTCGTCATAAAATGTGATATAAACAGGTTAAACTTCTTTTCATGTATATTATTAATTATTTTTTAATTATTTTTAGTATAATCTAAAAAATTCGACTCTGTTAATTTTGTAATAATTCTTGGTATCATTTAAATTGAAATACATTTTTAAAAGTTGTATTGTCAAAGTACGTTAATAATGGTTCCTATTGAAAAAAACATATACTATCAAAAAACACGATAATATTATGAAATTTGCTTTAAAATTTAAGTTTCCTCAGATGCTTTATAATTTCAGATGAAAACTCCAAGAACACTGTCTATTGGTGGTCTTTAAAAATCAATATTCAGAGTTTGTCTATTTAAAAGGAAAATTTTAATCTACTTTAATAATTCGAAATTAACCATTAAATTTTTATGATGGAAAGTCTTCGATGTATAAGAGAGCATATCTGTTTAACTTTTGTAACCGTATTTCTAAGATATTATCTACTTTGTCATTCTCAATAAGAGTTGTACATACGAATAATTTTATATTTCGATTTTTTTAACTGTAACGGTTCTTAATAGCTTCAAATTTTATTATTTATACAATACATTTCTTATATTAAATATGCTACAGTTTATCTAAAATCGGAGAGAGTAGTAAAGCTATAGTTTCGATATAAAATCCGTCAAAATTATAAATGAAACAACTGTTTAACACTAGAACGCCCGGAAGGAGTCGATTCGACTCCAATCATATCATTAAATTTCAATTCGAACCAGAAAAATTCTCTTGAAATAATTTAAATTTCATCCACTCAGATTCACGTTAAATAAGTAAATTAAATAATTCTGAATAGAAATTCTGGTGAGAAATATTATTATGAAACTTGAGTAAAATACCCGGGCGTTCTAGTGTTAAATTTTAGAAAATTTTTAGTTTTCAAATTCAAGATTCATTTTGTTGGATTTGTTTGCTAAACTGTAAAAAAATCCGTTCAATTTACGGCAAAAACTGCTGGCAGGAATGTTGCCAACAGTTTTTGCCATAAAAATTGCAACAAAAATAGATGTAATAAAAAAAATTACATATAATTTTACTGCAATTTTTACGGCAAAAACTGCTGGCAACATTGCTGTCAGAAGATTTTGCCTTACATTTAAAGGATTTTCTTTTAAAGTGTAGATTCACTCAGTTTTGCATCCACAATTTCTTGAAGCTAAAATTTCGAATTGAGTTATATGTGTCAATATACATCAGTTTGGCCAGATAAGTGGGATTTTCATATTCAAAATATTCTACCCCTTTCTGGTGAAAGAAAAATTCCTCTTATTTAATGACGCAATAAATGATATAAAGATTACAATTAAAAAAATAGCGGTAGCATATACATATATATCTTTCTCACTGATAATACTGATATACACATATTTTAATTATAATTAATTTTTCAACAATTTATCAGCAGTGGAAATACGCTTGAAATTATTGAACATTTAATAAGTGATTACCACATTGTTAGCTAAGCGTAGAACCAACTGAGTGAAAAAATGTCCAATCTGGGGATCGAACCCAGAACCCTTTTAATAGCACTCCAGATGCTCTACCATTTAAGCTATGAAGACGATGCCCAGTTTGGTATTCTCACTCATTTGTTGGTAAGGCTGCAACTGCAACACAAGATGAAAATGTCTACATGAGGACACATACCTGTGGCGTAACATATGAGACACGTAAATAGACAAATCATTGGTAAATACATATTTTAACTGTAATTCATTTTTTGATTAATTATCAACAGTGAAAATACTTTTGATTTTTTTTAATATTTAATAAGTGATTATCACAGTACTAGTTAGGTGTAGAACCAACTGAGTGAAAAATGTCCCATACGGGGGTCGAACATAGAAAACTTCGAATAGCGCTCTAACTGCTTTAACATTTTAAACTACGAGGACGATAAGTTTGGCATTTTCACTCATTTGTTAAGAAGGCTGCAACTGCAGCACAAGTTTTATTTAGTTGGTTCAATACTTCACTAGCAATGTGATAATCAATTATTAAATAGTCAATAATTTCAAGCGTATTTTCACTGCTAATAATTAATTGAAAAATGAATCATAATTAAAATATGTATTTACAGATGCTGTATCTATTTACATGTATCATGTAATGCCATATATTTGTGTATTCATGTAGACGTTTCCATCTTGAGCTACAGTTGCAGCCTTACCAACAAAAATATGAGCAAGAAACGAGAAGCTGGCCATCGTCCTCGTAGCTTGGTAGAGCATTTGGAGCACTATTTCAAGGATTCCGGGTTTGATACCCGGCTTGAACACTTTTCACCCTGTTGGTTTCTACGCTTAGCTAGCAATATGATAATCACTTATTGAATATTCTGATAAACACATGTTTGACATCTGTAATTCCTTCGGTTTAGGTCTATTCCTGTAAAATGTATTTTGAGCATGCGTCTTCATATAACTGAATTAGACATAGTTAATTAACGTAAGAGCTCTCTTATTTAAATATGTTTTGTTGAGAGTTGTCACACTCCATATTATAAAATTTAAATGAAGCAACTACACTGTTAAAAATCTGCTGCATATTGTTGCATACGCACTCCCCCGCTTGTATAGAAAACGGTTACTTCACTGAATTACGAAGCCTTCTGAAAAAGCCACTGAATTATTAAGCACTGTGCAGCACTTCTGGCTCACCTGAAACTATAAAAGGGATATCTAAATTGACAGAAAAGTCATCGTTTCATTTTGTTAAGACGTAGTGACAAGGGGATTTATTATTGTTTGAACTGTATACTATACAACTTTGATTTAGACAAATTATTTTGTATATTGATAGAATTCGAATATAGTATTTCATGCCTAAGTGGAAAATTGAAATGAAAAAATATTTCGATCAATCACAGAATGTTTGAACATTAAAAAAAGCGAAGATTATCTTTCAATATTTATATTGGCAAATATAAAAATGATAACTGATGTAATTTTCCTGTTTTGGGTGAAAAAAGTCTGGGCCAGGATTCGAACCTGGGATGTGTTGGCTGAAGCCGCCAATGCTCTTCCAACTGAGCCATCCCGAACACGAACACTGGAGGACTATTTCATCCAAATGACCTCAACGATCCCTTAATCTGGTCTGATACTCTAGATCAGCTCAACAGAATAAATCGAAGATCAATATATGGAACTGCAATGCTCAGCCAACACATCCCTGGATCGAATCCTGGCTCGGACTTTTTTCACCCAAAAATGGAAATTTACATCTGTTATAATTAATTTACCGATTAAATAATCGTGTTTAAAATTAATCTAATGTAATTTCGTATGCAGCGATTTTCTGCAATTCCATATATTGACCTTCGATTTATTGTGTTGAGCTGATAGTATCAGACCAGATTAAGTGATCGTTGAGGTTATTTGGGTGAAATAGTCTTCCAGTGTTCGTGTCCGGGATGGCTCATTTGGAAGAGCATTGGCGGCTTCGCCAACACATCCCTATTTCGAATCCTGGCCCGGACTTTTCACCCAAAAATGGAAATTTACATCTTT
Source organism: Maratus speculifer (assembly GCA_964019185.1). Lineage (NCBI taxonomy): Eukaryota > Metazoa > Arthropoda > Arachnida > Araneae > Salticidae > Maratus > Maratus speculifer. The sequence goes on along the minus strand of OZ025296.1, from coordinate 251,218,226 downwards.
TATAGTTAATTTACCGATTGAATAATCGTGTTTAAAATTAATCTAAATATATAAATGAACTCTATTTTATAGTTTCGGCAATTAATACGTTAATGTTGTTAGTTGAAAAATTTTCTATAAAACATATTTGTTGAACATGTTTATAGATGAAGATTGATACATTCCGTAGTAAAAAAATTAAAAGGAACAAGTATATTACTTTTGGTTCATTTCAAACTATAAATTGGATGTCCATGTTGACGGAAAGAGTCGTCATTTCATTTCATTTAAACGAAATGACTAGGGTATTTATAATTGTTTGAATTGCATAGCGTACTAAATATGATTAAGACAAGTTATTTTTCATGTAAAAAAAGATAGATTATAATACATCATGCCCAATCACAAGATAGTGTTTAACTGCCCGGCTAATAGCATATTAAATTGTAAAATCTTAGTTTAAGATTTTTTACAGGTTTAATGATCTTTAAATTTGTTAAGGTGTTTGCACATCTTCGGAAGTGATTTTTTGAAATTTTCTCTTATTAACCATTTTTTTTTCAACAGTATCTACTTTAAAAATTTGAAAAATATATAAAAAGTCTAGCAATTATACAGAAAAAATCTTTTTAAGATAAAAATAGTCATAAATATATCAAAAATTGACATCTCTGCAAAACATGATTAACTCAAATATAAAACAATGTATTGACGATTCGTAAATTGGATAATAAACAGAATAACTTTCTCTGCGACTTAAACTACACACATTGCAATGAAAACTTTGCAAAATTTGTCTCGTCATTTATACCAGTGTAAATATAAAATTATTTAATACATTATCATGTGTGTAGTCTATTCCATCAAAAGACTTTCGTAAAAGAAGTATAGAAAATTTCGTGGCATTTCATGCATAGTTTTTTTAAATTTAGGATGTTTCGAGTACAATAAAAATCTTCATTTTGAGAAACAGCTAAAAATAACTTTAAAATATATTTCAATAGCTGTACACTGCCAAAAAAAAAAAAAAAAAAAAAAAACTGTAATTTTACAGATGTAAAGTTGCCAAAATCTGTGCGCTTACAAATATTTTATCTTTACACTGTACATGAAAAGTTGTAAGTCTACAAAACTAATTTTTGTAAAGATACAGAAATCTGTAACTTTACAAACGAATGTAATAACATTACAGCTATGTTATTAAAATTATGTTATATTTATAACCTGGTTTTAATTACATAAAAAATTCTAGGAGTTCCAGTTTCTTAAAAAATTTTTTGTAAATTTACAGATTTTTCGATTTTTAGTAGTAAATCTGTATCTGTTTCATGAATTTTTGCTGTTGCCGTTACATAAAAAATTCTAGGAATCTCAGTTTCCTAAAAAATTCTTAGTAACTTTACAGATTTTTTTTTACAATGTAATAGATATAATATTTAAACAACTTTAACTCAGGTTCTATTTTACATACAGAAAAAAAATTAAAAAGATTTCGATAGATGAAAGATTCAATTTTAAATTATTGCAAAAAAGAAAAATTGATATTTTCATGGAAAATTACATTTTAAAAGTGTTCAAATACCTTAAGGTGATGTCTGATGGTACATTTTAGTGGGAAGACAGACAAAGGGTATATTGAAACAATATTTTGAATTTTTTGTCAAATGATAACGCCTGTATGAATCAACGTTTGATATTCAAATTTTTTTAGCCAATTTTGCTAGAAACATTTACTAGCAAAATGGGCTGACAATATTTTTAACATAACACAAATATATTAAAATCATACATGAAACACTCAAAAATGTTATAATATTTTATTATAAAAGTATTGAAAAATCGATATTTTCATCGAAAATTACGTTTTAAAGGTGTTCGGATACCTTAAATTACAGTGTGGTAGAAACAAATTATAATTAAGCAATTTTTAAAAAAATGTGATAAGCACTACCTATAGCGTTTCATTATCAAAAGCAGTTTTATAGTAAAAAGAAAAAAAAAACACATAGTTTTGGTTACATGATATATTGACATTTTTCTATAATTTTTGGCGGTCTATCTTTGTAAAACTTATTTCGAGCAAACGGATTAGAACCAGTTTTGAGACACGCAGCCTAATTAGATTTAGAATGACAAAGGTGGTCATTTTTTCTAATTTGGTGGTCTCTCTAATAACTATTATTATGTAATTATTGACATTATCTTCATCCATTCAATTTTAGGCTTCTTAAACGAAGGTGTTTTTGATTAATTATTATTTAAACGCGTAGGAAAACTGACTCAATATCTCATATTTTTCCTTTCTTTACAAGATCCTATCTTCCTATCTTTACAAGAAGAAAGCAAAGCACACAGTAAAAAAAAATTGTAAAGTTACTAAATTTTTTCTTAGAAACTAGCATTCCTAGAGCTTTTTATGTAACAATAGCAGCAAAAATGTGGATAACAGAATCGGTTACATGAATTTTTGCTGTTTTACTTGTTGTACCATTGTCGTATTTGCGCAAAACAATGTGCTTCCCTAATTGTTTTGAGCAAAATAGTTTTCAGATTCTGAGAGAATCAAAAATGTTTCTTAAACGTACTGCAAAGAGAGAATAATCTATGATTATATCATTTCTGGTGTACATTTTATTTCTCAGGAAGTAAACTGAATATATACTCATTCATATTCAAATATGTATTTATTTTCATCTGTAACATAGTTCTGCTCAAATCTTTTGTTAAAATGTCAATAACCTGACAAGCAAACCGCATTTTTGCCGATCCCACCGAAGCTAGCACAAGGAAGCAAATACAGGCTTGTGATTGGTTGAATAATTTAAAGTGCATTTTATTTTGGTTTATTTTTGAGTTTACATTTATTTAATAATCACTTTTGGAAGATGGATTTTGATTAATTTCCTTCTGATTTAACGTATTTATTAACAGATAAAAAGAAAGATTTTCTGGAATTTAGAATTAAAGAAGTTAATGATGATGTTTCACAATTGTCCTGTATTACTTAAAAAAAGAATAATAAAAATAAAATTGGAATTTCTTCTTAATTATTTTAAGATGATAGAACAATTTATTTACTAACAATAATCATTTCCTTTTAACGGCGTCAATTATGCGATATTTAGAAACCCAATTGTTCTATATTACTCCAAAAAATTCTTATTATTATTCTTATTATCTCTTTTTTATTATTTTAACACGATGTACCCATAGATACCCCAAATACGTACATCCACATTTAGAATAATTTATTTACAAACAACAATTGCTCTTTAAATTATTCAACCAATCTGAAGCCCATGTTTACTTCCCTATGCTATCTTCGGTGGGATCAATAAAAATGCAAGCAAACCATCCACAAGAATTATTATTGAGTGAATCCGAAAAAATTGAGTCATTCCAATGATAAAAAAGATAATTAAAGGTAACCTGACCCCCAAGCAAGACTTCATTCAACGACCCCGAGGTGTCCAATATTCAAAGGTTTTGCCATATTTGACGGTATATATATATATATATATATATATATATATATATATATAAACAAGTTGAAAAATTCACGTGAAGCGTAGCAAATGAGGTGCGTTCGTACGATAACGAAGTTTTAAAAATATCACTCTCATATATCAACCTCATAAAATTGTAAATAATTACAATTAAAATGCGCATCAAACAATGTTCTACCTATACCATTATGCAATGGAATACTTTTGTGTGGCCTTTTAAATCAATAACAAATATTCTTTGCACCACAGATTATGCAAAATGTATTTTATAATAAGTACTTTATAGATGCATATCAATTTTATTACGTTCGAATGAATAAACACTGAGAACACTGTTCGAATGAAATAACACCATTAAAATGCATCTGAAACATTTTTCCCCATTAACCGTAACGCAACAGAACAATTTTGATTGTCCCTGTAGTTGAACTATCCTTCCGATTTTGATAAAAATTGAAATAACTCGACAAAATCCTGTAATAATTATGTATTTAAAAATTCAAACGATTAAAATGCATTTCAAACTTTTTTCCCCATTGACCGTAATGTAACGGAATCCTTTTGATTGTCCCTGTAATTGATCTATCCATCCGATTTTCATAAAATTTGAAATGACTCGACAAAATTATGTAATAATTATGTATTTTAAATTTCAAACGATTCAGTTGGGTAGTTTTTGAGTTGTTATATGCGGACAGACAGACGGACGGACGGACAGACAGACGGACAGACGGACGGACTGAACGACAACAATAGGTACAACGTATTAACATAATTACGAACGCACCTGAAAACAGTTTTTATCTTTAAAAGATAAAATTGGTATTAGAGATATAATTGTAGATTACTTTTCATTATTGTACTAAGACATTATTTAAGGGGGTCTCAGGAATTTTAAAATCGGAAAAAAAAGACCATCTTTAATATATAATATCTTAAAATGTTTATGATATTAAAACACAATTTCTATTAAGATGAAAGATATGAGCACGTTATTTCATTTTATGCTTTTAAAAAAATGCAAGATGCAGAAGTAGCATTTACAGAGCGTTTCAAACTGCCAGACATTTGACAAGCAGAAAATTGACATGACAACTTACTCGTGCTCCTGTTACAGTTCAACACTTATGCGAGTCCGGGACACAAGTTAAAATAATTTTTGTTTATGGAGTTAAAACTTTTCTGTGATGGTTAACCATGTTATTTGTAAACAAAATCACATGATTAAACTTCTCGAAATTTAAAAAAGAAAATATATTTTTAAATTTATTCAAAAAGGAGGCGTAATTTAAAATCATTATAACTTGAAATATTATTTGAAGAATTTATTTTTATTTTATTTAAATAATCAGAAATGTATAAGCTTTAACTATGATTCCGCACTTTAAAAAATATGAATTTAAATGAAAATTATAAGTGCTTAAATTAAAAATTTGAAAAAAAATATATACCTTTAAATTTTTTTTTCCAATTTGCTGAATAAAAATTAAAGTAAAATAAATGAAATAGGCATGCTCCAAGTTTAAACTATTTATCTTTAACGATTCTTAAGTTATAACAATTTAAACTCAAGACATGGTGAAAAAATTCATCATGAAGAAAAACGCATTTTCACAAAAAGTCGTTTCCTTGACAAAAATTGCTTCAAAGCGAGATTTTAAAAATAAACCAAAACAAAGCAGTACTACTACTACTACTAATAATAATAATAATACTTGTTCTAGTTGAGGTGGAAAAGTGATTTAAAAGTAATTTTAAGCAAAAAAAATAAACCCCCCCAAAAAATGTTAATGCATTTTTTTTTTTTTTTTTTGAAAATGTAATTTTGTGTCCCATACCCCCTTATAGTGGTTAGCTTCTGTATAAAACTACGGCTGGATCGTCTTGAAAAGGAGGCAAATCAGGATACGTACTGCCTCCAGAAAGTTTTATATATTTCTAGTCCGAGATTTGCTCTCTCTGTCTTTTCACTACCGAATCTATTCTAAAAATCCAGATAGACGTTTATGGAATTACTTTCGGTGTCGGTGTATTTTCTCTGGTCACCCAGCTTTTTTTTTATTTTTAAGGGTGTTCTTAAATCAAAAAGGGCCACTTTGTGACACATGCTTTAATTCATTTTTGTTCAGAAATCCATAAAAATAGTAGGCGTTGTTATTCAGAAACTGTCTAATTGCACTCAATTTTCTGTTTTTAAAACACAATAAAGTTTTCATAACAAGACTTCAAAGTTGACGTTTTTGAGCACATTTCCCGAGGAAAGTAGAAAAACCGGTCGAAAAGCAGGAGAAAAACGAGTGATCATGTGATCGAAATAGCTTAGAACTGGATAGGTAATTTAACTATCATAAAATGGAAAATTAAGTTCGATTCCAAATCGCTTCCATAGTCAGCCATTCCAATTTTATGTGTTTCCGTTAATAAATGAATCAGTAAATGTGTCAAAAGGTTTTGCGCTTGTTGAGCGAAGCAGTTGAGAACACCCTTAATAGCTTTACAATGAAACTGTGGACAAGTTGTAGGAGGGAGAAGTTTCTTCAAGTTGCATCGAATTCTTTATGTCTTCTTTTAATTGTTGGATCTTCCACCATTTTGTCAAAACTCACATTTTATTGCTTTAGAATGAGAGAGAGCACGGCTGGATTCAGACTGCAATACTCTCCCCTTTAACTGAATTCTTGGAAAAAGTGGGGAGTTTTTTGTATTGGATCCATTTGTGGATTTTTCATAATAGAAAATAGGGGAGCGAAGAAAGAGTCGGGAGATAAGCAATCCATCCTACCTGACGGAAAGATTTTCTTTTTGCCGGACAACCGTCCTTTTCCTGCAAAACTCATTAAGATGAAAAACACCGCGTTGCCTCATCAAACGAGCCAATACCGAAATTCAAGAAGTGGTCAAATGTGTTTGGGCCTTAAACACTTAAATATATGTTCTCTCTTCTCCTCATTATCCTGAAAAAAAAGGACTCCTCCTTTTTCCAGATTTATTCTCCTGTCTTTTTCCAGTATATTGGAATTCGCATTAATAACCGTTCTTTTTAAAACTATTGGACCTTATAGTCCAAGAACCGACCGCACAAAACCCCTATGTCATCGAGCACAAAAAAAAATCCTTTATTTTGTGGAAGAGTAGTAATAGGGGAATCTAATCATCCCTGTCTGCCGGAAGTGAAGTGGTGCATAAGGCAAATGGACGAAAAAAGAAGTTGAGACTTCGTGGCATTTAATCTCCATGGCAACGGCTCACCCGCCTAGACTAGAATGTTTTTATTTTATCGTTTGCCGGTTGCGAAGTTTTTATTTTGGGAAAATGATTTTGGCATCAGATGGATGCATAATTCTGTTGATTATTTCATTCCAGTTGACTTAAAGAACTGATTCTATTCTTCTCGGACTAAACCCAAAGCTTATTCGTTATATAAAATTCATTCGATTCTGTTCTAGTTATTCTATTCGATGTACCGAACTATTATATTCTTAGTATTTTCATTTAAAAGGATTCAAGCTTGTGATGGTAATGTGATATAAGAAGATTATTATTATTTTGAAATTTATTTCGTCTCGTCTGTATTCCTTATATGAAGTATTAAGTACATATAATGCCCATTCCTGATATAGCGAAATGTTCATATGTTAATGTCCTTATTAAAATAAATACTGTGTTGTATAAGAATTCAAGCCCATTATTATTTCCAGTTCTCTTGTTTACTTTTTGGGAGATGGGTAAGTACCATCAAACCCTTTTAATATTCTAGTTATTTAATTCGGTTTAATTTAAATTCTGTCTGCTTTTAATTTCGAAATTCGTAACTTTAAAAATGTATTCTTATTCGCACATTTTATAACCTATTCATGATTCTATTCTCCAGCAAAAATTGATACCACTAGTGGCTCACTCGTAGGTTTAGCATTGTGTTTGTGCTACAATTAAAAGTATGAAAACATGGAAAACTGCGTGCAGGAAAACACAATGCTAAACCTACGAGTCAACCACTGGTGGTATTAATTTTTGGCTTATGCACAACTTTACTTCCGGCAGACATGCATCATTAGATTCTCCTATTACTACTCTTTCATAAAATAAATAATTTTTTCTTGTGCTCGATAACATAGGTTTTTGTGCGGTCGGCTTTTGGACTATTACTTTTAAGAAGATGAAAAACAGCTTTGGATTTTTTTTGCTGTTAAAACTATATTTCACTGGCTTTTGACTAATTGTAGCAACTTGGCTAATTCTTAAAGAAAACCTAGCCAAATTCAAATGATGGTTGTAAGGTCTGTCTCAAAGGTTTAAGCACAAGCATAAAATGTCGTTTATCAAACAATTATAAAAAGTTAGAATGAATAACATTTTTTATTTGCAAATTTGGCAACATTATTTAAATAAATGATATCCCACCTATTACTTCGTTAGAAGTATTGTGTGAAGGCTACAAAATGTGAGATTTTGATTGTCTGAGATATTGAAATTATCCATTGAAAGTAATTCAAAATTTCAACGGATAAATTTATTTTCTATTGGAAAATAAAGGATTTTCCATGTAAAATTGTTAACTTTTGGAGAGCTTAAATTATAAATTAATTTTTATGTAATAATGTGCCATTTCTTGGCATATGTATGGCAGACGATAATGACACTTTCATTTCAAAACATTTTTTACACTTTTTTTCCCAGGTCTAAAATTTTAATGTTGGTTAAAGGAACATATTTTTTATATAGTAGCTCAAATTCAATATAATTTTCAATTTTATTTGTTAATTTATGGAAGCTAGGGAAATGACATAATAAAAGACAATTCGATTTTTACAAAGACTTTAACCTTTTAGTGCCAAGGAGGCACCGTCGCGCTGCTCTGAAAAGTGCCAAGGAGCGCCGTCGGCTTACTCTGTCGTCGTGCTGTATCTGAAAATTCACTTGTGTCCGACATTTTGAAATCAAAATTAGAAATATTAAAAAAATAATAATTACAATGTTTATATAAAAAATATGCGATCGAAGTTAGTTAGAATGTAATATAATGAATAAAAATACGAACACGGTAACACGGTCGTCACTATGTTTATTCAATGTTCGAAATTATATCACAACAAGCAAAACAAAGATTTTTTTTCACAGCTTAGAAAAAACTGCAGAAAAAAATGATAGTGCCTTTCATTCACAGTTTATCGTTTGCAATCAGAAAACTTTTTACATTTTGGTATTTCTGTTGCTAGGCGACAATAAATTAAATTTAAATAGCACTTTATCAAACACAGAGCGCTCCAAAAGTGAACTGTCAAAAGGAGTGCTATCGCGACGCTGGCATTTTTCACAACTAGCGAGAGCAGCGCGACGGCTTTCCTTGGCACTAAAAGGATTAAGCACATTATTCACAAAAAAATATCTAAAAGATTTTGTTAGTATCTGTGATTTTACTACTTTTGTCTTGAACTATGTCGAAAATAAGATGAATTACTCTACAGAGCAATATGCCTGATAGAGAACTAAAATGATCAGTTCAGGAAAATGACATTCATTTTCAGTGACAATCATTGAAATGAATCAATCAATGAAATTCTTTGTAAAGTACAGAATTTCTCACCTGCCTCATTTGTGTTTTTTATGAGGTATAAATATTAATAAGAAATTAAAAGCTAGAAAAAGATATTTGTACAGTACAGTATTATGCCCTTTACTTTGCATACACCCGTAAGGCATGGTGACGTCACATTCTGACTTTGTGACCATCGATCGTTGATGTGACGTCGATGTGAAGTCACAGTGACTAAAATGTGAAGTTATGGCCGTTTTAGAGCTCAAATGTGACGTCACAATGTGACCACTTTGTGAAGTCACGGTGTGACAAATTTGTGAAAAATGTGTCATTTGTGACTTCTTTGACATTAACATTGTGACGAAACTGTGACAAAAACGACGATATTTGAATTGCCAGAAACATGTTTTTAAAATAAATAACATGTTTTGAAGAATTTTTGTAATTTTCTAAAGATTTTTAAGAAAGTCACATCCCAATGTCACGTCACTGAGTGGTGGCATTTTGGTCACAGATGTGATGTGATCAAAGTGACTCACAGTGACACTGTGACTATGCATGCTAATAGGGCATCATAGTGTGACGTTGAAACTGGTGTTATTCAATTGAAGTGAAAAAACTTCTTTAAAACACCATAAAATAAATTAAATTGTGCAAAACCTTTCGAAAGAACTTATTCTTTCTTCGTCAGGCGCGAAAAGACGAGCTTCTACTATGAATATAGCGTCGCGACGTTGCGAAATTTAATTTATTTTATGGTGTTTTACTGAAGTTTTTTTCGCTTCCATACTCTGACGTGCCAGAAAAATAAGTCACCTGTATTGTAATTTAATGACATAACGGTATTTCAAATTTATTGAAATTGATATAGATCACTACATCTCATTACAAGATGAATCTTAAAGAAAAAGGCATTCGTGACATTTATCGTTCATTTACGGAATAAAAAAATAAATCGGTTACAGTACTGTTTTTAAGTAATAATTGCTGGAAGTGCGTTTTTAAAGTAAAAAATAGCCTGTTTAGATCGTTCTCAGCTATCCAATACAAAAAAGAAAATAAAACACGTAAAAATAGCAAAATTTGAGCGAGATGTTTGAAAATAATGCCCTCATAGACTTAACATTATCATCCGGGTCTTTTTGAGTGACTAATGTGGGCTCTTAAAGACCCACAATAGTCACTGAAAAAGATCCGGATGATAATGTAAAGTCCATAGGAGCGTTCTTTTCAAATATCTCGCTCAAATTTTAATATTTTTACATGTTTTTTTTTTTTTTTTTTTTTTTTTTTTTTTTTTTTTTTTTAAGCTGACGACGATATACAACCGGCTTAGTTACTTTTTCAATTTTGCTTATATATTTTTTATATTACGATAGTTTTAATGTCAGAACCGGTTTAAACCGGTTTTGAAATTTAAAGTAGTTAAAAAAAAAAAAATCTCAAACCAAATTAAAAAAAGTAAAAACTAGCCGGTTGTGGATCGTCCTCAGCTATCGTATGAAAAAAAAAATCATGTACAAATATTAAAATTTTAGCAAGATATTTGAAAAGAACGCTCCCATAGACTTTACATTATCATCCGGGTATTTTTTTGTGCTAGTTTTGCATCTTAAGACGCATTGTTGGTTGGTATGCAGGCAAAATGCCGCTATTCAGCGTATGCTTTTTATTCCAAATATTCCTGGCCGTAACGAAAACTGCTAAAGAGCTGTGCATATGTAACGTTATCACTTTTGAGAGGGGGGGGGGGAGGATCTGGTACATGATATCGTAAGATATCTCTAGGGGTAGGGGAGTTGCTTCTTAATATCGATGTCATTTTTTATGCAACCCTTTTTTCTCTATTTATTTGTAACATGGATTTTGGTTCAAAATAGTATATTACCTTTTTTTAATCTGTTATCTATTTGTATGAAAATACAAAGATATTATTAAAATCCCTAAATTATTATCATATAATTTAATTCTAAAACATGGAATGCCCAACATTTGACATTAGAATTCTTCTGCATATGTATAAATATATAATCATGGTTCGAAAAACCATACGTGAATGAAGCTTATGTTTGCTAATAAATAAAAGAGAAAGAATTTGTCTACTTGTTTTGTTGAAAAAAAATTCTATCTGCCCCCATCCCTCCTCCGTTCGAGAAATTGCAACAAGTCTTTATTACTGTTAAATGCATTACTTAACAAAAAATTACTATAAAATATTTATAGTAGTGACTATTAAGTAGTAAATTAAGAGTAGTATTTATTATAAGTTTGAGTAAATAGTAGTATACTTATACAATAACTATTTCTTTTCAGTGTTATTTTACATAAAGAGATATTTTATTGGCTTCTCTTCATTTGAATCAATTTAAGTATGCGAAAATTAAATAAAACCAACTTTTTTTTATCAATTCAAACAAACAATAAATAAATAAATAAATAAAATTAAAATTTGATAACAATATCATTAGTGGAGAGGGAGGATGTCGAAGGATGACAATTTATAATATCGGAAAGGGAGGAAGGGGGGCCAAACTGACCAAAAATTTGATAACGGTAGATTTACACAGCCCCTAAATCATAAAAAAATCGCGAACGGGATAAAGCTTCCTCTTCATGCATTTGTTTTAACATCTTATGGGTTTTTGTAGCGGATTTGCCCAATCAGAAGCAGATTTTAATATTTATTTTATTCTCTATATCGACATAGACAAAACAAAAATCTTTTTTATTTGTCCTGTACCCAGTATTCTCGCTGACATTTGACGAACGTTAGTAATTTGGCTAATTAACTATAAAAAAACATTCGCCAAATGAAAAAAGTATTAACAAAATAGATTCGCCCTTATAGCACAAAACAAATTATCTTTAATCCATCAATGTACCCCCGTTCTCTCAATATATTCTAAAATAACCTAAGTTTTTATAACTACGACAACGATTGTTATTAATCTAATTTCAACTGTTCGCTACAAATATTTTAAAAATATGTATATATGCATATGTCAGAAAAACGGAAAAGAAAAGAAAGAAAAAGCAAAAATTGAGAACTAGCAATTTGGCGAATCTAATCGCTTGTTTACTCGCCAAATGAAAAAAATTAGTCGCAATTTGGCGCGATTGTGAGCGACAGCAAGAACCCTGCCTGTACCCCCTTAAAAGGACAAAGACCTTCAAATTCATTTTTTATTGCACTTTAAATACTATCAAAGAGCTCACTGTATGAATTATGGCATATATTTATCAAACAATAAATTAAAAAAATTAGAGGAAAAAAAAAACCCTAAATATTTTAAAAACTTCCCGAACGGGCAAATTCTATTAGTAAAATGAGAAATTATCGAATCTCACCGGAATTTAAATCAACTTTTTTTAGAAACTAAGAACCCCTTAATTTACGCTTTCATTGTAAAAGCAAAATTTTAATAAAATATTATTGGTGCCGTTTGCAAGTTTGTAATTAAATTAAGTACCCCAGATTGGACGCAGTGTGCATAAAAGGGTTAAGCATTGTGAAGAACTTTTTATGAAACGCTAAGTGCACTCCACATCAATTAAATTCCTCAATGTTTTTCATACCAGTTTGTTTTACATATGCAAATATAACTGTCCATTATTATATTTATAACTAAATGTAATTGAAAAGTTTAAAAATAGTTAAGTGCAGAAATAAGATGCAAAAATGCAGAACATTTCATAAAATTTAGAAAATATTTTTTCTTAATTTTACATTCAAATATATAAAATTCTATGCGCAGTTTTATGTTTATATGAAAACCAAACTGGCTTAATCAAAATTCAGGAAAATTCTTTATTCTTCAGCATTTATTATTATTTTTTTAATTTCTTGTGTGATAAATAAATGCCATAATTTTTCTATGTCCTTGAATAGTATTAAAAGGGCAATTTAGAACAAATAATAAAAACAACTTAGAAGGTTTGTCCCCTTAAAAGAATCGTTAAACATGTTCTTATCATTCGAAAAAATCATGGAAGCTGGGAGTTTTTAATAATACTTCGTCTTTAATTCATTTGGTATCTCAATTTACTGCGAGGTTTTTAGTTAAATATGTCTTGAAAAAAGAATCACTAAGTGAAGCCACATCCTTTAAAATACGTTTATTAATGACAAATTCATTTGGTATACAGCTATTACTCAAACCGAAGCATCTAAATTAGTACCTAATATTGTTTAGTTTGATAAGATGCCATATGAAACGCAGTTTATGGCAAAGATAGTATCTGGAACAGCAAATGACTGCTTTACTCTGTACACATCGTATAAGGGTCCTTAATTATCATTAACATCTAGTTGTGGTGCGCTGTAGACGTCGAAAATTGCTTTTTGATGTTATTTATGGGTTTGATAAGAACTTTATTAAACGGTTATATGCTAATTTACTTCTTTACACACATATCAGATAATGTACCGAGGCTTAATATCTTTATTAACCAACATCTAAATTAAAAGAACAGAATATCAATGAAAATTACGAAATAATATACGATGGGTTACTTGAGATTCATTACAGATGATTACTATAATTAGGGAAAATGGTGAATTAATATTTTTTATGTGTAAAATAAAGCAGAAATTTCTGGCAAAGGTCGTAAATACGTACCGTCAGTGTCAACAATTATTCAATTATATTTGATTTATATGTCGCTTAAAAAATAATTAAATAAGGAAAATACTTATTTTTTGAAGGTATTAACTCTTAACGAATGGATGCTGTCATATTCGCGACAATAAATTATTTTTCAGTTGTGTCAAATTCGTGAAAGTCCTTCTGTTATAGATACCAGTACTTTTGAAAGAATTTATTTATTTACTTTAATTTGACCTCGAAATCTGAATACTTAAATGTTCGCTCTCCATATATTTTCTTTTCTCTTATTTTTACATAAAACTTAAAAAAAAAAACTGTCCTGAAAAAGCGCTTTTGTTTTATATTTTCCCAGTGATTTTCGCGACTCCCTTTGAGATAGACTGCCGCTTCGCCCTACCTTGGTATTTTTTCTTTGAACTTGTACTCATTTCACGTAATTAAATGCCTTTTTAATATTTATTAATACCTCAGTTATGCAGCATTTTTTATAACTGCAGTTATACTTATTTCTTATTTAATTATTTTATTCCTTTCATCAAAGGCAACTTTTCTACTTATCCTTTGTATAATTCTCTTATTATTGTATAAAATATATAATTGTATAAGATATATAATCAAAATTTTAGTACAACAATTAAGCATTTCTACTAATTTAATCTAAAAGCCACCCAATTAAAAATAAAAAGTAACGAAGGAACACAGAGTGGAATAATAAAGTAAATGGACTGCAATGTATAATACAGTAAAAAATCTACTCCCCAATAGCGGACACCTCTATTTAATGGACATTTTTTCAATCCCCACTCCGAAAACGTAAATTTTCGTGTGTTTAGCCTCTGAATAACGGACATTCCGAATAGCGGACAAGTAATTTTGGCTATAAAGATTAAAAAATTATTTCTAAAGAGAAATAAAAGGAGAGGGGAAGCAAAAAGCCCCTAAATTCATCAGGAAAATGTGTCACAAATTTTGTGACCCCAAATAAATGCAGGAAGTGGGAGGGGGGGGGAATTTCCCTTCCCACGTCAAGTGTTGAAATAAGGTGGTGGTTAGGGAGGGAATCCCCTCCCAGGGGCGGATTTAAGGGGTCGCGATGGTCGCAATCGCGAGGGGCCCCGCATCCCAAGGGCCCCCAAATCTTCTTTTGAGTTTTAAAAAAATGTGACTTTTAAAAAAAGAATTTTCTTTATGTTCCCTTTTAATTTTTCAGATTATACCATTTTCATGTAATAAATATTGTTTTTCTATCATTTGCTACTACCGGAGGAATTTTAGCTTTCCCTTATTTATTATTATTATTATTATTATTATTATTATTTCGTTATGAATTATTAGGACATTGGAGGCAAGGAGTGGGATTCATAGGAAACTTTGGTCTGAGCTGAAAGAAAGCCTGTTAGGGACCTTCTGTAACGATTTAATTATACAGATTGAAGTGCTGATTAAATCATGGGCCACCACTTGGGGCCCTTGACTTTAAGGGGCCCCACACTTGGAATGAAGTTTTCATAAAACTGATATTTTAAATGTATTTTTACTTTGTTACTGATTAGCTATGCTAATAAAAGAAACTTTCGTTCTGTGTGTCTGTGTGTGATGGCCAGCAAAATGCACCCCACGTCGAAGTCTAAAAATTTGGGTGAGGATAGTCTAAGCCAGTTCCTGGTGCACTTGCATAAGAATTTTAATTTCTTTAGACCCGGGCCCCCTGGACCTTTTAAAGTTCTTATATCTTACATTTTTCATACCCCCGCCCCCTTCTATCTGATCTTCTTCGTTTTTGGGGCCCTTTCTTCATTTCGTTATTCCCCTTTGTATACGTCAGTTAAGATATTGGCCCGGTACGCTGCCAATGAAGTCTTTGTGTTCTAAATCTATACTAATAGAACAAACTTTCGTGTTATCTATGTGCGATGGCTAGCGAAATATACCACACATAGAAATCTGAGAATTAAGTAAGAATAGCTGAAGACAGGTCCTAATGCACACTAGGCTCAAATTTTTAATATTTTAAGGATTGGGGTCCATATAAGATTTTATGCACAAAATTGTTAATATTTTGCCTCTTTTCATCCAGTATTCTTTGTTTTGAGAAACCTTTCTCCATTTAATTATTCTCGCCTTTTAACCCCCAGTTAAGATCCTGGCTCTTTGGGGCTCAATATAGGGCCGCTTGAAGTTTTTCTGCAAATAAATTATTAATCAATTGCTTTTCTTTTAATCCGATCTTAATTTTTGGGATTCTTTTTCCATTTAGTTATTCTCATGTTTCTACATTACAGTTTAGATCATAAGGCTCCCTAGGATGCCGTAGAGCCTGGTCCAGGGTTTCCTGAAATTTTTGTGCTCCAAGCGTTTTTTACCCCTTAATTTTTTCACCTTCTTAATATATAATTTTAAAGTTGATTCTTGGAAACTTCTTCTCAGATCAATATCTTCATATTTTAAACAGGGCCCTAGGGCACTTTTTTAAACATTTACCCATTTTTGTGCATTTATTACCAATAACACTAGTATACAAATTTAAACATTTTTATACACCTTTAATGAAACGCCTGTTTTCTTATACTACTTTTTACAAAGGCGGTATATGAAAAAAAATCTATCATGTCACATTTTTTTACTTTCTTCTATACTGGTTGTCTGTCCACTCTTAACAGTGTCCAATGGTTAATTCCTTTAGTTACAGACATATAGTTCCAGTTAGAAAAATGTTTTAAACGAGGTAAAGAAATATATTACAAGTGATTTTGGTCAATAAAAACATTTCTTAAAATATTACGAAATTTAAATGTATTGTACGGTCCCCCGGTCCTATAAATTGTACTCATTAAAATTTTCCCGTCACACTGAGAATTAAGACAAAAAAGTCTCGTTATTTATAGATTAAAATTAACCGAATAACAGTTGTTTAAAGTTGGAGCATATTTTTTGCTACAAATTAGGGGTCATTCACAAATTTAGTAGAAAAATAATTTTGTCAGATATATTAAAAAAATAGTTGAGAGTAAAGCAAATATTGCAATGTAAACTTGAAATCTTTAATCATATTAATATATTATTGCAAAATATACAATTTCTAATAAACATGTAAAAAGAAAAAAAGAAACAGAATTTTTTTTAAATAAAATGATGAAAATTAGCAACCTCAATTCTTTACAAGATAATACATATTTTAAAATGTTACTTGATAACACTAGCCTGAAAAAAAATTGGTTTATGACATGTGTTTTAGTTTTTAACAATTTATTCATGTATTCTGTATCACTGAATCCGAAATTGTTCTTCCTTTTTTACTAACACGTAAAGATTTTTTGTAAATTTTAAAGTTAAAAAAGAAAAAAACGGCGAAAATTTGGAAGGGGAGAATGGAGCACATTGGGATATGGGGCAGATTGGGACAAAGCCTTTGTCTCATAATATCTATGGTGAAAAAATGGTCATCCATGGATTTTTAGAAAATCTAAAAAATGAAAATTATGAAAATATATTGCTGTATTATTAAAAAACTATCATGCAATAAGTGTGAACATGTCTCTGAAGATACATTTTCTCCGTTCACACCAGGATTTTTTCCTGAAAACTTGGGAGCCAGGAGTTACCAGCAGGGCGAGCATTTTCACTAAGATCTTAAACTTTTTTCAGACAGACACAAAGGATTTTGGTACAAAAGTATGTTAGGGGACTACTGCTGGTTTGTTTTAAGAGAACCAAATCAAGAAAACTACAAAAAAATGAATAAAATCCATCATTTTATCATTTAAATTTTTTATATTTCATGTTATTATTATTTTAAATATTTAATAAACATTTATTTCAACTAGACGTCACAGATTTTTTACAATAATTTTTCAATACTCAGCATACTAGAATCTATAAAAAATACTCATTTCGGCCAAGGTATATAAATTGTGTAAACCAGTGTGATTAATACCCTGGATTAATTTTGATTAATTGAAATCTAACGCGCGAAGTATTAAGACTGTTTAACATATTTTCATATTAGATTTCTAATTTTAATTATCAGTTGGTTTCTTTTGGGGTCACTTTTATAGCTTTCTTTAAAATGATCCGATTTAAAAATTTTCCGTAACAACTTCTTAAGTATTCCAGCTACCACATGAACAAAAAAACTTCTCAGACTTTAGCTATCACCATTTTTGTACATTAATTGCTTTCTTGGGGTCCTTGCTCTAACTTCATTAAAAATAATCCAAATTGCATGCATTTTTTTACATAGTTCTAGCTTTTCCCTATTAATATAATTTTGTCTAACTGTAGATCTAAAACATTAAGTGCTAAGACTTTTTAATATGTTTTCATGTTAGGACCCTGTTTTTAATTATTTACTGGCCCCTTTTGTGCCCTTTATTATAGCTTACTTATAAATTGTCCAATTCACTAGCTTTTTTTAAACCAACTCATTAGGTTCTCCAACTACTTCATGAACGACAAAAACATTTTTCAGACTTTAGCTGACACCAATTTTGAATATTAATCGCCTTCTTCAGGTCCTTGGTGCAGCTTTTTAAAAAATGGTCCAAATTGCATGCAGTTTTCTTTAACATACTTTTAGCACGTCTGATTAATTTAAAGACTATTTACAATAAAAATACCTTCATATAAAACGACGTGCCAATTAAGTCTCTGGTAACTTTGGGCCAGGTATCGGGCCTAGTGCAGTTCTTACATCCTAAATTGTTAAAAATTATTCTTTTTTAACCCGAACTTCATTTTTGAAACCCTTTACCATTTAGCTATTCTCCCATTCCTAGATTCCAGTTAAAATCCTGGCTACCCTAGTATCATGAAGGGAACCTTGAACTTTTTGTGTGGCATGCATTTTTCATCTTCAAATTTTCTCCCATTCACACTGCAAAATTTTAAAGTTGAGTCTTGCACGCCTCTCTGGACCAACACTCTCATATTTTTTATTGGTAGCCTAGGGGCATATTTTATGCATCCCCCTTTTATTGCTCATTTCTTCAAAACTTCGTTTTAATTATTAATTCTTACTTGAGCTTAATTTTGACTAATTGAAGATCTAAAGTGCGAAGAACTAACAAGGAAGGTCTCCATACGGGCAGAAGCCGATTAACTACCACCCGGGCCCCTAGGCTTGACTTTCTGAGGGCCCCCTTTCACTCCTTCAAAGAGGTATATACTGGAAAAATTAAAACACATGCTCGCTTCATTAACTCATAGATCACTGATGATAAAAATATAAATGATTGCGACAAAGAATTTCGCACATATTTTGTCTTCTGTATTAAATATTAATATTGGTCCAGTGTAAAAGAATATTTTCTTCTTCTTTATATTAGGAAAATTTTAGCACCGGGCTCCCTTTTCTTCTGGGCCCCTAGGCTTCAGCCTACTCAGCCTAATGGGTAATCCGCCTCTGCATACGGGCATACTCAGAAAAATCTGAAAAAAATACAGAATGTTCTTCTCGTATAGTTATATGTGTTTATAAAAAAAATTCGGCGGAACCTCCTTATAACGTCCGTAAAAAAATAATAAAAATTTTGTTTATTTGGCGATTTATCTCCGGTTGGCGAAAAAACGAAATTTAAAAAAATACGCTTTTACGCTTCAAATACTTAAAAAAAAAAAAAAAAAAAAAAAAAAAAAAAAAAAAAACTTTCTATGTTCAATTTATTTAAATAAGTTTAGTTTAAGTAATTTTAGTTTTGCATTTTTACTTTACTTTAAGTGTAATTTTGTCATATACGTTTATATGTACTTATAACAAAATGAAATTAATATATTTTATCATTTAAAACACCATTTAAATTGATTAAAATTGTTCCAAATTGAAAAATACACTGTTAAAAATCTGCTGCATTTTGTTGCAACGCACTCCTTTGCTTGTATAGAAAACGGTTACTTGGCCGTGAAATGGAGCTTTCTCATTGGTTGGAATAGAGATATTATATACAAGCGGTGGAGTGCGTTGCAACAAAATGCAGCAGATTTTTAACAGTGTATGACGCGGTCAATTCAACGTGCTATGGAGCATTCTCATTGGTCAGAAGAGAGATATTCTATAAAAGTAGTGGAGTGACGTTGCAGTAAATGCTGCAGATTTTTAACAGTGAAGTCAATTAAAATCAATTTTCAGATTCGTTAAAATCGTCTGCTTTTGGCGAGGAAATGCACTGTTCGCCAAATCCCGCGTCGCTTTCAGCTTTTCACGCCAATTATTCCAAACTATTTTATTTTTTTACATATCTAATAATGTAATTCCGCCGCTAATTTTCACTGATCCTTTATTACCTACATGAGTAGTTTAATTCGTATTTTTTTCAAAAAATTCTGAGTATGCCCCCAATGGAGACCTTCCTTGTAAGATCATTTAACAAGTTTTCATGTTAGGAACTTGCTCATAACGATCGGTTGACTCCCTTCGGTTTTCTCTTATAAATGCCCTTAAAAATGGGCAGATGCACTAGTTTTTTCACGAACAAATTCATATGTCCTCCAGCTAAACATTTTCCAAAATTTAGCTACCACCAGTTTCAAATATTAATCGCTTTCTTGGGGTCCTTAGTGCAGCTTTTTTAAATTGATCCAAACTGCATGCAATGCCTTTAACATAGTTCTAACGTCCTCCGACTGCTTTAAAAACTATTAGAAAATATCTTTATAACGTAACTACAATCCAGTTAAAATGCCAGGCATTTTGGAGCCCAGTATCGACCCTTCAATTTTTTTACACCATAAATTGTTAATAAATGGTTCCCTCTTAATTCTATCTTCATTTATGAGATCCTTTATCAGTATTCTTCCGTTTTCACATTTCAGTTAAAATCGCGAGCACCCTAGGATCATATAAAGCCTGATCCGGGACTTCTCCAACTTCTGTGCGGCATGCCTTTGTCACCTCCTAATTTTCTTGCACTTTTAGTGAAGATTTTTAAAGTTGAGTCTTGGACTCCTCTCACTGGACCATCATCCTCATATTTTTGCTAGGAACCTGCCCTGTTTAAAGTAATTTCTTCCAATTTTTGCACATTTCTTCAAAGTTTTATTCTATTGATTATTTTGTAGCTATGTTTAATTGTAGTACTGTAACAGATTTTTTGTGTGTGTGTCCCTGTAAATGAATAAAAAATGCTATGAATGCTTTAACGTGAACGTAGTGAAATTCAGTAATTTATATCAGTTTCAGTATATCTGAAATAGCGTAATATCATTAAAATACTCTGCAAACAATTTTTCCTTATATACCATAATGTAATCGAATTCTTTTGGGTGCCTTTGTAAATGAACCATTAATTGTACTTATTTCATATGCAATAGCAAACATGGTTTGGTAACCCTAAATAATCTCTATAAATTGCATGAAAATCCGAGTATATTTACGGCAGTTACAGCATAGACAGATGGCCAGAACGGACAGACAAACCGAATGCATAATCACTTTTCAACTTTATTGAAAAATGGAAAGGAAAATAAGCATTTAGCACATTTATCCGCCACAGCATAAAAGTTCATGTAAAATTCTGATGTAATTTGAACATGAAATGAATTTGTGCATCTAATCTTTAACGATTTCATTACATTTAAATTAATTTGTAAGTAATTATTGTAATTAAGTTTTGAATGTGTATTATTTTTAAAATAGAAATGTGCATAATTTTTCCAAGATGGAAGGGCCCCAAAAAGTTTTAGTGAGAGGGGCCCCTCACTTCATAAATCCGCCCCTGTCCCCTCCCCCTGGAGCATTGAAATGTCCCCCGGATGATTTGAGAATTTATGCTTGTAATGTTTAAGAAGTGCAATTACCTCCCTGGAACTTTATAATGTCCTTCCGGAGCCAGAGAAATCCCACCAGGAGAAAAATATCTGAATTCAACACTGCCCACGTCCGACAGAAAAAAAAGTTAAAGATTTGGGATTTTTAGCTGATTAAAGTCAAATTTCTTGATCCACAGAATTTTATTTAAATTTTATTGCTTAAAAAATTTTTTGATCTCTGATTAATCATATAAAAATGTTTTATGATATATAAAAACAAATTTACCACTTAACCGGCGACAGGTATGGGGAAACAGTGCTTTTACCCCCGACTTATCTCGGGGCAGACGGTTAAGTGGTTAATGAAGTATTAAACATTTCTTAGTAATTTTTGAATATCTAAGGTTTTCCCAATAGCGGACACCTCCAAATAGTGGACAGTTTCCGCGCTCACAAGGTGTCCGTTATTTATAGGTTTTACTGTAATATATTTTTTTTCTCATTAAATTTAAATTCCCCCCCCCCCCCCCAAAAAAAAAAAAAAAAAAACTATTGCTGTTTTCAATTGTAATAATTATTGGCTCGTTCATTTTCAAAACGAAATCATGAATTTGTATAAATAAGCAAAAATATTTTCTGAGGAAAAGCCTTATTAAGGTTTGAAAGTACTAAGATATTTCAAATAAAATTAACTATTAGCATCTCTATTTTATTATTTTAATCACCTTTTAAATAAAAATGAATATTTTAAAATTCATATTCCATATATTTTCTACGTTTTTCATAGTAAACGTTTACAAGAACCCTCATTTCTAAAAAAGATTGTAAGATATTGAAATAAAATTTGGTCAGGAAGATTCTTCTCATCTATTGGTATGTTATGAAGTAAAATACAGCTTTTAAGTATGTATGTACATATGTATGAGGCTGCTTTTGTTGAAAAAAAAATTTTTTTTAAGGAAAAATCATACTTTGTATACAAAACTTTGTATATGTTAGTAAATTTTAAAAAGTACTGTAAATCTTTTGCTTCATAACACAAATAAGTGCTTGATAATCTATTGTTTTTTTTTTTTTTTTTTTTTTTTTTTTTTTTTTTTTTTTGTGAAATACATTGAATAGATTTCGTTATAGTATGTTTGGAATTCTTCGCTAAAATTTGACTTAATATTGCCTGAATTTGAAAAGTTAATTAAAATTCCATTCAAAATTTATTTGAATCCGTAGTTTAATTCTGATTTTAAACTAAAACACATGAGTGTGATACAAATTTCATATATTACAAAAAATGTGAACCAAAGGTAGGCGCATACTTTCATTGAAAGAATAGATCAATTTAAAGTAAAGATAACTTAAATTTAGGGGGAACTGGGGCACATTGATACACCCCCCTCTACTGCTCACAGAGTCATTACAGGAAGTTTCACAACAGCTCCAAAAGGTTGAACTAGTGCAATCAACTACATACAGAAAGTCTTGGGATGATTCAGTAGTTTGATGGAATGGGACGGGGGATTTATTGTTTTTGTAGGTCAAAAGTAAATTTGAGTTGTACAATTGAAATGGTATTATACAACTGTTCCAGTATTTTCAACCAAAAAGAATACTCTCCCTGGCAAGTAAAGCTACTCTTTATCAGTTCCTCATTCTTTATTGTTAGATAAATTGTGAAGTGTTGGATTTGAGACTCATTTTATTTAAAATGGCTGTATGGGGCACATTGATACAACCTAAGTCGTTTTCTAGTTCGTTTTTTCACTATCTTTTGTTATTCTTTTTACCCTACACTCCTTAATTCAACCATTTTTTGCCAAAAATTTCTAAAATTAGTTTTTATTGAAGTGAAATAGCTCTAATTTCTTTATATTGGAACATTTTATAGTATTTTTTCAAACAGAAGACGTACGAACTTACCCAACATCTAGTGCTAGTAGAACTAACACAAGAAAAGGACGGCAGGCTGAAAAATCTCAAATTTATATCGAATCTGCGGAGAAAAGACGTATTTTCGACTTGAGAAACCCTTTCGATTTTTTCCCTAAAGAAAAAATGACTTTAACCTTAATAACATTAACGCTTACTATGTAAATAGTTTAATTAGAGCTTTACAAATATTTCATAGTCTGAAACATAAAGAATGTTCTTGTTTTAACGAGTGTTGTTGCTACTATTCAATTCATATTTATATAATAATAGGCATAGGAAGAGTTTTGGAGGTGTTTAGAAAATATATTATGACATTATTAAACTTATATTACAACTTTCAAATACTTTTTGTACTTTATTACAAATTCTTTCTCGAAAGTAACCTTTATTTTCAATTTAAAGAGTGAAATATATGTTTAAAAAAGAATCGCAAACAGTGTAAAGAGAATTAAGTAAATTTTTATTATTATTATTACTAAACGCCTAAACGTTAATAAAGTCAATTAGTAAATGCAGAGAGACATACTAACATTATCACGTGTAAACAGTATCAAAAGCGTTAAAACGTTATAACATAAAGCGTTAAAACAATACGTTAAAACAATAATATATATAAGCGTTAAAACATACGTTAAAACAAAATGATACTCAAATGATACTCAATGGGGGTGGGGTACCTAAATTCTCGCTAAATGTTTGAAAATACACGGATTTTGATTACATTGGGCTAATTTTAATCACTTGGCGCCTTTTAATGAAAACTCAGATTACTTCTATTGGGGGAGGGGGGGGGGGAGTATCGGAAAACGGGGTTCCAGCTGCAAAGCGTGCCTTACATTGATCGGGCTCAGTCTAATGTGCAAATTAAAATTTTTTTTTTTTCGTTAATGATTGGGCATATGATACCTTGAGTATATATGCATGGCTTCTATAATAATTGATCGTATAATGAGCACATATGTATTTTTAAAATGGTCTACTTTTACGTCAAAAAATATTCCATAAATTATATTTAAAAAATAAATTTTTTTTCAAAATAAAAATAAAAATTTAGCACTTCTTAATCGACAGAAAATAGACATAACTAAATATCTTATCATTGTAAGTAGTTAAAATCAGATCATTTTTAAAATATTTTTGTGTTTAGTATCCTTATCAAATTTCATAGCTAGCCATACAAATGTTCTCAAATTATCATGCGCACAATGACTTATGAATTAAAAATTAAACAGCTATTTTGATTTGAACACTGCACAAATTCCGTAAAATGCTAGTCAGTTTCTAATGATATTATATTAAAAAACATAATATCTTTAATTAATAGTCAGATTTTCATGTTTATATACAATAAAAGTTTTTGAAGATAGACTAATTCAATTCGCATTATTTTTGTTTGTTTTTGTCGTATTTAAAATGTACAAGACCCCTCAAGTATATATATATATATATATATATATATGTATTATATATATGTATATACATACATATATATATTACAAATTTAAAATTTTTTCGCCAAAACTAACCTTTATACTACCTTAATTTTCTTATAATAATGTTCCGTACTTACTTCAAATTATTAAATTAAAATCTTGTTTCTAGATCTAATCTGTTAATCTGTATGCAGACGATATAAATTCTTAATTTGCCTTAAAAAACATTATTCCAGTATGCGTAAATTTAAAAAGATGGCTCTAAATTAAAAATATTCTTAATTAAAACTTTATTTCTTAATATTCCAAATAAAACTGATTTCTTCTATGTTTTTATCAACCCTTTTTAAGAAAATCTTATTAAATTTATTCCAAAACCATACCTTTCAAAAAATATCATTATTTTATTTTATCTATTTATTTATTTTTCCGCCGTCAACCTTTGATGTGTGCATTAATAAATTCATTTCTTTTCTTTTTCTCTTAAAATTAATCATTTATAAAAATCGTCTGCCTAAGAAATTATGAGTCGATTATAAATTGGTTAAATAATATTTTTTTTAAATAAATTTATCGTCTGTGTAAAATAGTCTCGTATCTGGACAAGAATTCTGTTTACATAAAAGGATGATGGTTTGAGATTACAGAAAGTTCTAGAATTTTCTTTTTAGTTTTAAAGGGTGGAAGTCTCGAGATGAGAAAGAGAGAGATTCTGGAGTTCTTTCGTCGACAAGTACGGCTGGTTGAAGTAAATGATGGAATATTTTTTGGACATTTCGGTAAAAGATCGTTTGCAAAAAGGAGTTTTTCCCTCTATAATGACTACAGTTGAATAAATAAACTTACAGCCACCAATGAGTGATTTATCGGATATTCTACATTTATTTATTTTTTATTTTTTCCCTCGCTGGCCATGACTTCTGTGCAAAGAACGGGGACCCTGGCGATGATGTTTCTGGCTCCTAACTTTAAAATGTCACATATGTAATACATATGTCATGATATTTTAGAGGTGTTCCCGCAAACACAACATGTTTCGGAATGAATAGGATGTTGCGAAGAAATCGGAGTTCGAGCTGTCAACCGACGTCATTTCCATCAAATTATTTTGCAGTCGAAGTCCTGTGGGCATATGGGACGAGAATAAACGTGTGGTCATTTAAAAAAAATAATTACCATTTCTATTGAACGTAGAAGTATTGTTTATTAGCACTATAATTTAAAGGCTACTCCATATTATAACATTAAACTTCCAGACTCTTCCAAGTCCACGTGACCCAATCACAAATTAAAGGGTGTTCCATGCAAAAATATTTTCGTAATGACGATCACTACTGAAACTAAAATTCCACATTCCAAAAAGCAGCAAACCACCTTAACTGTTGAGAGATGAGTCAATTCTGATCGCTCCGAAAAAAACAAATGACTCTCTCAAAAATTCTCAGATAAATTGGCCCCTCCCCTCTGACGTATTGCTTTTCAAAATCCATTAATATTGATTCGTATGTAGTTGTAATTTACTTCGCGTCCTTCCATTGGTTTATGGGTGGGGTTAGTCGTAAGGATTCTTTACTAATCGGCATAGTATGCAAGAGTAATTTGTCCCATGCGGATGAGTCCAGCGCAGACAATTATTAAATAAATAAAACAAAATTAAAGTTTTCGATAAATGTTTTATTCTAAAAAAGGAAATAGATTTGTGGAATAAAATTAAGATTTCGTAATAAGATATTGACATTTAAGTAATACATTCTAGTTCTTTTTAGGAAAATAATTCCTAGATTATGCTGAATTAAAGAATATAAAAATAAAAGGAACTTTATCCGTTAAAAATATTAATATATTACGGAAACTGAGAATGAAAGTATGTTCTTATAAAACTTTAGAACGAACTCAAAGCGGGAAAATGGCGAAAAAAAATGTTTATTTTTACATATATATATTTATTTAATGAGGATTAACTACACTTAAACATATTTCTCTCATAGCTCCCTAAAATTCACTTAGTCGAACCACCTTACATTGGATATAACGGGTGTATTCAAATCGAAGCTGCTTATTTTCTGATTTATTTTTAAACTCATTTTTTATCTAAAATGCATCAAATTTGCAAAATTTCTTATTCAGAAACTATATAACGTAACATAATTGTCTTTTTTTTTGATAAAGGCAGAATATATTGCAAAAAAATGTTGTCAAAGTGGACGTTTTGAACCGAATATTCTGAAGCGAGATAACTGGGAACAAAAAATGATCATACTAAGACAATAACTGTGTATAAATTAAATCTTAATTAATTGAGCGTAAAAGTAAATTCCACTGTGTTAACACTTTTATACACTTCTTGAAAAAGCACTTAACAAGTTTCACTTTTTTGCTTCAAAAAATGAGTCTGAAAATGTCTCAGAAAATTTTGAGTTGTTGAGGGGGTAAAAAAAAATTTTTTTTTCGAATTCACGCTAATTTCACGGGAATTAGGTCATACAGAACACCTTCTACATTGTTACATTATACCACAAAGTACACTTTTTCCAGGTCTTCTGTTTATTAGGTACTTGAGTAGTATATAATAAACACGTGGATTATGCAAGGATATTAAGATAAATCATGCCAGTCAAGTTTTATCTTAGTTAGAATGCTGAAATAAGAAAATAATTATGCACCGACGCCGTATGTGGAATCGGGAACAATATTTTACGCGCGTTAGTTATGGGAGACAATTAAGCACAAAAGAAAATGCAATGACACTGAATTTGGCTTTTATACTCAGCCGTCATGGGAAAATTTATGCATATTTTGCTCGCCTGCATTTCAAGAGAATCGAGATATAGAATACATATCTCCACTTAATATTCTCAAACTGGATTCAGACATATAGAAAGCGGGCTATATTGGGTAATAATTTCTTAGGCCGTCATTATTGTCATTAAATCTTTAATGGTTTTCTAACTATTCGAAATGTTCATTTGGGACAGTTATAGAAATTGATTTAGCGAGTAAGGGGATAATATATTAGTTGAATTGTGTGAGAAACAAATAGAATAATTGTTACTGACCACCTTATCAACTTTATAAGAATGGTCGGTATACAGGCTGTTTCAAAACTATGTGACAGAAATGTAAAAGAGGGATAAAAGATAGAGGGAACCTAAATAAGATTTCGAATAGGAATGCGGGTGCGGCGCTATTGAATGCGGTGGATGAATGTAATAATTTTTTACACATTTCACAAAAATGTAAAACAATATTTTGTTTGTTTATATTTCGATTGCTTTTGCTTTGAAGTTTTATGAGGAAGTTTTGTAATATAATTAGTTCAGCAGTATCACAATCTTTCTGCAGCGCCATCCATGTCATACCTTTTGCAAAGAAATCAAAAACTGCAGAATTGCTAAATTTTTCATTTTCTTCGTTCCACTCCTCAGCCTACAGGAACTCGAGTTAAATTCAAAAGAACTCTAAGGAAGGGGATTGAAAATAGTTATATGTACTCATAATCAGTGAAAAACCTCTTGTACACAAGGTTTATGATAGTTATAAAAAATAAAAGAAAAAGAAAAAAAGAAAAGAAAAGAAAAAGAAGAAAATGCTTTGTGTGCAAGACAGGATTTTGCATACAAGAAATGCGATAAAAAAAAGCTTTAAAAGTAGATTTTGGTTAACCGAGAGTTTCGGATAAAAAAGGTTCAACTGTACTATGATAAACAAGCTTCTTATTTCAGGAGTGCAAAAATCTAGATTCCAGTAGACAGTACTCACCACTGAAATTTAAAAGTTTCCTTCGCTTAAAATTTAATTAAATTCTTACAGGAATTTTATATGAAATATTAGGCAAAAAATAACGAAATAAATATATTTAGTAGTAAGAGGCTGCTTGCTGGTGCCTAGATTTTTGCACCCTTACCTTATTACATCATTAAAATTTAACCTTCCCACTGCTGCGATCGGATATATCAGTTCACTAGGTTGCAGGTTTCACTGCAGTTTAAGATTTATTTAAAGTAATATAATTCTACAAATGTAATTAAGTTTTAGTAAATTAAGTTATAATTGATGCTTTCAAGGCGTATAAGTATATATGTAACAAAAAAAATATATATATACCATGAGAGAAACTCTCTCTTTTATTAACTTTTAAAACTAATTGCAGAGAAAAAAACATTTCAATTTTGCCCTTTTGCTCGGCGGTCAGGGGGTTAAGAAGTTCATTTTTAATTCTACATGCGTAAGTAGTATCAAAAGTTTTCTTGGTTCATAATTTACAATTAAATTTTAAAGAGTTTCATAAGTAAATACATCTAAACACAGAAAAGTATATTAGCTTCAAAGAATATCTTTTCATGTCTTTGTTGGATAGTATTCCACATAACGAAGAGAATACAAAGTTTTACACCTTTCATTTCCATAGACTAACGAAAACATCATTAATGTTTTAAGTATCATTGTTTCTAAACATGCAACACTAAAATAACCAGCAATCCAACACTCGTAAAACAAAAGTTATAATCTTCTCGGGTCCTGTTTGCCCAGGAGACCACACGTGCTTAGTTGTCTTGTAGCTCACGAGAAATCGCTGTAAATCTTACCATAATTACAGCTGTCTCCTTCCCTCTTTCGGTTTTTGCTTGGTTTCGAAGCTACAATGGGATCGCCAATGGGCATAGTCAAAGGGAAAAAGAATGATTGTATGTTAGGCCACAGGGCCTGTCTAGGGTCTTATTGACATGTTCTGTGCGAAATTTGTTAATAATGCAGTGCATTAGCATGCAATGGAGGATTGTCTAACAGATGTGGTGTTGAGTTCTACACGTAAAGGCCGCTGAACTACGAATCAAAATGATGTATGATTTAATGTAATAGATACAATACCTACAAGGATGTAAATGTAAGATTGTAAAAATGGGTTCATTTGTACCCCTTGAGTGTTACTTTTTGTATTGCATTTTGAAGACGTATCCATAATTGATCACCACCTTAAGAGCAACAAAATATATTTAATCGAATCAATTTCCTTAGATGAGTATGTGTGACTCTATATATTAATGTTTAATTTATAAATAATCACAAAGTTATTGCATTATTACTTATTAATGCACAAAGTTGGTGCACTATGCTTAAAATTTTAAACAGAAAGTAAAATTTATGTTTTATTTTATAAAGTGAGAAAATAAAGAGATAAAGCCATTTTTTTTAAAGTAGTTTTTTTTTCTTTTCGGTCAGAAAAAGTTGACAAAAAAACCTCTGATAAAGCAATATTATTTCTTAGATAGAATTTCTTAAAATATTTCACGTGAAGTGGCTGGAGCTTATAGAACATTAGTTACATTCCGACAACGACAACTTCGAACGATTTAATGTCATCCTTTATTACGTGGATTTCTCTCAATCGTCTACCTGGTATTTCTTTTATTTCTTTTTTACTTTCTTTTCTGAAATTGATTGTGAAAAAAATGTAGTAAATTAACTATAAAAGATTTTTGAAATTTTTCATATCTTCCTTAATATTATAAACATTTTGTTTACATCAGAAATCGTAAAATGTACATTTAAAAAATATCAAAATATTGCTGCAAAAATACAACATTTAGCTGTTACTAAATTTAAAATACTCTCAAAAATTAATCCTTATGAAAACACAATAACGCAATCAATAATCTCTAATTTAATGAAAAACCAAGAATTGAATATTCGTTTTTAAGGGATCGATAAAAAAAAAGAAATAATGGTTTAATTTTAGAAATTTGCAAAATTTTAGTCCTGACTGAAACACAATAATGCAATAATTAAGCGTTGATCTCTTCATAATCGATGTATCCTATAAGATATAGTTCTTTACAATGTTTTTTTTTCCTTTTTTTTACGGTATGTAAATAATGTTAAAAATTAAAAAAATGCTGTGAATGGAGCCTAAGGAATAGCAGAAATAAACATGGTTTGCAGCAAAAAGTATGAAATGAAAAAAAAAAATTAAAACATAAATATTTTTTTGTCCGTTAAGATATTACTTGTAGAACACATTAGTAATAAAAAGTAATTAGATACATAATTATTTAATTTTTAGTTGCGTTCGTAGTTACATAAAAACGTAACGCCTATAATCGTCCTTTTGTCCGCCCGTCTGTCCGTCCGCATATAACAACGCAAAAACTACCCAACCAAATCGTTTTAAATTTAAAACATATAATTCTTGCACAATTTTGTCGAGTTCCTAAAATTTTATGTAAATCGGATGCATAGTTCACTTGCAGGAGCAATCAAAATTATTCCGTTACATTATGGCCAATGGTAAAAAATAGTTTCAAACGCATTTTAATAATATTACACTATTCCGAACATGATAAAATTGATATGCCGCTATGAAGTATATATTAAAACATGCATTCTGTACTGTACAGTCTGTGATGCGAAGAATATTTTTTATTAATTTACAGGGCCACACAAAAGCATTTCATTACATTCAAGTATAGGGAGAAACATTGCTTGGGATGTGTTTTAATTATATTTAACTATTTCACATTTAATGAAATTGATATAAGTCTAAGGTTTAATAAAGATTACTTCTTGTATAACAGAAAGCAATAGTATTTACAGGGACACACAAAAGATTTCGGATACTTATACAGTATCCGAAGTACTGTCTACTATTACACCTAGATCTGAATATTTTTGCGACTTCGTTATACTACAAACGTATCATATTTGTTACGTTTATCATACGAATTTCGACTTATTTTTATTGCTTTTGCAATGCAAAATTAATAAAATAAACAATACAAGAAATTGTCAAAAAATGTGCTTTTTATGTTCCCATGTGTCGTCAAAATTTATGTGCAAAAAATGCTTTTTTTTATCACTTTGTTAATAAGAAGTCATAACTAAAGTTAAAAATATATAGAAATACATCCTAGGCTCTGAAGGGATTAATAACAAAATTTTGATATAAATTCTTAAGGATCAATAATAAATCCATGAATAAATTTTAAAAATTGCAAAATTTTAATCCTGGTATTACTATGAAGACTTTAATATATTTTTTAAGGTTCCATAATAAATTCGAGAATATATATAAAAAAAAATTACAAAATTTTAATCCTAATGCCAAAACAATTTTACAATAAATAATCGATATTTTAATTCATTTGTATAAATTAAATTAACGATTATTTATTGCAATTAATATTACAAGATTTTATTCCAAGAGTTGTTAAAGTGGAGACTTAATATGTTTATGGGAGAATCTCTAAATACTTTTACGTGATACATGTTAACAGTAAAAGATAATGAGAAGGCGTATAAATACATGTACCGCTTTCTGCCATTTCAACTCTATACACTGTAAAAAAAATTCTGCAAAGGTACTAAACTTTTTCTAGGAAACTGGGATTCCAAGAACTTTTACTGTAAAGGTAACAGCAAAAATTCAAGTTTCAGAATCTGTTACATGAATTTTTCGTGTTATCTTTACATGAAAAGTTCTTCGAATCCCAGTTTCCTAGAAAATGTTTAGTACCTTTACAGAATTTTTTTTACAGTGTACTTTGAGAAGTATATCTCACCAGAGAAAGATGCATATTTATTTTACGGTGCTATTAAAATTGCAATTGCTTTCACGATAACAATATTCTGTACCTAGTTACAGATATTAAATCTATTGAAATTTTGAATATGATCGCGGAAAGCACACCAGTTTTGTATTGATTTCCAATTCTATTTTACACGTGTTTGCCATTGGTTTATTAATTATTATTATGGATTCAGTGCATCAAGCGTAGAGTCAATTGAATTGAAATAATATTATTTTTTATGTTTTCTAAAAAGAACATCTTTTTATAATAAGAATTCTGAAAATTATTAGCAAAAACAATTGCAAAATTTGGGGCTTTTTTATGAAGACCTTAATTTATCTATGAGAAATACTATCTTCATAAAAATGAGCCCAATTTATTACAATAAACCACTTAATCATAATCTGTCGTTTGATTGTTTTTGCTACATTAGTTTTGACTGTGTTATTCAAAACATATTCATTATTTTTCAATTTCTTGGCGGTCCCCTATGGAGGTTTCGAAAAAAAAATCTTCACAAAAATATATGACATGTTCTATTTTGTTCACAGACACTGAGTTAAAGGATCATTCCTCATTTATTCTTCTCATCTATTTAACAAAACGTCGAAAATCGTAAGTGGCCGGTCACCTTTGGCCATAGAATTATACAGGGTGTCCCTAAACAAATGGTATATACGCTAGGGGGTGATAGAACACATCAAGACGAGTAATAGTAAATAGGAAACCAAGGGTCCCAAACGTTTTCCAAAGGAGATAGCCGCCATTAAAGTTTGGGGTCCAAAATTTCAAATACACATAAAAAACGGAAAAATTGATCGATTGATTTGCGGTTTTCACTAAAATTATTCTTTATGATGGTATTTTCTTGAAAATAAATTATAAAGATAAGTTTCGAAAAATGCCGATAGAGGGCGCTTTAGACTTTGAAGTAATGAAAAACTATATTTTGCATCTCATTAATCGGTTTCGTAAGCTTAGACTTAAACTTAAATTTTGAGCTCAAAATCTAAATAGGTGGAAGCGGTTAAGTAGCACAAACTTAACTGTGTTCAGAGGGTTTAAATTTCAAATGATTATAAAAAACGGAAAAATTGGTCGATTGATTTGTGGTTTTCACTAAAACTATTCTTTATGTCGGTATTTTATTGAAAATGAATTATAAAGATAAATTTCAAAAAATGCCGATAGAGGGCGCTTTAAACTTTGGATTAACGAAATAATCCATCCTAATACTATTTTTGCCGTTATTTTCTGCATCTCATTAAATGGTTTCGTAGGCTTAGATTTAAACTTAAATTTTTAGCTCAAAATCTGAATAGTTGGGAGTGGTTAAGTAGCACAAACTGAACTGTGTTCAGAGGGTTTAAATTTCAAACGAAACTGAAAACTATAAAAAAAACCCCGGAAAAATTAGTCGATTAGTTTGCGGTTTTTCCCAAAACTCTTGAAAATAAATTTTAAAGATAAATTTCACAAAATGCCGATAGAGGGCGCCTTAGACATTGGAGTAGCGTACACAACTATTTTTAGCAGTTATTTTTTTAAATCTCATTAAATGCTTTCAAATGCTTAGATTTAAATTTTGAGATCAAATTCTGAGTCGTTGCGAGTGTTTAAGTAGCGCAAAAGTAAACTGTATTCGAGAGGGGGGGGGGGGTTAAATTTCAACTCCTGAACACACTTCAGTTTGCGCTTCTTAACTCCTCCCAACGATTCAGAATTTGAGTTCAAAATTTAAGTTTAAATCAAAGATTTGGAAAACATTTAACAAGTTTTGGAAAGCATTTAATTAGATACAAAAAACGTTTAAAATTTGTTGTTGGTTACTCTGAAGTTTAAGGCGCTCTCTAACAGAATTTTTTGAAATTTATCTTTAAAATTCATTTTCAAGAAGATACTGACTTAAAGAATAGTTTTATTTTAAACCACAAACGAATCGACCAATTTGTCCGTTTTTTATTATCATTTGAAATTTGAACCCTCTGAACACAATTCAGTTTGTGCTACTTAATTTCTCCCAACTATTCAGATTTTGAGCTCAAAATTTAAGTTTAAGTCTAAGTTTACGAAAACATGTAATCAGATGCAAAAAATAACGTAAAAAGTAGTTGTTCGTAACTCCAAAGTTTAAATCGCCCTCTATCGGCATTTTTCGAAATTTATCTTTATAATTCATTTTCAATAAAATACCGACATAAAAAATAGTTTTAGTGAAAACTACAAATCAATCGACCAATTTTCCGTTTTTTATAATCATTTGAAATTTAAACCCTCTGAACACAGTTAAGTTTGTGCTACTTAACCGCTTCCAACTATTCAGATTTTGAGCTCAAAATTTAAGTTTAAGTCTAAGCTTACGAAACCATTTAATGAGATGCAAAAAATCACGGCAAAATATTGTTTTTCATTACTTCAAAGTCTAAAGCGCCCTCTATCGGCATTTTTCGAAATTTATTTTTATAATTTAATTTCAAGAAAATACCAACATAAAGAATAATTTTAGTGAAAACCGCAAATTAATCGACCAATTTTTCCGTTTTTTATGTGTATTTGAAATTTTGGACCCCAAACTTTAATGGCGGCTATCTCCTTTGGAAAACGTTTGGGACCCTTGGTTTCCTATTTACTATTACTCGTCTTGATGTGTTCTATCACTCTCTAGCGTATGTACCATTTGTTTAGGGACACCCTGTATATTCTATTTTGTCATTTATAAAGTTTTTTTTAGCATAACATATGTTTTTTAATATTTTTCTACAACTTTAAAAAATATATTTTTAAAAATAATTTTAAATCTTACTTCAATTTATTTTAAATATTCAAATTTTATTTTTCTTTCTTGTGTTCCTCCTGCACTGATCTTCTCAAAGAGTTTTAAATGTAATGATAAACTCTTATAGAGATTTTACCACCCAAAATAAAAATTTACATTCAAAAGTATAAGACACAGAAATATTATTGTAAATAAAACATAATTTAGTGCTTATTCTGTGCCAGAGATTCTTTTGTCTCTCAATTTTTATGCCACTATTGTCTATTTTTATAGAACTGCTTTTTCTTTCTAACCGATGACCAGTCCCCTATCTCCCGAGTTACCTCAGTTTAACGGGTTAGATACCTGGTATCGGGGCGGATGACCGCCTAATCGCCGCGTAGTGGCAATAAACCTGATATTTTTGCTTCGCTCGTCATCATATCTGCAGTACTTGCTTCTCGCTTGAGCATTTTTTCTTTAGTCAGTTACATAACGTTACATCCTGTTGTTTGTACTGAAAATGGCTACTCAAGTTGGTCTCGTAATTTAGAACCTTGATCAAATGACGAGACCTTCATCTGGCAAGACAGCTCCAGAGGTATAATTCACTGGCAACTTGGAGGACTTTGCAACCATGATGGATTTTACATACACCAGGCGCCATTAGCGTACATATCGGAATTTTAGTGGCGATCCACTAAGACAAGCACCTGGGTTGGCTATTTAGATTAAGTGCTTTGTTGGTAATCTTTGTGATTTATTGCACATTGGGTTAACTGTGGGATTTCTTGCCGCACACCTAGTACTCATCTTACCAGATGAAATGAGGCTGGATGTTTTTCAGCCTAAACGGTGGTACTGAACTTAGCTGATAGTAGGGGCAATTTATAAAATTGCTCCTGCGATCACTAGGAGGGAAATGCAATTTGGGCAACAACGGAATTTTCTAGAAACGGCAACTTGAATGCTATAAAAATCACAATCTGTTAATTTTTATGATTCTAAAAGCAGCTGCAAGATGAATACAAAAGTAAGAATAATGTTTATTATTGTCACTTCTATCCCCAAGTTAAATTTTCTTTATTATTATTATCATTTATTAATGATTTTGTCATGATATAAAACAAACTTTTGCTTAATTCAAAATATCACATTTCAATCTCTTTTAGACTAACTTACTCTGTGCACGAATCAATTTTCTTAATTTTGTCACTAATGTCCCTGTTTTATGTATGCAGACATACAGCGCCACTTATAATTAAAATCTCAATAACCAGAAACTGAAGCAAAGTGAATTGCTTTTTCTGTTTTTATTCTAAAATTGTGTTTGAGAGGTGTGCAGACGATAAAGCCGCAGTGAGCTGCTAGTGAGTTATTCTATTTAATAAAGTGATTTTAATGTAACCAGCGCCTGTGGAATAATTGTGTAATGTGTGAATTTAATAAAACAGTCCCTGCCACTTCTATTTTCTTTCAATTTCTTTAAAGTAAAATAGTGTTTGCAGTTTAAACCGGAATATCGTATATTACTCATCTCACTTCGCCTTATCGATTGAAAAAAACATCGTTTAAAATTTAATTTTTGATTAACTCAAGAATTGGACAGTTCTTATATTAGTATAGTAATTTGATCCAAATTTTAAAAAAAAATTTCATATTTCTTATTCAAATTTGGTGACAATTTAAAGTATAAAATAAAACTCATCTGAAGCATTTTAAGTTTTCTTAAGAAAATTTCAATACAACTCTTTCACAGCTAAG
This sequence comes from Maratus speculifer, assembly GCA_964019185.1. Classification (NCBI taxonomy): domain Eukaryota; kingdom Metazoa; phylum Arthropoda; class Arachnida; order Araneae; family Salticidae; genus Maratus; species Maratus speculifer. Next base: position 251,181,412 of record OZ025296.1, on the reverse strand, counting down.
AAATAATTAAAATTTATTTTTACAACAATAGAAAATACAGAAAAAATATAAAGTAAATGTTATCCTTTTTTATATATTATGAAAAATGTTTTATCAAAAAAAAAAAAAAAAAAAAAAAAAAAAAAAAAAAAAAAAGCAAAGAAAAGAAAAAGAAAAGAAACAAAGAAACAAAGAAAGAAAAGAAAAAAAAAGTAAATTGTGAAATAGGAATGAATCTTTGTAAAAGGAAAAAAAAGAAAAAAAAGGAATAAAAAAGAAAAAAAAAGATTAAAAACATGAGTTATTAAAAAAATAATCAATAATAATATTTTATATGTTACGTAAAATAATATGATCCAATTTCTTTTTTCTATAAGTTAATGCTGCTTTTCTGTTTTTAATTAATGCTATTTAAATACTGACAAGGAACAAAAATGATGGCTTTTTTTTTACGTTTTATCTTAAAAAATTATTATTACTTTTGAAAAGTTATACTAGCGGATTCCAAGCAGCGAAAAATGAGGAAACAAAAAAGTTTGGAAAATTGTATATTCAGAAACATTCCAAAAAATTTTTTAGTATGTTTTACCAAAGAAGTATTTCAAATTAAATAGATTTAAAAATAAATATATAAATAAATAAATAAAATAAAATAAAACAAAATAAAATAAAATAAAATAAAATAATAAAATTGATTGTTTTTAGATAACCGTTGTTTTTAAATATTTTGTTCAACATTGTATCAAAGAAACTATTATAGTATTTCCTTGATGTAAAAACAATTTTAATGCATGTATAATTAATTAGTTCATAAAGCTTAAATGTTAATTGAACCTCTCAGCAGAAAATAAATGTAAAAGTAGCTTTATTTTTACTTAATTGAAAATTAATGTAACTTTAAATTTGATTACTTTTACAGTAGACAAAATAAAATATGTGTTTTAAGGTTTTGAAATTTATTTAACAGATTGGAATTTGAAGAGAGAAAAAAATAGAGCAAAAACAAATTATGCTGAATAAATTTTTGCATTAGAAATTTATTAAATTTTTGAGAAAAGTTTTTTAAACTTATTTATTTTAAAATATTAAAATAGCCGCTTGAATTCGACATTAGATAAAAAAAAAAATTTTTTTATCTTTCATCTTGATTCATTTTATTGCATGGACAGTTAAACAATGCATAAAAGTAAAAACTCGTTTGAAATATCTCATTATTTTTTTTTTACACCTAATGGAAAATTAGTTTACCGTTTTAATTAAATTCTTATTAGTACAGTAAGATAAGTCTGGGGCCTTGAAACAAACTTATTTAATAAAGGAAGAATTTAAAATATTTATTGAAAGATTATACAGGGTGGTTAGTAATTAATGTGAGATGTTTAGACCCCTCTAGCGAGTGAAGTTTAGGACGAAACACAACCAGATTTTATCAGCATACATAGTAGACTATGGGATTTCGAATTCTTAAAAAAACTAAAAAAAAATAATAAAAAAATCGCCACTAGGGGCAATTTTCGTTGTTTACCGACTAAAATGCATTAATTTGCATAAAGTCATTTCTGTGTAGTGATCATGAGTACAAAAGGAAAGGCTGGGAGAGTTATCATCATTCTCAGACCAACTGCTTTGCGATGGCTTTCACCTTACGGGATCATGCTTTGCTAGTCAAAAAAAAAAAAAAAAAAAAAAAAAAAAAAAAAAAAAAAATCGTCACTAAGGACAATTTTGACGCATCAAAAGTGCATTAGTGTAAATGTTGAATGATTAAATTCCTAAAAAATACAGTAAAGATCAATTTTATACTGCTGAGATACTGCCTAAGCGCTGATGGTACCTTGCACATTTTTCATTTCTTGTTCGACAATAGCAGCTTTGCGTCCTCGGCCTCAGGGGCGTAAATCCCGGGGGGTATGGGGGGGGTGCGGCAACCCCCCCCCCCCCTCGAGAAAATCAGTCGGAAAATTTCGTGTTTATCGGTAAAACAATACACTTAGTTGGGGGAAAATATTATTTATCGATAAAAACTTATAAATTGCAAAAACGAAAAAAAAATCAGTCGGGAAAATGTCTGTTTAGTCGGGAAAACGCTATCTATAAAGGCTTAGAAATTGGAAAAAAGAAAAGATCAGTCGGAAAAATTCCCGTTCAATAGGGAAAATGTACGTTTAGTCTTAAAAACGGTATTTACCTATAGGGACTTACAAATTGGAAAAATGTTCGTTTAGTCGGGAAAAAGTTATTTACTATAATGACTTACAAATTGGAAAAACGAAAAAATCAGTCGAAAAAATTCCTGTTCGATAGGAAAAATGTATGTTTAGTTGGGAAAAAAATGGCATTTATCTATAAAAACTTATGAACGAAAAAAATCAGTCGGGAAAATGTCCGTTTAGTCGGAAAAATGTCATGTACTTTAAAGACTTAGAAATTGGAAAAATGAAAAAATTGGTCGGAAAAATTCCCGTTCGGTACCTATAAAGACCAAATTGGAAAAATGTTCGTTTAGTCGGAAAAAAGGTATTTACTATAATGACTTAAAAATTGGAAAAACGAAAAAATCAGTCGGAAAAATTCCCGTTCGATAGGAAAAATGTATGTTTAGTCGGAAAATGGTATTTACCTATAAAGACTTACAATTTGGAAAAATGAAAAAGTCAGTCGGAAAAATTCCCGTTTGATCGGAAAAATGTACGCTAGTCGAAAACAATATATATATATATATATATTAAACTGTAAAAACTTATGAATTGGAGAAAATTTTTTATTGTAGTTTTTAATTATAAGAAAAATAAACTGAACAAAGAAAACTTATAGAAATTTGTTCTTAGTCGAAAATATTTCTTTTATTATATATATATATATATATATATATACACACACACACATATAAAACTATACAGATAAACTTTGATTTGTCGAAAATTGTGAATTCAAAAACTACGATATGACGAAAAAATACTTAGATACATATCCCAGTGATGTTGATACTATATAAAACCTTCATATTTTGATTAAAAACCTTGATATTCCAATTTTTTTTTCGTGCACTTTGATTTCGAAATATAGAGATTCTGCTGATTGTCGAAACATTTTTACTTTGGCGTGGAAATTTTAAGATATACAGATTGAAGTGATGAAACTTCTTCTTTTTCTCTAACTTTAAATTTACTTAGAAATCATTGAATTTAGGTGTAATTTTCTTCTAATGAAAATTCAAAAATGAATTGCAAATATTTAGGGCTTTTTCTTATCAGTCTGGTTACTTTCCAAGCTACACGAATTTAATTTTAATCGAAAATAATTATTGTTTTATTTTTTCTACTAACTATTTTTTAATGTGAATTTTGTTTAGTTTATGTAATTTTAATCAAAATAGATGGATGAAAATTGAAAAAAACCCAAATACTTTGAATTTTTACCGCGAATTAATCTGGATATTTTTCAACCTATATGACTTTATTTCTATCAGAAATAATTTGTTCGTTTTCTTCTTTCTTAATCAATTATATTCGAATGTTTTTTCATATTATTATAACTACATTTTGCTTAGTCGAAAAAAACAGAAATGACACCAAAATTTTATGCAGATTGAAAGTATGTCAATGTCATTACAAAGAATTATAAACTTAAATTAAAAAGAAAAAAAGAAAAAAAAAACAATGAAAAATTTTTGTCTTTAAAGTAGTCCTCGAGCAATCAAATTTCAATTTTACTCATAAAAGAAACGCTAAAAAGATTTTAATTCATTGCTAAAAATTAAAGATATAGAACATTGTTTTCTTTTCCGGATAATGCTTCGGCACACTCAGACGACTGGAACCCTTCCCAAATACCAGTTACAAAACAAAACTACGCTTGCGCCACGATGGACATCCCTACAAATCCCTTACAACCAATCTTCTTAATATTTAACACTATTCTGCTTAAACCATTAGTATTCTAGCTTATGATCATATAGCATGAAATCGTTAAGACCGTTATTCGCTATATGTTGCTACTGCTGAAAATATTTTTGTACACATTTAATAATTCAATATTTTCTGTATCAATTATGCTACCTTCAAAATGCAAAAAACAAAAAATGCAATGCAAGTTGTGTAAATCGTTTTTTTTATTCGGTTGTGTAATTCGGCTTTTTCATTCGGTTGTGTAATTCGTTTTTTTTTCCTTTGATAACAAGCTAATTTAAAAGTAATTTAACATGCATTTCAGAGATTTTAGAAATTCTATTATTATTATTATTAATTCTCTCAGGGGTATTAAAACTCTCAGATCATTTCGCAATATTTCTGTTTTACATTCATGATGAGATTCAGAATAACTAATCTACTAAAACGTACTTAAATATATATTTTATTGATTTTAGAAATTCTCAAGTAATGATGTTTAATGGCATAATGGTAAGTTTTAGGTAGTTTCAACATATCTAAGCACAAATTTTAGATAGGAGCGGGAAATTCAGTGTAACAAACCTACCAAAAAATTGTTAATTACAGTACTTCAGTGATTTTAGAGCTATTTTGTCTATTCTATCACCAACATCGACTTTGAAGGAGATAATGTGAAATTATACAAATAAGACAATATTAATGAACAATTAATTAGATATTAAGAAAATGTAGTTTTATTTTAATTTTATCTGTGTTATTTCATTTGATTCAATAATCTTTTAGGAAAACGGACTAGCGTAGCGGGCGAAGGCTGCCAATATGTATGTGGGCGCGTGTATGTTATATTTCATTTCGCAATATTCATCTAAATTATTCTAAATTTCTGGCATATTATTTATTTCCCCATTTCTCAGTAATACCTAATATTTGTTTCGATTGAGTTTCCCTTTAATTTTAAAACGCGTATATTAACAAATATTATTTTATCTAAAGTTTTTAGTCCTTTATAAATTTTATTAGTTGACCAATCTATAATATTCTGAGAGAAGCTAGTTTTTATTTTCGAATGTTTGAAAAGTCATTTTGTTATTTTTATTTCCAATCTTAATTCCAGGAATCTTTGTTCCCACGTCTTTTCAATGCTATGCTTTTTACTTCGAAAACAGCGCGCTACGAGGTATGGGCTCCTTAAGCCGCTCCCCTCTCGAGTCATTAGCTTAGCTGCCCATCTCTAAAAGTGCTCCTTTCACTGATTGGCTCGTTTCTGTATTACGTCGATATCTGTGGTCGTCTGCGAATCTAACAAAAAGCAGATGCAATGACTTTGGAGCTCAGATTTCTGTCTTTTGTTTTAAGTATTTCGACATATATTATCTCCTGTCTACGACTCTTGTATTTTTGTAAATATTCTTTTGAAAATCTTATAGTATGACATAGAGATTCATCCCAAAGAATGAAGGCTTACGGGTGTTCTTAAATCAAAACGGGCAACTTTGTGACACATGCATTAATTTATTTTTGTTCGGAAATGCATGAAAATAGCAGGTGTTGTTATTCAGAAATTGTCTAATTGCACTCATTCTTTTGTTTTTTAAAAAACACAATAGATTTTTCATAACAAGCCTTCAAATTTGACACTTTTGAGCATACTTCCCGACGAAAGCAGAAAAACCGGTCGAAAAGGAGGAGAAAAACGGGTGATTGCGTCACCGAAATAGCTTATAATTCGATAAGTAATTTAATTATCATAAAATGGAAAAATAAGTTCAATTCGAAATCGCTTTCATAGTCAGGCATTAAAATTTTAAAACTTTCTGTTAAAAAATGAATTTGTAAATGTGTCAAAACGTTTTTCGCTTGTTGAGCGGATCAGTTAAGAATACCCTTAACGAATGTTTTCATATGTAAGACTCATTTTAATTTTTCATGTTTGATGAATTAACGACTTAGAGTAACAAACTGGCTTCTTTTCTGATGGAGAAATCACTGGATTATCGAATCCATTGCTTTGCTACACTTACGTTCTGACCGTATAAATTAGTAGTAATGACTGCAAAACATCCATCTTGTGTTCTCAATTTAAATTTCTTATGATCAACTATTATCAAGAATTTCATGCCAGGCGACTACAAAAAACAAAATCTTCCATAAACCGCCAAGATTCCACGAATTTAATACATGACATTATATATATATATATGTGTGTGTGTGTGTATACACACACACACGTATGTATATAATAGTCGTATGTATGTATGTATGTATGTATATAATAGTCGGTATTTTATTTTTCTTAGTACTCGGAAATTTTCCTTCTTGGAGTCGGAAATTTTCGAGTCTACACCCCCCTACACAACAAGGATGGTTTACGCCCCTGCTTGGCCTTAATGCCGCATAGTTTCAAATGGATGAATCATCTTTTGTAAATTTGTTATGCTCATCGGTCCTTTTCGCAAATTCTTTAATCGACGGAATTCAGGAAGAACAGCATTGCAATTCTCGTTCTGCTGATAACACAGCTTGACTAGCAAAGCATTGTCCCGTATGGTTAGAGTTCATAATGATGAGAATTCCGCAAGACTTTCCTTTTATACTCATGATCGTTACACAGAACTGATTTTATGCAAATTAATGCATTTTAGTCGGCAAACAACGCTAAAATTGCTCCTAGTGACGATATTTTAATTTTTAGTTTAATTTATTTATTTTTAAGAATTCAAAATTCCATGGTCAACTATGCATGCTCATGAAATTTGGTTATGTCTCGTTCAATACTTTACTCACTAGAGGTCTCTGAACACCTCACATTAATTAATAACCACCCTGTATGTTATCATTCACTAAGAGCACTTAAGACACCTCGACAAGTAAGATGAAGCTGGTTTTATGAAATATTGAACATCACCATTTAGAAATGATTTTTTTTCTTTTGCAATAATATACTCAATATATCCTACGTATAAATAAAAAAAAATTAATTTCATGCACAAATAAATTTTCAAACATTAATTAGCTTTTTACATATTTTATAAACAATATGTCTTCGGTGCATTTTTCTTTAAAATGCTGAATAAAGCTGCCCTTTAAAACTTGAAATTTGTCGTATCAGAAAACATACTATTTTAGAATAATAAGAAGCATTTTTTACTTTGGCTTAAAAGAAACTAAATTAAAAATATTTTTTTGAAAAACATGAAGCTCAAACTGTTACAATTTTTCATAATATGCTTTTCATCGTTTTATAGAATTTTTCACTCAGACCTAAAATGGTAGATATTTTCGAAGAAACAAGTGAGTTACTCAGTTTTGGAACGTTTGAACTATTCAAGTCAAATAGAATTTTAGAAGAGTGTACCAAAGCATAAAAAAATGTCTCAAAATAAACTTTTGTACCAAAAATTGAACCGACTTCAAAAACTACTGCAAAGTGAAAAATAATTTTTGTACATAATAGTATTAAGAAATTAAATTAAGAGATTAGTATTTACCATGCGTATTATTATATTTATGTACATTAGGGTGGAGCGAAAAAAATTTTTTTTTGAAAATCAAAAACGGGTAGGTGCCAAAAGTTGCCATTATACTAGTACATCAACTGTGTGAAATTTTACCGCTGAAAAAAAATGGCTTGAGTCTGCGCTTTTGCTCCAAATATCGAAATTTTGGGTAAAATTTGTCATTTTTTGACATTTTTTCAAAAAAATTATAAAATTCCTAGAGAGCTGGTTAGTATTTAAAAGTGTTGCTTAGACCTTTATATTTATCTGCTTAACATATTTAAACTATAAAACAATATGTTTATTCCGTATAGCTGGAGCAAAACAGACAACTTTTAGTAAGAAAACAGCATTACCACTCTATTGGGTCGAACAACGAATTATTGTTTTTAATACAGCTCTTGTTTTCAAAACTACCTTGGACATGCGTCGTGGAGGTGGCTATATTTCCTATACCACCCGGCCCAACTATTCGATCATCTTAGTACAGTGTTTTATTTATACATTGATTTGTGATTTTCTTTATAAAAATTTGGCATGTTTTCGATGCTTCCACCTTGTTTATCTGTTCTTTGCATCCACATGCTGCTGTAACAATCTTCATGTATATTTTTACAGTTTATACAAAAAAAATGACAAGCAGAGTAATGCACGGAAATGTTATTAAAGGGATCTATTCGGCCATCTATTATATTTATCTAACTTACATTCAGTTGATGAATAGTGATTGGAAGTTCTGTTACACAACATTTTTTTCAGTCAATTGTATTTTTTTTTACGTAATGATTTGCTTCAAAGATGATTTCAGATATTTCAACTATAAGTATGCCATCATTTATTTTACTTTTGCATTTTTTATATGTTGAGAAGCGAGCTGTTTCATGTGATGGTGATCGTCAGAGAGAATTGCAATGAAAATTTGTTCTCCATGTGTAAAGCAACCACTGTTGTAAATAACTTTTTCTTTTGCATTAGTTTTATGCCGTTTTCTAAGTGTTTTTGTATCTAGATAATTTCCTATTAACTTTTAGATCCCCTTTTTATCAGCGGACAACATTTGATGGTGAAATGTCCTGGGCATAAACTTATAATGCATAGTACTTTATGAGGGAATGTACGGATTCTAATCGACTATAAGTGCTCATTTAAAATTAGGAGAATTTTATTTGTCACTGTGAACCATTTTGCATGGGGTAAGCTTAGAAATGTGTATAATATTGAATCATTCGCTACTTCAACTCCAGTGAAATTCCTCTGCGTCAATTATTTGAGAAGTTGATATAAAACGTTCTAAGCTACATGGATTCACCGGATCAAGAAGGAAATCTTTGTCTGCGTACTATTCACTTCCTATTGCAATTTTTTTTATAAAATAGAGAATAATTTTGAAGAATTATTTTCTCAAATTGAGAAAAAGATACTCAGAACAGACTAGAAATTTCTGTCGGAGATTGCAAAGCTAATTCATAAGGAAAGCTATTTCTCAGAAAGAATGGGGAATAAGAATTTAGAAAACATCTCACACAAAAGACAGCTCATAAAGTTAATAAAATTTTCCGCTTTATATAAGCACAGATTGTCAATCAGCGTTTATATGTTCACTCATAAAATGTATAATCCAAGTTTATACCGCGAGATGTTTTGTACCAAATGTACTACACACCTAAATAATAGATCTAAAATCTTATTAGAAATTACCAGACTACGGAACAACACAGGAAACGACATAAAGCATACTAAAACTTCTTTAGAAATATTGTTGTTTTACAACAAGTAGTTTTTGCAAATTTTGTTTGCAATCCTCTGTGACAATCGTTATAATATTAAACAGCTAGCTTCTCAGCATATATTCAATGTAATATGTTCAATATATGATGACATACTAGAAATTAAATTCATACAATCAATTTTTAGGCAAATCATTGCATATAAAATGTAATTGATTGAAAGAATGCTGTGATAACAAAACTTCCAATCATAATGTACTAATTGCATGATATTTTAATGAAGATAATAGACTGTTGAATAGGTTCAATTAAGAACATACCCAATACATTGCTCAGCTTCTCTTCTGTTATACATGGTATAAAAAATATACGTGCAGTAGGTCACACTAGCACGATCCAAATCATCCGAAGTCAGTGAATATAAAGAAGAGATAAATTACTTTGATATATAGAAAACTTATACTCGTCTTCGGGAAAAAATAACAATTCAATACATAAATAAAACACTGGGCCTAGATGATTGGATGGTTGAGACGGGTGGGATAATGATACCACCTCTATGAGTTATATACACAGTAGTTTTGAAAGCAACTAGGTAAGAAATGCATTCAAAACAACATTTCGTTGTATGCTCCAATAGAGAGGTTAACGCTGATTTTTTACAAAAAGTTGTCAGATTTGCTCCAATTATACAGACTACAGATATTGTTTTATAGTTTAAATATGTTAGGCAGATAAATATAAAGATCTAAGCGACACTTTTAAATACTAACCAACTCTGTAGGAATTTTTTAATTTTTTTGAAAAAATGTCAAAAAATGACAAATTTTACCCAAAATTTCGATTTTTGGAGCAAAAGCGCAGACTCAAGCCATTTTTTTTCAGCGGTAAAATTTCACACAGTTGATGTACTAGTATAAAGGCAACTTTTGGCACCTACCCGTTTTTGATTTTCAAAAAAAAATTTTTTTCGCTCCACCCTAATGTACATTAATTTAATCTTTTGGAGTCGGTGGCAGCCAAGTCAAGTTACATGTAATTTTTCAATAGACACACAACCAAGTATTTACGAGTTTTTTACGATATAATATGTATGTAAAAATGTAATTTTATTCTTTTACGATTTGAATTGGATATTTAATTTTAATTTTGAATTTGGAGAGCTTAAATCTGGCTCTACAGACTGCTCGATCATCCTGACCGCACTCCAGTCGGCAAGCTTATTCAAAGTCCATGATACTTTTAATTTGCGAAAATTCACCAATTTTATTAGTTTTTGCTTAATTACTAAAAATGTACTGAACCAATTTCAATGAAATGGAAGTGGTATCATTTTGAGAGTAGCCTCTTTTATTTAACACAGAAAACAAATGAATGGATTGGACAGTTTCGAAGTAATCGGTGAACATACATAGAAAAAAATACATACGCGTCGAATTGATAACTTCCTGCTCCTTTTCTGAAGCGGGTTAATAATAAAAATTGTAATATGGAAAAAATTATTGTAAATTATGGCAGGAGTGGGGTTCGAACCCACTCTACCTTTTTCGAGAACCAAAGCTTAAACTCGGCGCCTTAGACCGCTTGGCCATTCTGTCTGAACTCTGTTCGGCGAACTTATTCAACACTTTTAATTAGCGAAAAATCACTAATTTCATTAGCTTTTGCCTAATTACTAAAAAAGTACTGAACCAATTTCGATGAAACGGAAGTGGTACCAATTCGAGAGCAAGCTCTTTCATTTAAAACAAAAATAACAGAAACCGGTTGGATAGTTTCGGAGTAATCGGTGAACATACATTAAAAATAAATAAATAAATAAATAAATAAATAAATAAATAAACACATACGCATTGAATTGATAACCTCCTCTAATTTTTTGAAGTCGGTTAAAAAGGAAAAAATATGTATGCACATCGATATTGCTTAAAATATTATGCAGTAGAACCTCGATTAACCGAGCTTTGATTAATCGAGGTTTCTGTTAACCGTAACAAACCGAGCCGATCATCTGTTTCCAGTGGCTACGTGATCTTATTGATCATCATGTGCAATGTGCTATCGTACGATTACATTTCCAAACCACTTGACTGTAGATAGTGTAAAAAATTTCTTTTTAAGTTTGTTGAGCTATTAAACATAACTTTATATAAAAAAATTTCACTTAAAAAACGTTCTATTTTTTTTTTTATTCCAAGAGATGTTAAGTTCGCAAACACAGTAAGTTTTTATATACATTTTCTATTAACCGAGATTTCTGACATCCGAGATGGTAGCGGTTTCAATAATCGAGGTTGCACTGTATTTTTAACCCTTTTTGCACCATAATCTTTTAGGTCTATTTTTAGGCCGATTTAGAAACTCAAAAATTGGAACCATTTTTATCTTCCATGTCCATTTATAGCCTGATGCACCGAAGAAAATATATCAAATCTTTATATTGTTATAGTGTGTTTATACGGGTTTTTACGGAGAAAATAGTATCAAAATATTAAGTTAAACTCAAGGCTATCCGTGTTTTTAGAAAGTAGGGACTGCTGAAATTTTCTCTTTTTTTATCATTAAAGGGGATGGTTAAAATTATCGCTTCTTATTTTCCTAGGGGAGGTTGAGTGTTTTGCCGCTTAAGAGGCGGCGCGGAAACAACGCGGAAGAGGAATTCATTTTCAAAGATTTTGCCGATGTGACTTTTGACTTGGGGATCTATAAAGTTGAAGACGGGATATGGTTTTGACGTAAAATATCCCTCGCAGGTGGACGGAGTAAGCAATTATTTTCTTTTAGGTGCCGGCTTTAACTCTCCCGGATTGCGGAGGTTAAAAGGGGTCAGCGTTGTTTTAAAATTCAGGAAAGGCGTTGACCATTTTGGCCAATGAAAGTTTGGGGGTGTTTGAAGGAACCTCCCGTCGGTTAATTAAAAAAAAAAAATGGAAAGAGGGGGTTGCGATTTTAAAGAGAGTCACTCTCACTCGCTTGCTGACTAACGGCCTTAGCACTTGCACTTCTTTTTTTATCTCGCACCTCCGTGCGAAAGAAAGCTCTGATGTCGGAATTTTTATAATTATCGTTTGGCTCGGAAGATCTCACGACTCTTACCCTTTTGTTCCGCTATTCCGTACGAATAAGCCTCTTAGGTGTGGGAGGCTATGATGTTTCTTGTCGGAGGTTCCGACGGGAGTTAGATGATTTTGCGGGAAGCCAATGATCCTGTAATTTTATATGGTGCGCACATGAGAGGAGAGCGCATATTTTGAAAGCGGACTGGAGCATCTTCTAATGGCGAGGACAGGTATACGGATGGAATAGATTGTCAACCTATGAGCGGTCACGGGCCAGGGAGGATAGCTCTCTTCGTTTCTTCTAAGGGATGTTCGTTTCGGAGAGATTGGCCGGAGTCGCTTTTCTTGCCGCAATGTTTGGAATCGACCATGAAGGTACCTTATGGAGGATCTGCTCAGTTCTGCGATTCCTGACGGTAATTCTGCTGGAGCTTATATAGACAGAAAAGTGGCTTGGGTATGAGAAACTGGGTAAGTGTGGTTTATTATGTTTCGGGGAATGCCTATATCAATTTGTACTATAAATTCTATCCCAAAGAAATTCATATCATTTGCACGAGTTGGTTTATATTTAATTGTAATTTTAATTTGCTCTAAGAAGTCTTGTATTAATATGACTAATTGTGTTTTAATATATATATATCTAAACCAAATAAATACTAATTGTTAAATTTTATAAATAAATCTATTTTGTTAGTAAACTAAGAATTGGTTTCTTTAATTCCAAGAGTCTGGATTATTTTCCTTACTATCTTAATGTAATTGAGAATATTTTTGGAGCATCATTAGACACAACGCAATGAGCATGAATTTGAATTTTGTTTACAAGAAGGAGATTTGCTTTTAAGATTATAGTTAATTATGAGAGTTATGGGATTCAGTTAATTTAGCATAATTTTGAAATTATTTAATGTAACAAATAAACCAATAATAGTAAATAAATAAAAATAAATAAACCAAAAATAAACGAAACACAACACTGGTGCCGTTAAGTAACAATTAAATTCTGGTTACAGTTTGACCTTTACTGGGTTTTGGTGCTCCAATTCAATTTATTTTCGAAATTTATAATTAAATTTAACTTTACATTTTTTCTTGATATTACGTAAAATATTGATATCGGGAAGCTTTATAAAAAAAAAAGGTGTAAATAAAAGTGCCATTTGATTATATATTATGTATCAACTTTCATAATTATTATTATGGGAGTGCAATATTGGAATTAAAATTTTTTTGCTATGTGTCATAAATATTTCTCCCACCTCTGCCATAAAGTGTTTGTGTTTTAAATATTTTTCAATATATTTGAATTGCATAGTGAAAGTGTATTGTCTGTTTTATATATTTATATGTGAATTTCTTGGAGTCTGAAATATATTAACTTTGGTTTAACATTAGCAAGTATTTTGAAATATTTAATCTACTTTCGAAATTCTCATTATTTTATTGGAGTGTGATTCAAAATGCCCGAAACACACACTCAGGACGCCACAACGACGGCTGAAATAGAAGCTACAATGAAAAGGCGCGCATTAATTTTAGACTCTTTAAATATCATTCCTATTTTTACGGGGCAGGATATAACATGGTCCTTAGAGCAATTTAAAACGAAATTTTCGGCAATAGCAGATTTCTTGCTTTGGCTGAAAGAAGATCAATTATTTGCCATTCAACAGCGATTAGCTGGATTGGCTTTGCAAACTTTCTTAAATTTCAAGCATAACATTAAAACTGTGGAGGATTTATTTGATGTATTGCAGGAAAAATTTGGTGCTAAAAGGGATCAAGGGGATCTTTTAAATGATTTCTGGACATTTAAACAACAGCAGGACCATTCGGTAGCAGAATTTATTGCAAAAGCAAATGTTAAGGCTACTGCAGCAATTTCGGCACATAATTTACCGAAAGATAGTGAGGAAAAAACAAAACAGGAATGGTTGGTTTCCATGTTGCAAAAAAATTTACTTCCCCAGATTAGAAAGGGTGTAATTGCCAGAAATCCGAAAAATTTAAAAGAATTAGAAGAAATAGCGTTATTGGAGGAACGCGCGTATAAATCAATGCCTGTAGATACGGCTATACAAATAGATAATGCTAATTTAGCTTGTGCTGTTACGGTTAATAGAAATAGTCAATCAGAAGCTGACTATTTTCGTGATTTCGCTAGGGAACTGAAAGATCAGTTACAAATTTTATCAGATAAGATTTCTAAACTCGAAAGAGATTCGCAAAAAAAGAAACAAGATGATATTGTTTGTTTCCGGTGTAATTTACCCGGTCATATACAACGATTTTGCCCTCAATTTCAGCATACCCGGCAAAGAATTAATGATGAGTCGACCGAAAATAACTCTAGGCTCAGAAATGAGAGTCGCGATAATACATTGGAGGATAGGGGAGACATACGGGAATTTCAAAATTCACGGGATTTCCGAGGAAGGGGTACTGGCCGCACATTTTATTCAAGTAATCGGGGCAGGGGATTTCAATCTCACGGACAATTTGCAAACCAGAGATCTAGAGATAATAATTTAAACTATTGAGGGGGAATTATAAGCCGGCGAATAATTCCTCTTTGAGTAATACAGAGTCGGTATCAGACAATACAGGGTGCCATAATTTTAATGTTTTTTTTAATGAAAACATCGAAACTAAATTACCATTAATTGAAGTTAATATTCAAGGAAAAATATGTAAAGCATTAATTGATTCAGGTTCCAGTTGTAATCTTGTAACACAACAAGTTGTAAACTTATTAGAACTAAATAAATTTAAAAAAACTTCTATTTCTATGAATACAGTTTTGGGGGGAGAGTTTAAAATAAAGAATTCTGTTGATTTAACTTTTCGAATTGAGAATCAGGATTTTGAAGATAATTTTTATGTAACTAACGGTTCATTATCCTCGCATTTCCATATTATTCTAGGCGTACCTTTTATAAAGAAATTTGATTTACTTATTGATTTAAAAAACAATACATTATTTTATGATAATACAGGTTTTTCATTATTAATGGGCCCTAGTAATAATGTTAATTCGATCGAAGTAAAACCTGAACCATTGCCAGTTTTTTCTAAGCATAAAGAATGCATTCCTCCGAATTCGGAAAGAATTATTAATGTTAGGATCAGAAAAACAAATTTTATACATTCAAAAGATGTTTTAATTACTCCTTGTATTGCTCCGCTTAGGAGGGATTTATTAGTAGGGACCTCGATTTGTGAAAATGATGCAAATAGATTATTTATTAAGATAGCTAACTTGAGTGATAATGTAGTGCACGTAAATAAAGGAACTAAGTTAGGCGTGTTACTACCAGTGATATCAGATTACCCCCATAAGCAGGATGAGTTTACGGGACATATTGACGCCGAAAATATTGGATCTATGGATCATGCTGATTTAAGTTGGGACAGTAACGTTGATTTAGATCATTTAAATGAACCCCTAAGGTCAGAAGTACGCGACTTTCTTAACAAAAACTCAGATATCTTCGCCTCATCAGTTCTTGACCTTCCTGGGTGCGATACTGTGAAACACGAAATTCGACTGAAAGATGAGAAGCCAGTTAAGTGTAAACCCTATCGCGTCCCATATAATTTACGGGGAGAAATGGAAAGGCAGTTAGATATTCTACTAGAAGGGGGGATTTTAGTACCGTCAAACAGTGAATTCGCTAGCCCCGTAATGTTAGTTAAGAAAGCAGATGGTGGATATAGACTGGCGGTGGATTTTAGAAAGTTAAATGATCAATTAATAAAAGATAGTTACCCATTGCCAAACATAACCGAAACTATAGATTCTTTGGGGGGTTCCAAATATTTTTCAACTATGGATTTGACTTCGGGTTTTTATCAACAGCTAATTAAAGAGGAGGATCAAAAATATACTTCAATTACCACGCATAAAGGTCTATTTATGTATACAAGAAGCCCATTTGGCTGTTCCAGTTCGCCTCCCGCATTTCAGAGATTAATGAATTTTATTTTCGGAGATGTGGCGGACCTCAATATTTTAATTTACATTGATGACATATGTGTGGCTTCTAAAGACATACAATCTCACTTTGAAAAATTATCTTTAGTTTTTGATAGATTGCGGCAGCACAATCTAAGATTAAAACCCTCAAAATGCCATTTTTTCAAATCCGAAATTACCTTTTTGGGATTTACGGTAAAGGACGGAAAAATATCGCCCACTACAAAGAATGTGGAAGTAATTAAACAATTTAAAGTGCCTAATAGTAAGAAACAATTGCGCCAATTTTGTGGGACGATAAACTTTTATAGAAAATTTCTGGGTGATTTTTCAAAAAGAGCTATTAATTTAAGTAACTTATTAAAAGGAAAATCTAAATTTATTTGGACAGATAAGGCACAAGAAGAATTCGAAGATTTGAAAAACGCTTTAGCAGATCTTCCGACTTTAAATTTACCAGATTTTAACAAAGATTTTGTAGTATTTTCTGACGCTTCAAATTTTGCATTGGGTGCAGTTTTAGCTCAGTTTGACGAAAACAATTTTCCTGCGCCTATAGCTTTTGCAAGTCGGAAACTTAAAGAAGTCGAAACACGTTATTCTACAACCGAACGCGAACTTTTAGCTGTAATATGGGTGGTCAATTATTTTAAATGCTACCTTTTCAATCGTAAATTCATAGTATATACAGATCACGCTGCTCTTACATACGCTCTAAAATTAAAGGATCCTACTTCGAGAATAGCTCGTTGGTTGTGTTCGCTCGCTGATTATAATTTTGAGACAAGATTTATTAAAGGAAAATGCAATTCGGTCGCGGATTTCTTATCTCGGTTTGTAGATCATGAAATTGAAAACATTGATAAAAGTGATATTACAGAAGTTAAGACTGTAGAGAAGGATAATGTGCATCTTGTAAATAGCCTTGTTAGTACTCCTTTGATGCATAGTTATGACCCTTCGCACTTTCTTAACGAACTTAAATTAGAACAAGGGAACGATAAATTTTGCTTGTCAATCATTCAGAAACTGTCTGATAATGTTACTACTAAACCGGATCATATTTTATTTTTTTTAGAGGATGATATTTTGAAGTGTAAGGATACACGTAGAAGAAATAGAAGAGATATACAAAGCAAATTCGTTTTACCTTTGTCTTTAGTCCCAAAAATATTTAACTTAGCACATAACTCAGTAGTGGCGTGTCATGCGGGGATTTATAAAACATTAGAGAGAGTCAAGCAATTTTATTTCTGGCCAAAAATGTATGCTCATATTAAGAAATTAATAGGCGCTTGTCACTCGTGTTTGGAATACCGCGGTCATAAGCCGAAAAAGGACGCGGAGTTACAAAGATTACCCATCGCTACTCACGTCATGCAAATTGTGCATCTCGATATTTCGGGTCCCTACACGCAAACATCTCAGGGTAATAAATACATAGTATCATTTGTTTGTGCATTTTCTAAGTGGCCGGATGCGTGGCCTGTTTCTACAATTGATTCGGATACAATTGCAGACGTTTTAGGCGAATTTATTTGCCGATACGGAGTGCCTAAAATATTAATAACAGACCTTGGTCGTCAGTTGGTGAGTGATGCTATAAAAAAGGTGTACAAACAATTGGAAATTGATCACCGTACCACGTCTCCCTATAGACCTCAAACTAATGCGAAGGTGGAAAGACAGCATGGTTCAATAGCTGCTCATTTAGCGCATCTTGTAAACACAACTCATACAGACTGGGATAAGCAGCTAAAATTTGCGCTCCTAGCTTTGCGATCAGCAACGCACGTTGCTACAAATGAATCTCCTCATTTTGTGCTAACAGGAAGAGATATGTTACTTCCCTATAATTTATTAGCGCAGGAAATTCAATTCTCGTATTCTGATTGCCGTTCTTATTGTGAAACTTTAATCCCTTCTTTGCAAGCTGTTTTTAATCAAATCCGGGATAATTTAGAAAAAGCTGCGGAAAATCAGGAGAGATTTAAAAATAAAACGGCGGTCGATAAAAAAATTAGAATTGGAGATTTAGTCTTATGGTATTGTCCTGCAATTAAGATTGGTTTATCTCGAAAATTTGCTAAACTTAATACTGGGCCTTACAGGGTCATAGAAAAATTAGGGAAAGTAAATTATAAAATTCAGTTGGTGTCTGATCCTTCAAAGAGTAAAACGGTTCATGTGAATCAACTTAGAAAAATTGGAATTAAACCAGTTTTTCCTGCATTACAATATAAAATTGATGCACCAGAAGCACCAGAAAACAAAAATTTCCAGCCAAAAGAACAATTTGCTAATATTGACCGTGAAGTCAAAGTATATCCCACAAGGATATTTTCACGAAGTTCTAAAAGATATTTATTTGAAAATATACATGTAAATCCAGGAATGAGTACTCAGGTAAATATTCAGAATTTAGTGACCGGAGAGGTATCAGATACCAATACTCAGAATGCTTCACTAAATGGAAGAATAATTTCACCCCTCCCTCCTTCAGGAGTTAACGGAAGCCCGAGAAGAATAAAAAAAAAAGTAAGAGAGAGAAAAAAGGGGGGAGTTCAACGAACTCCTTGTGTAAAAAGTGGTCAGATTGCAACTCATTCGTACCGTTTACGGAAACGGTCATAGCTTGTATATAGTTTTTTGTTTGTTTGTTTGTTTTTGAGCTGGTGTAAATATATTTTTTTTATTATTTTTTTCTCTTCTGTGGTAGCAGAGAATATGTATTTGTAATAGAAATTATAGGAGTACTTTTCAATTCTGTTTTTAGGGCTATTACATTTATTTTGCTCTAAAGTTTTTTTTTGTGTGTGTGAATGTGCATTTTTATACTATATATATATATATTTTGTAATGAATCATGTGTAATCATTTTCAGTTTCATTTTATTAAACTGTTTATATGTTCTTTTGTGCATTTGATGTTATTGATATAACCATCAAAAGGTAAACGCATACAGTTTCATAGATATGAATTTGTATAAGGTTAGAGGTTATTTTTCGGTGGCATTTTCTAATTTTACTGAAATTTTAAGAGTACAGTGATGCTCTTTCTTGTAAATAAAAGTAAAATTTCGAGAAAAGATTTTTTTTTTTTTTATTACTATTTGATTCATGGTGTTGGAGCAAAAATAAGACAATGCAAAGTAGTATTATGATGTGAGATTTGCTATACGTTTAATAATAGTGGTAAAAAAAAAAAAAAAAAAAAATGTGTTAGAAGATTATTTTTTATTGTTGTTATTATTACCTTGCATTGATACAATAATAATTGATTTGTCGGCAGAGTATATTAGTGGGAGACTTTGTAAAGTATGTTTGACCAATGCTGCATGTGATGCCAGTACGCTAGGTTTTGATGCTTGATAGAGCTTTAAAATTTTATTTTCTTTATCTGTGGATTCGAATTGCCTTTGGCTGGTTTTGAAATTAATTTTGGGAGTGGTGGTAGTGCTTTCAAATAAGGGGTTTTACAGGGAGTATCTTATTTTCGCAGAATTTAGGAATGTGGTGTAAGGCAGAGGAGTTTGTATACGATTATTACCGTCGTATGGTGGCCGAGTGGCATTATTTATTATTATTATTATTGTTATTATTTTTATTATGATATTGGTCAAGCATTACTGTGGGTTACCATGTATATGTATATTTAAGTACGTATTCAGGATGATGCATCACTGAAGAGAAACAAACATTGGACTTTAATATATTAATTTCAAATAATAGCTTATATTATTTGTTTTAATTACTTACATATATTAATGTTTTCAGTGAATTTATTTTATGTGTTTATTACTTTATTTACCTCATCAAGAAATTGTATCGTCCTAAACTACTTTTAGTGTATGAGAGTGAGATGCAGGATACTGAATTTATTGTATTGGTTTAGAAATACTTTACTGTTAGCTTTTGAGGATCTATTAAGGTATATTTATGTGTTAGTGTACAATATATTATTGCATTGTCAGTGTTTTTGTAGAATTATACTGAACGAACGATAACTTATTGTAAAAGCTCGTGTAGATGGTTTGAATTGTAAGTAGCAACAATAATTAAATTTTAGGTAAAACTTAGTATGTTTTGGTTGAGCAATTACTTTCTTGTGGGGTAGGCCGTTTAAGTTTTTTTTTCTTCCCTAGTATTTCTTTTCTTTTCTTTTCTTTTTTTTTTTCTCTTTCTTTTTATAAATTCTGGTAATACCTAAATTTGTGTATAATTGCTAGAATTATGGTCGTTTTTGGGGGTACTCTCTTAGTGCACAAAGTGAGTACTGTGTTTTTAATGCTATGATTTCGTTTTCTTATTTGGGGCAGGTGTTTTGTTTCGGATAAGAATATGGGGTATTAGTGGACGAGACACATCCGAAGACGATTGTTGGCAAAATTTGACTTTTCAATAGATTTAGAGTATAGTTTAAATTTTTTTTTTGTTTTTTGTTTTGGTTAGAGAAAATTTTTTCTGCGTAAAAATTTTCAGCAAAAAGGGGGGGTATTGTTATAGTGTGTTTATACGGGTTTTTACGGAGAAAATAGTATCAAAATATTAAGTTAAACTCAAGGCTATCCGTGTTTTTAGAAAGTAGGGACTGCTGAAATTTTCTCTTTTTTTATCATTAAAGGGGATGGTTAAAATTATCGCTTCTTATTTTCCTAGGGGAGGTTGAGTGTTTTGCCGCTTAAGAGGCGGCGCGGAAACAACGCGGAAGAGGAATTCATTTTCAAAGATTTTGCCGATGTGACTTTTGACTTGGGGATCTATAAAGTTGAAGACGGGATATGGTTTTGACGTAAAATATCCCTCGCAGGTGGACGGAGTAAGCAATTATTTTCTTTTAGGTGCCGGCTTTAACTCTCCCGGATTGCGGAGGTTAAAAGGGGTCAGCGTTGTTTTAAAATTCAGGAAAGGCGTTGACCATTTTGGCCAATGAAAGTTTGGGGGTGTTTGAAGGAACCTCCCGTCGGTTAATTAAAAAAAAAAAATGGAAAGAGGGGGTTGCGATTTTAAAGAGAGTCACTCTCACTCGCTTGCTGACTAACGGCCTTAGCACTTGCACTTCTTTTTTTATCTCGCACCTCCGTGCGAAAGAAAGCTCTGATGTCGGAATTTTTATAATTCTCGTTTGGCTCGGAAGATCTCACGACTCTTACCCTTTTGTTCCGCTATTCCGTACGAATAAGCCTCTTAGGTGTGGGAGGCTATGATGTTTCTTGTCGGAGGTTCCGACGGGAGTTAGATGATTTTGCGGGAAGCCAATGATCCTGTAATTTTATATGGTGCGCACATGAGAGGAGAGCGCATATTTTGAAAGCGGACTGGAGCATCTTCTAATGGCGAGGACAGGTATACGGATGGAATAGATTGTCAACCTATGAGCGGTCACGGGCCAGGGAGGATAGCTCTCTTCGTTTCTTCTAAGGGATGTTCGTTTCGGAGAGATTGGCCGGAGTCGCTTTTCTTGCCGCAATGTTTGGAATCGACCATGAAGGTACCTTATGGAGGATCTGCTCAGTTCTGCGATTCCTGACGGTAATTCTGCTGGAGCTTATATAGACAGAAAAGTGGCTTGGGTATGAGAAACTGGGTAAGTGTGGTTTATTATGTTTCGGGGAATGCCTATATCAATTTGTACTATAAATTCTATCCCAAAGAAATTCATATCATTTGCACGAGTTGGTTTATATTTAATTGTAATTTTAATTTGCTCTAAGAAGTCTTGTATTAATATGACTAATTGTGTTTTAATATATATATATCTAAACCAAATAAATACTAATTGTTAAATTTTATAAATAAATCTATTTTGTTAGTAAACTAAGAATTGGTTTCTTTAATTCCAAGAGTCTGGATTATTTTCCTTACTATCTTAATGTAATTGAGAATATTTTTGGAGCATCATTAGACACAACGCAATGAGCATGAATTTGAATTTTGTTTACAAGAAGGAGATTTGCTTTTAAGATTATAGTTAATTATGAGAGTTATGGGATTCAGTTAATTTAGCATAATTTTGAAATTATTTAATGTAACAAATAAACCAATAATAGTAAATAAATAAAAATAAAGAAATCAAAAATAAACGAAACACAACAATATTATCTAAGATTTATTGCTCAAGGCTTTGCAGCGCGAATAATATTTCATATTTACAAAAACAACGATACCAGTAGAAAGGAACAACAATTCTTTCAAATCAAACATAGTGTTAACCATAGTGAGATTCGTTTTCCATAGAAATGTACGGCCTGATGAAAAATACATGAAGCAACATTAGAACGAGCGAAAAACAAAATCATTACTCGATTGTACAAAACTTCTCACGGAGTAATCACCTAAAAAACTGACGTTGACAAATTTGGGTAATTATGTAATGTCTATGGCGCAAAATAATGGAGAGTTTCGTTTAGCAGACACTTAAAAGTCAGGCCGCAAACACGTGCTATTATAATTAAAAAACGATCATTCATACTTCGACATATTTGTTACGGTAATATTTACCGCCACCAAGGAAAACGATTGGTTAATCCCAGTCCGAAATCTCAGCAGCTAATGTAGATTAATAAGGATATGAAATAAGGAGGAATTAAATACTGGAGAAAGATTTTTGATCACCTTAATTGTTGAAAGAGATATGTTAATTGGCATTGAAACTGATTCATATAATAAGGTAAAACAGGAAGTCGTGATATTTTTTTAATATTCCGGTACTGAAATTTGGCAGCATTAAAATCGTCAATGAATTTGCCTTCATGTGTTTTTCAAGATAACCAAAAGGTTACTTGGAGGATTTAACAGTTACAATAATTTTCGATTTAGTTCAATGTTTTTTTCTTTTAGATTTAGAGTGCGGAAACTTTGTAATTTTTTCACGCAAACATAGAAAATTTAACAAAATGTGGTGAAGTTATACAGGGTGTCCACTCTCAATCCAATGTACCAATATCACCAATATCACCAATGGCTAATTCCTTAGCCATTAGTCATAGATATATAGTTCCATTTACAGAAATGTTTTGAATGAGGTAAAGAAATATTTTAGAAGTTATTTTGGTCAATGAATTTTTTTTTTTTTAATTTACGAAGTTTAAACTTTTATTCGTTCCCCGGTTAAATAAAATGATGAAAATTAACAGCCTCAATTTTTTCCACAATGATACATATTTTAAAAGGATATTAAATTACACTAGAGTGAAAAAGGCGGATTAGGTCATGTTTTTTTAGCTTTTCATATATATACCTATGTATTCTGTACCACTGAAATCAGGATTGACTTTCATTTTATACCACAACGTAAAATTATTTTAAAAATCGTAAATTTTAAAGTAAAAAAAAAAAAGCGAAAATTTTATAAAGTAGAAGTGACTGTGTTTTTAACTTTTGATAATTGATTTTTATGCATTTTTTTACCACTGAATCCTAATATTATCTTCCTTTTAAACAATCATGTCAATATTTTACGCAAATTGTAACTTTTAAGGTTAAAAATTCAAAGTTAAAATTTAAACTCTTCACTGACCTCTCAGTTGTTTAACTGTACGACTGACAGTATACGCCAAAAAATGAATTAAGTATTGAATTAAACAAAATTAAATTAAATTTAAAAAGTTTTACATGTTTTATAGCATCAGAATTTTGACGCTTACGATATACAAAAAAATTCTAACATTTCGATTAAAAATGGTGGTCATTTTCAGATTTAGTACTAAAAAGAAAATAAAAAAATAATTATCAAAAGTAAAAATAAAATACAGCTTTTCTTTCATCTCCTTTATTTTATATTATATTTTATAATATCCGATATTATATTATATTTTCATTTATTTTATAATATTCGATTTTTGTTATTTTTCATGTTCGGCACTTTATCATTTGAGAAAACTCCTGACCTGATGTTTTAAAATTAAGGTAATTTTAGGATTCACTCATAAAAAATACATAATAGTAAAAAAACACAACCAATGACGTTTTCTCAATAAATAGAAATTCGGAAGAGATAGTTGTATATGCTTTCGTTAGTTGTTTTTTACATCATAGTTTTTTAAAATAAAAGTATAATTTTCTTTTTTACACAATATATACTATATTTTAAAAAGAATACTTTAAATATAGTTTGACTCAGAGTGCAATCAAAATCTTTATGAGATATTAAAGGTCGCTGGCATTGTCGTTGAAAACTTTCACACGACCCTATGTTTAGTTGTTAATTTATCTAGAAGCAGTGAAGTACGGAATGGTATCACTGCGTTTAAAAAAATATCTTTGATTATCTTCATATTTTAATATATTTGATTGATATACAGTATGTATTAAAAAATATACTTTATTATGTAGCAAAGGATATGCGATTTTTAGGGTTTCTTTCATCTCACGAAATCCTATTCGTCTCACTCCTCTGTATCTGTCTATTCATCTATCACAGAGCCCGCTCTCAGAAACTATATATGTTAGAGACATTAAATTTTGTATTATTGTAGATGAACGCTCCAAATCAAACGCAAAACATAATTTTTTTTAATGTAATTAACGGTCAATATTAATTTAGAACCTTCAATTACAAGGTTGCGTTCATAATTCAACAAAAAAATGAACTTTTTATCAAATTACAAAAAAAAAGGGGGGGGGGGCTTTTATTGATTAAAAATAGGCGTCATTTTAACGACAGATAAGGATTGACTATTTCTTTAAGGTGAAATTAACACTAAAAATTTGAAAGATTGAGAAATTTAGAGGAAGGTGAGATTCGTCCGGTGAGAGTCATTTCTAAATTTTGTTAAGTTTGAGAAAACTAAAGAATCGATCGCTTTTAAACTTTGACATAGCTAATAACACGTAATAAGAATAAAGTATTTGGAAAGAGAATGTTAACCCCCTTACCGCCGAGCAAAAGGACAAAATTCTAATATTGTTTAATCTTTTTTTTTTTTTTTTTTTTTTTTTTTTTTTTTTTTTTAGATTTTTTTTTTTTCCAACATGATATATATACATATGTTTTATTACGTTTAGGTATACCTCTAGGCAATAAATCGTAACTTACTTTCTTAAAACTGAATTATATATGTAGAATTATATGTTAAATAACAGTTAAATAATGCTACTATCCCAGTGAATGTTGCAGCTTACTGAATGGATATATCAGTTCGCGGCCGTGAGAAGGTTAACGAAACTCTTTGTGCGATCTACCCACTTGTTACATAATGCTCGGCGAAGCCACAGTCAGGATGATCTCACTGGCCGCAATGGCCCAGAAAAATAGGTGCTACATAGACAGCACAATGGACGCTTTTTTTTTTTTGACTACCAATTCACCGACGATGATTAGAGAAATAAACATTTTTTGTTTCGTACATGAAGAGAGATAAATTGACTTAGGCGCTGTGCTGCGAATAATCCACTCAATAAAATAAACTTTCAGAAATTGTAGTTTTTTTTCTCTACTTTTAAGTTTAAAATTAAAATTGTGTTTGCTATTTTTTTTTTTTTTTAATTTGGGATTCCTGGTGGAATTAAAAGCCAAATTGCAGTTTCCACAGAAGACAGCTTTGGAAATGCCCTCCCTCTGCCACGTTTATGATACAGTTATAATGTTTGGTAAGCTGATTTAAACCATTAGTTAATAATGTACCCTAATACAGAGGCTCCCAACTTGGGGTACTTGACGGGTTTGATTTATTTACGTGAAAATATCGCTAATGGCAGAAATCTCAAAAACAATTAGTAAAGTTACGAAAATGTTAAAAATGGCAATGTAACCAATATCGATTTATTATATGGTTGTCAGAAGAAGATTGTTTATAGGCAGGCAAGAAGCAGCACACATAGAGACACACATCGAGTTCGAGGATGAAAATCTAGGATTAGTTAATTCTCGATTTTCATATTAACCTTCCCACGACTGGATATATCCGTTCACTAGGCTGCAGGTTTCACTGCAATTGAAACTTTATTTAAATTAATATAATTCCAAAAATATAATCCAGTTTTAAAAAATTAAGTTATGACTGATAGTTTTAAGGGTTATAAGCATATACGTAATAAAAAAATATATATCATGTTGGAAAATCCTTTTTTTAATAACATTTATATAAATTAGAGAGAAAACAACATTACAATTTTACCCTTTCGCCCAGCGGTCAGGGGGCGAAACGCAGTCGATTTGCCAAGTCTTATTTTGTTGGAAAACACCAAAAAATCCGATTTTAACGGTTGACTCATAGGTTTACCATTATGTTTTCCTACACTCAATGTTCCATATTTTCATACTTTGGAGTGCAGGATAGCACAATGGTAAACCTACGAGTTAACCGCTGAAATCGTGTTTTTAGGTATTTTCCAAGAAGATAGGACTTGGCAGATCGATTTTGTCTTAATATGAGATTGAACTGATCCTTGATTTTCACCCGTGAGCTCAATGAGGTGATTGTCTGTGCTGCCGCCTCCCGGTCTATTATGAAAAAAAGAATATTTGTGTTATCTATTTGATAGAGGGGAGGGAAAGGAGGACGTGTTTGTGAGAAATGGGTATATTGAGAAATGAAAAGCCTAAGAAAGATGTACATGAAAGAAAAAAGATTGGGAACCGCTGCCCTAATATGCGAATTCTTAGCACTGTATCATTGTGTGGTGGAGATATTTTATTCTTAAAGGTTGTGTTTAAGTCATGTAGAATATTTTTTACAACAACAGAATCAAGATAATTAAAAGTAAATAAATAACAGGAAACTTCAAAATTTTTTATTAGAAAATCGTGATAAAAAATTAACCGCAAATTGCTGTAGTGTCATATCATTAAAGTGTACTTTACTGACTTCAATAATCAACTTGACATTTAAAACATATTTATTATCAAAATGTCATCAGAAAAGGAACGTCTGAAATATGAAATATCTTTTTTTCATCATTTTTTATGTTTCCCATTGTCTTATTGTTTTCTCCCAAGCCACATGTGGGATTTTTATTTTGTTTATTTAAACCACAATATTCATTGTGTGCGTTTTAGATAGTTCCCTGATGGGACACTTGTTGAAATAATTTAAGAGTTTAAATTCTCTTATGACATGGACACTTCATTCATGTCAAACAATGTTAATAATACAGAGATTCTGCTTGTTTTCCTAGACTAAAATTGTTTTGAAAGCGAGTATTTATTTGCTTTTATATCAAACGTTAAACATCTTGAAGCAAAGCAAGTTATTATTTTATAGTACGTGCACGTGTAGTGATAAAGTTTTAATGTTTATCATCAGTAATTTTTCAGAGAATTGTTTCAGCATGATAAAGTATAATGTGGATGCGTTTTTAAAGGAAGAATTTTTGAATCCCCAAAGGATCTTTTGAAAGGTTCAGAAGCCCGAGTTTCCCGCTTTTGGATGCCTTTAATTTAAATATTTTTGTTTTTAAATTTGTTCGGTATCAATTTTTCATTTTTAGTCTTATGCATACGGTTCGCACGTAGAGATGTCGGATAGAAAGTAGCCGCTAACCGAGGCGGTTGTTAATTAAAATTAATAATAATAAGCTTAAATCCCCAAAGGATCTTTCGAAAGCTTCAGAGTCCAGAACCCACTCTTTCCGCTTTTTTATGTGTTTAATTTAAATATTTTGACTTTTAAATTTCTCCGGTATTAATCCCCCTCTCCTCTTCTTTTTGAATCTCGGTTATACGGGTCTCATGTAGGGATGTCGCACCGAACGAGCCACTTACTGGGGCGGTTAGATATTAAAATTAATTACAATAAGCTCGAATCCCCAAATGATCTTTTGGTAGCTGAAGAGCCCTGAGCTCAACTTTCCTACTTTTCGAGGTCTTTAATATAAATATTTTTGTTTTTAAATTTGTCCGTTATTATACAGCTTTTTAATAGTCTCAGGCATATGTATCTCACGAAGGACATCGGGCGGAAAAAAGGCCGCTCAGCGCGGCTGTCATATCTTATTATTAATGATAATAGTAAATAATAATATCATATCTTATTATTTATAATAATAAAAGCGAAATTAAAGAATAATTTTAAAAAATGACTTGAGACTATACGAGACAAATCCACAGAGATCTAATTTGAAAGAGATAAAAATATAAATTTCTACTCTTCAATATGTACATTGTTTAACTAAGTTTATCTTGAATAAAAACATTTTTACAACTAACGTTTTGTGATAAACATTTATCTGTGATTATAATTAAATTTAATTATCATAATTATACGATTAAGAACGAAATCTAAATTTATTAAAACTGTTTCAAACTCAAAATTAGTGTAACTCATGCCACAGTTATACAATAGGTTCGAAAATCGAAATAAACATCCAAGTAAATAATAATAATAAAAATAATAACGTGCGTCACATGAAAAACTGAATGATGGCGTTTCAGTTCAATGTACCATTATCAGTGCAATTTCCGCGCATTATTTCTATTTGTTTTGAAAATGACTCCGTGAAGAGTTGAAACATGTCAATTGTTAAAGAAAAATGTTTTTAAATTCTTAATCTTACAGATTTTTAGCAATCAGAAAGAATGTATTATTACAAGATATTAATTTATTATATATTTACAGAAATGTAACTGCTACAAATCGCATTCCCAATATCGGATATTCTATAATATATCTCAATATCGTATTAAAAATACATGGAATCCGGGCATAAAAACGAATGTCAAATAGTCGAATATTAGACGGACAGACACGCAAACAAACCAAACTTATAAATACTTTTAAATGAGGTTGGATAGAGTTGAAAAAAATTTACAAATATATTAACTATGCCATATCATATCACAGTAATTATTTAATGGAAAACGAAACAAATAAACCACATCCTCCACCGCAAATCTTGAAATGTTTCCTTTCCATCTCATAAGTGGTCAGCTATTTTAGATCACCACGACAATTATCTAAACGTGCTCGGAATTTCATAAGTATTCTATTTCGAAATATCAAGAACTCCCTTCCGCTTAAGATGGCAGTCTTTTGAACTGAGCAATCTTATGCTCTCCCAATTTTAAGGTGTATTTGAAATCTGCGGTGAAGAAGATTTACGTGTTTACGCCTTTTTCCCACGGCTAACGATGCTTACAAACACTTTAATGCAATTAGTCAGATTTTCCGGTTGCACTAAGTTGAATGTGATTCCTCCTTAATGTATATACTTATTTTACCATTTCTTAAAGCAATAAACACTTTTTAAGTCATATTTTGTTAAAACTGTCTAATTTTACGAGAATGAACTCCCATTAGTGCAGACTTTAAATATTTAAGTAAGATAATTTTTCGTTCATAGAAATCGAAGTCCGCATTATAAAATAAACATATTTAAACGGTTTTATTTTTTACGTTTAATAATTTGATTTCCGTTTTCATCAGAAATTAAATGGTTTGCAATTTAATGAAAGAAGAAAAATCTTTAAAACAGTCGGGTAGGGAGACTTTTGCGAAATATTTATGTTTTCTCACCGGTTTTTAAAAAAAGAAAATTGTGCCTTGTTAAATCGAGAAAATGCTCCGATTAAATAAGGCAAATGTTACTGGTGGGGAAGGAACAAGGATTCTAAGCACATTTTCGGCACGTATACGGGTCGCTCGTCTCCCAGGAGTTAATGAAATAATGTGGGTTTAGCAACGAAGCAAATCAATGATAATTCGTTAGTACAAAAAAATAAAGTACTCAAACAAAATAAGCAAAGAAATGCAGCATTAGCGTAATTTAAAATAAAGTAAAATCTCACATTTCTTTGCATTAGTTGAAAAAATAATCTTTTAACTACATCCCTTTTGAAGTTTTGTCACGCAGTCAAAAAGTTTTATCTGTTACATCGCAATTTCATTTGCAATATAGATGAACAATCATTACCAATTTTGAATATCTCGCGATTTAGGTGGAGCAGTTCTTTCTTTCCCACAACTAATTTAGTTCTCTTCTTTTTTATACATATCTCAATAACCAAAGTTACACCACATTTATGGAAATAATGCACAAAACCAGTTGCAATTTTGTTCGGTCAATTTGAAAAAAAAATAATTAAATAATTAAATAAATAATCGCATTATAAGACAAGTTCTGTTCAATAAGTATCTTTAACATTAATTGCCGAGGCTAACGAAACAGACAGGCTACAGCGGTGCATCCTAAGTGTCTTTTTTTACTTACTGCTAGAGTGACGTATTGCTCTTTTCGTACATCTTCATTGATGCATTCAACTATCACGTGACTCCAGCGGTCTGTAAAAAAGATGCGTCGCATGGAACCACGGTAGCTTGCCCTTTACGTTAGCCTCGATTAATTGCAAATCGAACGATGATGCAATAAATGAAATTGTTCTGATTAACAAAAGATACGAATCAAGTAGTGAAGTACTAACGAGATTCCAATATAACAACAAATCAATACACACACACACACAAAAAAAAAAAAAAAAAATACGAAGTTACTAAGATTTTTCTAGTAGATTTGGATTCCAAGAACTTTTTTTTTTTTTTTTTTTTTTTTTTTTTACAGTGTAGTTTTTAAAATACGCAATGAGTTTTAGAAACGGCATTTGTCGGCGTGTAGCATAATTAATGATAAATATAAAAATAGTTTAGTTTAGATATTTTAAGAAAATGTAAATTTTGTCAGAGGCTTTTCAAAATAGTATGGTAATTTTTATACCAAAATAACAATTTAAAATTTGAAAGAAATATTGTAAAATTACTTAAAATAGAGAATTCAGCTAATAAAACAGTTATTTTATTTGAATAGGGATTAAACGAATGAATTCACCATTTATCTACCGAAATTTTTCGTAAATTGTTTAAACTAAATTTAAAGATTTACATAATCATTTAACATATTTTTGAAGGACAGTAGAAGGATCGACGGATTTAGAAGTATTAATTAAATTTGAATTTACAGGGATTTTGTACAATGTTTATAACCCCAGTCAAATCTTTAATTTTTAATTATTTTCTTAGTATTTTGTAGAATTATAAAATGTACAAATATGATGTTCTTACAATATAAATATTTCCGAATTAAAAAATTCCCATTCCCCTCCCTCAGCGCCAAGAATGCTGAAAAGATGCAAAGGAAAAGAAATCACCCTTTTAAAAAATATTTTTGTTTTGTGTAACCAATAATGCCTTTGGAACAAAATAAAGTAGTGTATGTGTAACTCATTCTAAACAGTATTGCAACTACACTGTAAAAAAAAAATCTGTAAAGGTACTAAACATTTTCTAGGAAACTAGGATTCCAAGAACTTTTCATGTAACGATAACAGGAAAAATCCATGTAACCGATTCGAAAACTTGAGTTTTTTTTGTTACCGTTACAGGAAATGTTCTTGGAATCCCAGTTTCCTAGATAAAGTGTAGTACCTTTACAAATTTTGGACGTATCAAAAGAATTTTATAATAAGTAATTTTAATGGTACTTATAAGTACCGTCGGTAAATAAAGGGTTAACAAGTGAATTACAAATTTCTAAATTGAAATAAATAGATAAATAGAGCAAAGAATTAAAATTTGACTGTACTTTTTTGCAAATATTAATATTTTATTAATACGTACCAAAACAAATTTCTACTGTTTCTTTGAATATAGTTTTGTACGGGCCAATTTTTCTGCCCCTTTTTGTTCAATCACTAAGAGTAAGTCAGATTGTACGTACCCTGAAAGAAAAATTTATAAAGTTACTGATAAATTTTTAGAAAACTGCAATGTAAAAAAAAAAAAAAAAAAAAAAAAAAAAAAAAAGTTTAAAATTGCATTACTTTTTCTAGGAGATTCCTAGAAAATTTCATATAATGATAACAGCAAAATTTCGTGCAACCGTGTCTGTTATATGAATTTTTACTGTTACCATTACATAAAATGTTCTAGAAACCCCACTTTTCTTGAAAAAGTTCAGCAAATTTACACAATATTTTTTATATTGTGGGATGCCTAGACCTTTTTATGAAACTGCAACTCGAGTTACAAATCAAAGTTTAGTACGATTTCTGTAATTTTAGTAAGTTCGTTTCTAAAACTACAGATTTCTGCAAACTACAGATTTCTAGTACTACAGAAACTAGTTTTCTGGAGTTACATCTTTTTTGCACAATTTACAGACAAAAGTTTAGTAAATATACAGATTTTCCTCACTTTACATCTGTAAAATTACATTCCTTTTATACAGTGTAATATTCATGAGGAAAAAAAAATCAAAATCCAGAAAATTCGAGAGTTCATAAAAATATTCTATTAGTCTTATCTAGCGTTTAGAATTTATATCAGGTACACCATTAATCATTCAATTTTTTATCTTTTCCGGTCAATAAAATTATTGTCATTAAGTTGTAAAACTTTTGAGATATTTCCCATCAAGGCTTTATCCTTTATATAAACCAATTAAAGAAAACAATAAACAACAAAATAATGATTTATAAATTTATGCTTCCATAATTTTTTTATTTCATAACCCGATTTTCTGAACGAAGGTGAGCGTAATAAAATAAATCTTTTATTCTAATGCTGCGATTTCGCAAACATACTTAATTGTAAATAGATGCAAATAACCCTTAATCGTTGTTCCGAAAGTGAGATAAGGTTGTAAAGCAGTTGGTCACTGAAATGGAAGAGGTATGTTTTGTCAGAAACAGCAAAAGAATAGGATATTTCTATGCTGTTTTTTAATAATGTCCAACATAGTTGAAAATGGCAGATAAATCCAGTTTGTCTGTTAGTTTGTCCACGCTTTAACTTGCGTAAATATACTGTAATTCTCATTCAAATGATACATGTCAACTCTTTTGGGTCTGATGTGCTATTGATAGTATACACTGTAAAAAAAAAATCTGAAAAGGTACTAAACATTTTCTACGAAACTGGGATTCCAAAAACTTTTCACGTAACGATAACAGGAAAAATTCATGTAACCGATTCTAAAACTTGATTTTTGTTGTTACCGTTGCAGGAAAAGTTCTTGGAATCCCAGTTTCCTAGATAAAGTATAGTACCTTTACAGATTTTCTTTTACAGTGTATGTCTTTCCACCGAGTATTTATTTGTTTTAAGAATTACTTTTGTTACTTCCTAATATAGAAAGGATAGTATATGGCTATGCCTTACTTATTATGGCTTTATTTATGTTTTGGCTTTTAGTAATAATAATAATAATAATAATAATAATATTAATAATAATAATAATAATAAACATTTGCCCGATTTTCTTTGCTCCGTTGCCGATTCCTTTGTTTTATACGCATATTTTACTCTTTAAATTTAAAATATAGGTTACTTTTCTGAACAAGTTATGTGCTATGAAAGTCAAAATACATTAGAAAGTTGTAATATAGGTTAAGCTGTGTTGTAATACGATATTTTAAAAACGTCTTCAAAAACTCTTTTTTAAATTATTATCATATCAATATGAATTGAATAGTACGCAAATTAAATACATTTGTTAGAATTTCAAAGAGTGAGCTTATCTTTAAACTTCAATAAATCTACTTGGATCGCTACGATTAATGTTATTATTTTATTATTATTATGTCAGAATTTTAGCCCCACCAGTGGCCGCGAGGTTCTGACATCCGAGCTGGTAGACGGCAGTTGATGGGTTCGAACCCAATCGCGACCGTCGGCCTAACCGTTCAGAATTTTCCTCGGTTTTCTTCGTACCTTGCGTAAATACAGGTTAGGTACCCTTAGAAAGACCCCCACGGAGGGCATTCCCCTCTTAGGGCCTCTATCACACAGTGTAGATTATTGGTCGACATAAATACAAACAAACGATTAATGTTATTTCAGTAAATATAATTTTGTTCTTAAAATGAAAAAAAAAAAAAAAGATGGGACCCGAAAGAACTAAAGACGTTTGCTAATGTTACATTCGGTGTTGCATATGACACGTATAGCATTAATATTACCTTTACTGAAGTGTTGAAAAGTATTTAATTACAATATGATCAACGAGAAAGAATCGTTTGCAATTTGTTTTAATGATATTACACTATTTAAATGTATAAAAATTGATATAAATAACTGAATTTCAGTAGAAAATGATTGTGGAATAAGGCATTCATAGCCTTTACTCCTCCTTTACAGGAGAAAAATAATTTTTCTTGCTCCAAACTTTGTTCCAAACTCATCTCAAAAGAATTTTTTTACATTATGATCAAATGGGGAAAAACGTCTGGAAATTTTAAATGACTTTACACTTGCTTGAAGTATTCAAATTTGCACAAATCACTGAAGTTCACTGCAGGAAGATTACTGTATAATAGACAATGGCGCAGCAAGTATTCGGTTTTAGGAGGGGCGGAGGTTGAGTTTCTGATAAAGGTGTTTACCGGTTATTAGAATTAGTGTTTTAAAGAATCAAATGCTTTTTTTTTACGCATCTACTTTGGTCATGTTTCATTTAAACAGTGTTTACAATGTTAGAGTTAGAAAACATAAAAGCAAGGAAAAGACAAAAATAAACCTACGTGTCAACCCCTAAAATTGGAATTTCAGGTGTTTTTCACTGCATGACATCGAATTTGGCATTAAGTAATGTAAAATTGTTGAAAATTTAGTTATAATATTGCAGTTATTTTTAAAATTCTCTAAAAATATCCGGGCTCGAATTGAACTCGTATCTGTACTAATTTTATAAAAAAGCTGTTTTTTTAATGTGGTGAGTGATTATCGTAAGTCTAACAATAACACACGCCATAATTTAATTCTCTTCGAATGAAAACCAATGAATATTTTTCATTCTAAAACAAAGACCTTGTATAAATTTTAAACTTGGTAGAGAACCAGCCATGTTTCGGAAAGAGATCGCAGAGATTCTCACGAAAAGGCACTTGCCAATTATATTTCACGTAACAGCACATTATTTTAAAACACTTTTCAAAAATTACACTTAACAGCGTAGAAACTTCAAACTCATAAAAAAAAATACATGGAGGCATGATTATTTAAGCAATTTCTAATCGATTTTTTTTTTATTATAAATAAATACTTTATTGGATTTTAAGCGATCGCTGTGTCAAAATTACTGACATTTAATGTCTTCGATTTGTTATATGACTTACTTTTTTAATATTTTCCTTTAATAATTGAATTCAGTTGGAAAAAAAATATCCTTATCACAATAATTCGCCTTAGGCTTGGCATCCAAAGTATGTTTCAACAACTCTATGCGCTAACTAATGGATATTTTCTCATAAATTTCAATTATATTTATCTTAGTAAATCTAAACAGCAACATTTTATTACGTAAACAATGGTAACTCGACAAGGGGTTCACAACCAGTTTACTAGCTGTATTTTCATTTATACAAAAAAATTCCTTTTTTAATTGTAGGAAATAAAACAAAAAACTAAAAAAAAAAAACTAAAAAAAAAAACTCACAAATAAAACACATAAAATGTTATATACCTATAATCTGGCAGAAAAGTCATTGTGAAATCCAAAAGAGTCGCTTTCACACACAGCTCGGAGGGTCTACTAGAGATCATTCCGCATCGAATCAGGCAGCATCAAATCAATGAAAATATTAAATAGTAACCAAACATCACAGATTTTAATGAAAATGCACGCTTTTGGTCTCACTATTATGATATGATAACCAGTATATATTTCTGATTCATTTGTAAAATAGTTTCCGAGAAAAAATTATCAAAATTTTAAAAAACTGCCGACTGATGGCAATTTTGACTGTTCGGTTTTCAAATGTAGCATCTCATGAATATAATTATATTTCGATATCTATTTCACAAATCATTTTGAAATAATTTATGCGTAATAAAAAGGGTCACAGTATATTACAAAAATTACTGTTATGCGCGTATAGCATTTTAAGTTCATCTAAAGAAATTTTGAATCTTTGGAATAGTGATTTTTTAATGAAAAATAATGAATTAACAAAAAAAAAAGCATTATCACAAAAGGCGCAGTTTCTATTATATTTATTTTTTCTGAGTATTATACCTAAAAATGTCCTTTACCTGATTATAAAATAAAAATAGTGGTTTTTGGGGTGTTTTTAATAGTATTTCTTATTTAAAAATATTTTGAGCGGCATTCCAAATCAAATCAATCAGAGTGATTGCATGCTATTTGCTCAATGCCACCGCCACAGACTTCAATGAAACTGAATATAAGGTGGTCTGGTTTAATAACGCTAGGCGGAGTACTAACGCCAAGTGCTAATATTATGTATAATTAGGAAATAATCTGGTAAATGACACCCATGTGCTCTGCGCAGAAGGGTTTTGAGTCATATAAATCGCAAAAAACAGCTTCAAGTTAATTTGTTTCATTTTTAGATCTTATTGTTTTTACAAGCAACTAAAATTAACGCTTGATCTAAAATTTGCGAGATACGTTTTGTGATGTGAAGACTGTATTTTTTATCCGGAAATACTTTGTTAATTACATAAATTTGTAGTACATTTCATGGACTTTCAAAATGTTGTTGAAGATTTTGGATATCTTTTCGAGATAATTTGTAATTAAAAATGTAAAGCGCAATAACTATAACGGGGTAATAACGCCAATCCTTGGCATTAATACCCCGGTTGATTCCCTACAGTGGTCGAGCTACATCCTAAATACTGATTCAAATAAACACAGTTAAAACTGTGCAATGTTTCTAATAATTCTATTTAATCGGTCCTTTTTAAGCAAAAAGAAGCTCACGCTTTTTCCTCATCCCCCCCCCCCCACACACACACACCACACCTTTATTTTTCTTTCACTTTCACAAAAATTGAACATTTTCAATAGCTTAGAATACAATTTGTCAATTTCTAAATTTGTAGAGTTTGTATTTTTAGAATTGGGCAATCTAAATGCAATTATTCCATCTTATTTCATAGTTTTGTTTGCATGGCGTTATTACCCATATAGGTGGGTAATAACACTAAATAGCATTGGTCAAGAAATCACGCCATTACATTTTATGAATACATATCTGTTAAATTATTTTTTTTATATAGATAGTCAATGAGTTTCTGTATCAAATCATATATTTGTTTGAAAAATACAATCTAAAACTGAGCCGTGAAAATTGGTAGAACCTTAACGTGGCGTTATTACCCCAGGGTACCTTATATAATTTTTTAATTGTACATGATACTATATTATAACTAAATTTGAAATAAAAATAGTGGAATTTTGGTTCGTTTTAGTAATGTTTAAATCATGTTTAAAATTATCAGTATTTTCAGATTTAAAATTTACTGAAAGCATGATCTCTGGTAATACTTTTTATTTCTATATTTATTTTATCCTTCCTTTATCTTTTTTTTTTCATTTCTTATGCAAAAGAAGAAAAAAAATGCCGTTTTTTAGTAAAACTATGGATATTTCCTAGAAGAAAGGGCAGTTTTCCTTTTCAAGAGAAAAAGAAAAATCACTTGCTGCTGAACATTCAATAGAAATTTTCAAAATGACACTCATAATTTTTAAACTTATATTTACATTACTTTCAGCTGCTGGTTAAAAGGAATATCAGTTTTAACTTTGAACAATGTTTTGAG
This sequence comes from Maratus speculifer, assembly GCA_964019185.1. Lineage (NCBI taxonomy): Eukaryota > Metazoa > Arthropoda > Arachnida > Araneae > Salticidae > Maratus > Maratus speculifer. Next base: position 251,143,785 of record OZ025296.1, on the reverse strand, counting down.
ATATTATGCTTCAAAAGTATGAAAAATTCGCACAATAGATTATATTTATCCCCTACACTGTTAAACCCATTGCACCTTTTAGGGGTGAAGGGCTTGTCTCACTGGTGATACCCCTACGGGAGCCAGAATGCAACCGTTAATTAAGATGAACAGATGACACCCATAATCCAGAGTACCAAATAATAAAAAGAAATTATAAAAACGACTTTGGTTCGCGAAGGATCCGAACCCACAATGTCTGACTGCAAACTCAACGCTGTAACCGTTCGACCATCGAGCTCACTTCTAAGTCTTCTTGAAATGTTGTAATGTCCTAAGATTCAAAGGTTGCTTTATAGAAAAAGCTCACCAAAAGTTAGCCATCCGAAGTTCTAAATGAAATTGGGATAGTGCACATGCGGTGAGGGATAAATTGCTATTTTGATCCACCAGTGACGGGAGTTTAAGGGGAAGGACACACGTTACAGTGCATGCGCAAATGACTAAGGGATGAAAATCTTCCAATGGTATGCATTGCGCGGCACCTTAATTAGCGTGAATCACCCAGTGCGGGATCAAACGGCACCCAAAACACATTTTCAAGCTCGCGGGTGTCAAATGGTAACTCTTTTTCACCCTTGGCTGCCAAATGCAACTGGTTTGTCATCTTTATTTTTAACAGTGTAGAAATAACTTCTATCTAAAAAACTCTTTTAAACTAAATAAGATGTAGTTTTGTCATTTTATTCAGTTTTTAATGTTATTGAATTTTACTTATTGAATCATAATCTTGCTGTTGGTGAATTTTTAATATATATTATTATATAACCTGATCCCAAAGAAATTATTTAAAAACTGTTTATATTTAATAAAGTATATATATTGTGTATACAACTACAGAATATACATTTGCTAAACTTTACGCGTTGAACAATTTTAGTATAAAGTATATACTCAAACTGCTGACTGTCACAGCGGGTCGTTCTGATTATCAGATTCAAAATGAATATTGAGACAGTCCTTGTCAAATTAAGATGCAAATTTTAACAAATAAAAGGTTGACTTTTACTTCTTTAAAATTCTTTATAACTATCTTGTAGTATACATTAAGCGTAAAAATCAGTATAATAAACGTTTATAGAGCAGGAATTATAATTACAGCATTGTAGAAACACATGAAATAAATTATTCTGTAGTTAATTTTTGATTGCTTTAAAATTTGAAAATCTTTAACTAACTCCTATGGAAAAGTTACAGAAAAAATATTAGGCATGCTGATACGCTGATTGAGAAGTTACTTGAGTCTACAATATGGTATGAATTTAAATTAAAATTTCATGAATAAAAGTATTTTTTAACTGTATATAAAAACATGTTTTAAATCAAAATATTTGAAGTTAAACACAAGAAATTATCAATTAAGATATCGTACGAATATGTTGATTGTAAGAAGAATCAAACATAACATCTGATTGATAATGAAAAAAAGTAATAATATGCACAAATTTTTACAATTTTGTATCGCTTTTAATAATTTTTCGCCTTAACGATTCGTGCGCCTGGGGCAGTTTGCTCCAACTGCTCCATGGTAGCTACGTCCCTGTGCTTTTTTAATTACTGGAATGGAACTTTATTCATGTGCCTTTTGCAATTAGCATATTTTTCATTAAAGTTTATGGCTTTTTTTTATTTTGACATGCATAATAAACATAAAAAAATATATAAAATTATAAAAATATATAAGTGTAAGACGTCTTTAGTACCTTTGTCTGTAGGAGGTACTAATGAACACCCTTTAAATTATTTCAAATGCTTCTAGTATTGTTGAAATTGCTTCGGGACCTTTTTAATAAATGTATGAATGTCATAAGCATCGAAACATAGACTGATACATCGTTAGAGTAGTTTCAGAGTAAGTTTTAAATTGATTTTTGCTTGGTAATATTTGTCATGGGACTGAGGAGGTTAGTATTTATTTATATGTGTATAATATGTTATTATGTAATGCGTGTTTATATATGTATATCTCTATATATAATTACATATTAGAGAGATATATGTAGTATATATACGTAAAAAATAAAAATATTTATATAAACAACGTATTTATTTTTTAACATGTAACATATGCAATGTTTATTAAAAAAATAATTGTTTATAAATATTTAAGACTGTGATTTTTCGCCATCTTGAGAAATTTAATAATAGTATAAAATATGAAAATAAAACATGTGAAAATTCTTTATAAAATGCATCGTCAATCCAAAATAAAATTTAAACATATATTTTGACATTTACAACATATAGTAATGCTCTATTAGTAAGTTGTTGATGAACCTACTTCGACAAGTTATATAAAATGCCAAACCACTCATATAGTACTGAATTGCGTAAAAGAAACATCCTTATAACTCCAAAACTCATAATCATATTAACTAACAGTTTACTGCGCCTCATGAAGCGTCACATATTCAATTAAAATATAGCTTTGAATTGAGATTTGAATGAAATACAGGGTCATGAAAAATCGAAGAGTGTTGAAAATAGGATTACAAATATCTCGGCAACTTATAATCCGATCAACTTCGTTCTTTAAACAAATTTGTGTTATTTTCTTTTCTTTTGTATCCAATCTTTAAAATAAAAAAAAAATCGAAAATGTTTATGCACCTTTCAACAAAACAAATAATTCGAGAGTCCTAAAAAATAGTTTTGGATAATCCAGGTAACTGATTTTTTTTCGGAATCTACAGTGTCTAAAACGTGTAAATCCGTCAAATTTTTTTTTTCAGTTTTCAAAACGATTACAAGATTTACACTATGCTATATATGATGGGTAAGTAAGAACAATAATTAAGTAAAAAAAAAAAAAAAATACTGATGTGACAAGCTGATCAGAGCTTCAAATTTACTGTTTTATGGCAGTTTAGCCTTAATTCATAAAAAACAGCAATCTGTTTAGTAAAAAAATTATTCTTAAAATTTATGTGATTTGTCTAGTTCAATCGCTTTTTACATTTTACGCACACTGCAAATTCACAATACATAAAAATAAAATTTTTTTTTAGAAAACTTTTTGTCAGCAAATTTACAACCTTGTAAATTAGAAAGCATCATATACAAAACGTTTTTATATTGTGATTGCGTTTTTTATATGATGTAAACGCGTTGCTATCTAGAAATGAGTTCTTAATATGTCGCAAAAGGTTTGCTATCTAAAAATATGTTCCTAATATTTTGAAAAAGTTTTGCTATCTAGAAAAACGTTTAAAAAATAGTTTTGTTAATTGTATTGAAATTGTATTGTAAATAGTGTTGATAAATATATTTTATTACAATAGTGTTGTGCTAACATAAGACTTTTTCATCAAATAAAAAACATATTGTAAACATAACACAATTTAGAACACTAAAAAACAACACAAGTGAAATACAGGGTGGTCATAAAAAAACTTTGCCGATATATGGAGCTCTTGCGGCCAGTCCGCTCAACCGATCGAAGTGAAATTTGAGATATAGCTATTCAGAGGTATGAGCTCAAGATTCTGTGAACGGCAACAAAATGGCGCTCACGGTTACGGTTATAGTTACAGAAACTCGAAAATTTCCAATTGCAACACCCATTTTTTTCATCGCAAAATGCTCAGCGCATGCGAAAACCCCGAAGAGCGTTTGAACCGTACGTGTATCGCAAGAAACGGACATGTTATGCACGCACAAAAAACTGTTCTGCGAATCCTCCCCCCCCCCCCCCATAGAAAAAACTCGATTGGGGCGCAAGGAGGAAATTTGCATATGACACAGAGTCAGTACACTAATCTCTGATTACAATACAGACCGGAGAAACTAAAACTTTTATTTTGATTACACATTTTCCACATGGGTGTCATCACAGGCAATTAATAGTGATGGCACCCATGTGGAAAATGTGTAATCAAAATAAAAGTTTTAACCGTAACCGTTTTGTTGTCGTTCACAGAATCCCGAGTTCATACCTCTGAATAGCTATATCTGAAATTTCATTTCGATCGGTTGAGCGGAATGGCCGCTAAAGCTCCGTATATCGGCAAAGTTTTTTTTATGACCACCCTGTACTTTCAAAACTCTTTCTACATGGCGCCTTTTAAATTATGCAATTTTAAAAATTAAATAAGAGACAGTTTGGTTTATAGAAAAAAATTGCAGGAGATTACTGAATGCATTGACTATTTTATACCAATAAATATCGATAACTGCATTTCTGGAAAAAATAGGTAATTTTTAACAACATTTTATTCACAGCATAATCTTTTTACTGGCACAAAACATACGCAACTCATCCACAAGACAAACTAAAATGATTTTAGTTAGAAGTATTAAGGGGCCGCTTCACTCAAATGAAAAGACCCGTTCGCTAATGCTAATCCTATGGAAGAAATTTATAAAGATATCTCGGTTGCATTTCAATAGTTTTAAATGATTCTTTTCCCATTGGATAACTGAGATTGATCTGAATGCAGGCCGTTTTTTACTTTTTTGATTTCGTTTACAGATATTTTTGTTTACAGAATGCTTTCATTTTCAGAACCGGTTTGGAAAGCGAAATCACCCTCATAAAAAATATCTGTAAACAAAATCAAAAAAGTAAAAAACGGCCTGCATTCAGATCAATCTCAGTTATCCAATGCAAAAAGAATCATTTAACAATATTAAAATGCAACCGAGATATCTTTATAATTTTTTTCCATAGGATTAGCGAACGGGTTTTTTCATTTGAGTGAAGCGGCCCCTTAATTATTATGTTCAGTTTATGTTGCAAAAATGGTTTGACGAATTTGCAGGGTATAGAAAACAGAGAATAAAACGCGGAAATAAGTTAAATTATACTGAAAATTATCCGTGAAATCACTGAAATTCCGTGAAATTTTCCTTAATGTATGCTTGCGTTTTTGGTTTGTAGAAGCAAGGTTAGCGATTCCGTCATCTTCAAATATGCTAGAACGTCTGGGGAGCTGCCAAAGACGAAATAAATGAAATCGGCATGACTGTTTACGATGAAATATCGCATTCATTAAAAATTCAAGTTAGAAGTACAGGAAAATAAATCAACAACAGACAAACAGTAGAAACAATTTTATGTTAAATTCGCATATTTTATATTTAGCTAGTTGAAAAGTGCTTATGCATTCGATTTGTCTCTCCGTCTTGACGTTTGTCCGTATGGCCATCTTTCCGTCTCTCCGTCTGTCTATCAATCCTCGCTCTAACTCCAGCAAAGATACTCAGATTTTTAAGCAATTGATAAAGCTTATTTATTGTCACTAAAGCATTATTAGTATTGCATATAAAGTATGTAGAATTAATGGTTCATTTACAAGGACGATTGTATTGTGGTACATGGGGGGGATATCGTTTGGAGAGTATTTTAGTGGCATTACGCTATTTCAATTGTATTGAAACTGATATAAATCTTTGAAATTTTCTACGATCACATTAAAACAGAGCATTTATAGTATTTTTTTATTAATTTACAGGTACATACCTATCTATCTATTGCAATATATCGCAATATATCGCACAAAAGTTATAAACTAAACCATTCGAATTTAAAGTTTCAGGTGATTCTGACAGTTTTCTATCATGTTTTCAAAACTACATGCTTTGAAATCTGTTTGGAAGGATTGAAAAGGAATTTGGCATAACGTGTTACAAACTTTAAATACAATAAATATAAGCATGTTGTTGAAAATCGGGAAAGAAACATTTCTGCCTTTTGTCCAATTTCAGTATAAAAATGGCTACCTAAGCATTTTTTTTTTTTTTTTTTTTTTTTTTTTTTTTTTGTAACAAAAAAATTAAAGATGACATAATTGCTATTCCAATGGCTATTATCAGTGTTTTCTTTCTGTGACAATTCAGCGGTTAAATTTTATGGGGGTGTATTGATGTCTTTTATACTAACTTACAGTGCACTTACATATAATTTCATCTGCCTAATGTAATGTCAGCAAAAGCAATACCTTTCTTAATATGATAACGTGACTTTTGTTGAAGAAATTTAAAGTAACTCTTAAGAGCGAAAAAAAAAATTATAATCTACACATTTTCCAACAATATGAATCAATGATTTTTCTTCAATAAATGCGAGTTAAAATTCTAGTGCTAAATTCCCCTTGAGTTTAATAATTAAAATTCATATAAAAACACAAATAAATGTACTAGAATTGCTTTCGTATGCATGTATATAATATAAATTTCTTTAAGATACATTAAATATGTCTTTAAAACCATAACACGTTAAGTGGTACGTATGTCACCGGTGAAGTAGCATAGATGCTGAGCAATAGATAATTATGCTGAACAATTTCTCGCACACGAGATGTCAGCAATTGTTTAACTCCTTGGAGACGAGCGACACGTATACGTGCCGCAAAAAGGCATACGAATCCTTGTGTATACCCACGACTAAAATTTCACTGTAAAATTTGTCTTATTTAATTGGCTCATTTTGTCGATTTAATCACGATTTTCTGTTTTTAAAAACCGGTGACAAAGCATTAAAAATTTCGTAAAAGGCTCCCGTCGCGAAAAGGTTAAAGAAGATTCACCAAAGTTCTAAAATTAAAAATGTCTTTTTTATCTTTTATCTTATGAAGCTAATGAAAAAATTGCTTTTATCATGTAAAGAACGATAAACAACACTCTCGTCGTAAAGAATTAAACATAAAATTTTTGTAATACCCATCGGAACGATCATTCTTTCCATCGTGATGGTTTCGCAGCATTTGACCGGTTTTGATTTTTCATACCAGTGCCTTAATTTTTCATCTTTTTTTGTTACATATAGATGGCAAAGATTGCGCATCAGCATACTCAAATCCATACGCATACGCTATGAAATGGCTACGTCCAAAAGATTGTTTAAGGAGTTAACCCCTTTAAAGGTATTGATATATTATTTGAACCGCTAGATTTTAGTTCTAATCTGCCAAATGGCACGCACAATTTCTTAATCAATTTTTGTTCTTTTGTTGTGTAGGTGATTTATTTATTTACAAAACAATTTGGTTGTAAATTTAATCATTTCAACATATTGTTGAAATGAACAGATTTTGTTTTCCCTCTGAAAAGGTTATAGTACAGAGCCGACAGCATAAAATACTAAGGTATCAAGCACAAGAAAGAAAAAAAAACTTTATTATACGAAAGAATATAGTATTAGGGGAATGACCCATGTCTGCCGGAAGTGAAGTAAAAATTAATACATGTAGGTTTATCATAAGTTTGTCCTTCAGTCAAAGTTATAAAAACGTGAAGGAAGGAGAGCAGGAAAACAAAATAATAAACTTACGAGTAGACCACTGATGGTATTAAAATTTGGCTTATGCACCACTTCACTTCCGGTAGATATGGATCATTAGACTTTCCTTTTTTCTACTCATTAATAAAATAAATGTTTTTTTCTTTTTTCTTGTACTTGGTACATTAGGGCTTTATGCTGTCGGCTCTTAGACTATTATAATTGCAAAGAATTATAAGAAACTTAAAAGAATACAGAAGAAAATAATATAATTATCCAAATACTCACAAGAAGAGTGTTTTTGGTTCCATTAATTATGTTCCTATGGCTACATGATAAAACTTACATTTTTTTTTAAGTTTTAGAAAACTAAAGAAATGATTCAAATATTAAACTTTTTTTTATTTAATCACAATCTTTCGGTATGTATTTACATTTTATTTGAAGAAGACGCAACAATTTTGTTACAAATTCGTTATTCTACTTTTGTAATTTAAATAAGTGGCATTGAACTTGAAAATGGAAGGCGAAAGGGGATGAATTAACCATTTTGATAGAGTAATTTCAAATCAAGATTAGTATTTGTAGATTGTGATGTTTTTTATACTAACAAAGGAAAACTGTGTCTTTAATACCAGGAAATGCTGGAAATACATACAACTCAAATTATCATAAATGGATAAATTTGGTTATATAAGAATGCAATAGTTACTGCTTTACTTGTTAGAGTATTTCAAACAGGATTATATGATTTTGAGACCGTATAAAAAATTAAATTTTCTAACTAAAAAAAAAAAAAAATAAAAATAAAAATCTGTTTTGAAGTAAAATGATTTTCATATAATGAAAAACAAAATATTTTTTTCAACTGAACCTATAACACTAAAACTAACTATTTACATAGGAATTAGAAAATTGTCTACGATAAGAAGAAACACCCAGTATGTACTTAAATAATTTAAATGATATTGATTTCAAAAAATTTCCGAAATTTAGCTTGATTCTAGTAAAGAAAAATAAATATAAGGAATTTCCATTAAATATATTTTTAGTTAGAAATTAAGATAGAACACAAAAAATATCATTAAATTCAACGCTTTGTTTCCCTTCTGGCATACAATCAATTACCTTTATCAGATTAAACAACGAAAACAACATGAAATACATTAAAATTTCACCAGAGCTACACACGTTCTGAGATCGCCGAATAAAGTTAAAAAACAAAACTGATCCAATTACATCGGAGGCTTCTCGATAACACAAGTTGTCTTGTTAAGATTGCTAATCACAGTTTTATTTATATGTTTCTATAACTGCTTGATGAGCATTCGATCAAGACCCAAGGCTATGGGGTTTCTTAAATGAGCTAGGCTAATAGGCCATTGCGGCCTAGCCCTAATTGCAGAGGTGGGGCCGATCTTGGAGAGAGAAAAAAAAATGGTCACGAGCATTAAAATTGTCATCAGGTTGTAAACGCATGTGAGAATTGTAGCGGATCCATGATACTTAAGGGGGGTTAGAAAAATTGAGGAGGTTGATTGTGTTGGATGAATACGAGTTCGTGAGTCTTAACACGTTTAACTGAAACGTTAGGGTTAATTCGTAAGTATAATTTCATTGTTGGACTTGAGAAAAAAGGCGCCTTGTAATCCAAAGTAGAAAATCGTGAGTTTGATGTACAATTACCAGAACTGTAAATGCGTAATTGTATAAAACGCTATTTTTGTCGAATGTTTTGATTCTCACACACATTCTTTCTGCCATTTGATTCTAACAGTAAATGTAGGTAAGGAACGAAAATTGTTAAAGTGAGCGTAAAAGATATGTGGGAAATTAAAAAGCTAGTAAATAAATGTAGAACGGTGATTTGTGCAAAGATAATTTGCTGCTGCACGGTGCTTCATAAATATGTTAGCGGCTATCTTAAGTATTTTATATAGTTATAGTGATTAATAAAACAAGAAAGGACTGTCCTAATCATCACCTATAGTTGAAATCCAATTATAATAGTCCAAGAGCCCACCGCACAAACCCCTAAGTCATCGAGCACAAGAAAAAATCTTTTATTAGTGAAGATTAGTCATAGGGGAATCTAATGATCCATGCCTGCCGGAAGTGAAGTGGTACATAAGCCAAAAATTAATACCACTAGTGGCTCACTCGTAGGTCTGTCACGGTGTTTGCCGTACAATCAAAAGTATGAAAACACGGAAACCTGGGTGCAGGAAAACATAATGCTAAGTCTACGAGTCAATAACTAGTTGTATTCATTTTTGGCTTATGCACCACTTCACTTCCGGCAGACATGGATCATTAGATTCCCCTATAATTATACTTCTAAAATATAAAAGATTTTTTCTTGTGCTCGATGACTTAGGGTTTTGTGAGGTCGGCTCTTAAACTATAAGGACTAATATATTGTGGATACAATCCTAATACACAGATATCCGAATAATTAGAAAGATCATTAAAAAATATTTTGACAAAATAACAATAATAATAATAATAATAATAATAATAATAAATAAATAAATAAATAAATAAACTGTTTTTGTTAAATAAATAGTAGAATAATAAGTGATAAACACATATAATCTTCTTCATTATAAATTAATAAAAAAATTCGGTACTATTTACAACATTAGATGCTAGTTTGCATGCTGCCATATTCCTCATGCATTTGAAAGTGTGTGAATCAATATAAACAATGATGCATTAATTAACAATGATCAGTATTTTTTAGTTTAAATGAAACAATATAATTGTATTTTTTTAAAATTTTATTCCAAGTGTTTTTTTTAACATAAGACGAGAGAAATGTGATGGCTTTGAAGTAAGTTAAATGTCCGACAAAGAATTATCCAAATATAGCACCATAAGGAAAGCAATTTTTCGCAGAAAAAGGTCGAACAGTTCTGGTTTATAGGTGCGTTTGTAATTAATATTTTGCCCCTATAGCCATCGTTCAGTCCGCCCTTCTGCATATAACAAAGAAAAAAATTACCCAACTAAATTATTTGAAATTTAAAATATATATTTAATGCATAATTTTGTCGAGTCATTTCAAATTTTGTAAAAATACATGCATAGTTTAATTACAGAGACATCCAAAAGTATTCCGCTACATGATGGTCAATGGGAAAAAATAATTCAAAGTGCATATCAGTCATGTTACACTCTTTCGAACACAATGATATTGATATGCACTTATGAAGTATATACTAAAACATACATTCTGTACAATCAGTGGGGCAAAGAATAATTGTTATTAATTTTCAGGCTGCACAAAAGTATTCCATTACTTAATGGTACAAGGGGAAACATTGTTTGGGGCGCGTTTTATTTATAATAAACTTTTTTTATATTTTATGAAATTGATATGCGTTGCTGAGGTTTATTACAAGTTACTTCCTTTACAATAGTAAGAAGACATTATTTACAGGGACAACACAAAAGATTTTGGCTACTGCACTAAATCCGAAGTACTGTATATTATTACACCAAGATCTAAATGTTTTTAAAAACTTCGTTTTTGTACTAACGTACCTCATTTACTATGCTTGGCGAGCAACTTCCAACTTGTAGAATATATTTTATAGGTTAATGTACTAGTAAAAAGCCCAAGTTTTTCGCCACCTGCACTTTCATTTAGTCGCCATAAAGGAATATTTATTTTATTTTATTTTAACTTATTTATTTATTTTTTATTTTTTCCTCCATTCACATATTATCAGTGCAGTTTAGGAAAAAAATCATAAAATTAATCTTGTAGAGTATAAATTTAGGAAGTTTTTGATAAGGTTTTTTTTCGGCCAGTGAATAATGAATATACATCTGTAAAAATTAGTGAAACGTCAAAATTTTTGCCATTTCATTAACAAAAACTTCATACCAGAGCATTTTAGCAAAATGAAAAAAACAAAAACACTAGTACAGGACATGTACAAGGTAAAGTTTGCAAGAAATTTTATTAATGAAATATTTTTCCTACGCTGTTAAATAACGGGGACATCAAAGATCTCATTAAATAATAGGAATCTGAAAAATGTAAGATTTTTCGCAATTTTATTAATAGAAACTTCTTACCAATGCATTTCACGATAAGAAAATTAATAACAATCTGCTAAAAAGTAAAATCCACAAAAAGTTTCATAATGGATTTTATTTTGTGCACTTATAAAAAACTTTGCTGCACCTCCCTCACCATTGTTTGCATAACATAGATAAAATCTACGAAATACTGAGAATTTCACAGCTTTCATATCATTATTTTTTACCAATTTTTTAAAGCGAAGTATCTATTTACGTTTTACCAATCATTCAGAGGATAACAGTTGTCACAAATATTATGTATGAATAGTTTTTAGTTGGCTAATGAATAACAAACAGTGAACCCCTCCCCCCACCAAAAAAAAATTGTATGATTTTACAGAGATTGTACTGATAATCGAAACGACAGTACAATTCAATGTTTTTAACGAAAAATTCTTATAGAATTTACGGAATTTTTTCCATTTTAAAACAGTGAATTGTACTATCATTCCAGTACAATCTCAGTAAAATTGTCCGTTACTTTTAACAGTGTACATGCATCATATTAAAGATCTGTACAATTTTACGATTTTCTAATCTTAATGTCAATTACTTTTTATCATTACATTAAAATTTTTTTTTTACAAATCTTTAAAAAAATAAACTCTACAAAAAACTTTATGTATGGGCATATATTTAAATCTAATTTATAATAGAACAACAATGCATTATCGAATTTCACATAAATTTGATTGTTAGCAAAATATCGTGTTTTTCCAATCTTTAAGCGTTTTCCTAATTACATAGATACGTAACACCGATAGTAGTCGACTAATACCTCCGTCTGTATGTCCGCATAGCAGTGAAAGAACGACGCAAACGAATGATTTGAAATTCAATACACACACACACTCACATATATATATATGATGGTTTATGAATTTTACCGAGTTATTCAAATTTAAAAATAATCGAATGAAAATTTAAAAAGATATTAACAAAAGTTACCTTCATTTTATTAAATCCTGTTCATTGATATCCCATCATAGCTAATGATTTCAAATTGTGGATTACGTCCTATTTAAAATAGAGTCATATTATTTCCGTATTGTTTAATTTAATATATATAATCATAGTAAAATTTGTATGCATGTATTTTTACATGTATGCAGCTGTAAGTGTACTATATAGCTATTGCACCAAGATCTAAATATTTATAAAATTAGTTATAGTACAAACGCACTTCAATTTCATTGTTTGATGTACGTTTCTGACATGTTTTAGTAATACTTTTGCGCCAATGGGTTTTAGTGAACATAAAAATACACTGAAAAACATTTTTAGTATAAAATTTACATTAAAGTTTATTCAAAAAGCATTTCCTTTATAGGTTCAGAAATATCAGTACAGTATCGCTGAAAAATTCGGACGAAATAAAAATAATTGAAAGAAAAAAGTGTTTTTATCAATTTTATTACTTCGTATCGGTACATATTAAAAAAATTAATTTATTTGTATTCGTTGTAAAGCATTAAACGGATTAGATTAGACTAATTTTAAATACGAATATTCAATTGGTAAATTAATTATAACAGGTGTAATTTTTTCAAGTTGGTGTAAAAGATGATTAAAGATTTTTTCCATTCTTTAAAAAATGTGAGGGTCTCAAAAAGACTTACACAATAAAAGGACTGTGATAAGAAATTTTGTGACTACACTTAATCACCGTCTTCTGTCATTACTGCAAAGCGATTTACGTATGTATATTTTTGCCATTAAATTTAGTTTTGAACCACTTCACATTCCCCACACGCAAACAAAAATCACGTTTAAGCCGCTTCTAAATGAAATATAACACAATTATACCTTTTTAGAAGAAAATTTGTCTAAAACGGAAATTCGATTTGTTTTATGGGATTTCGTTTTAGCAGATTTTACTGTAGAATATATTGTTTGTATCCAAAATGAGCATATTCGATACAAACAATATCTTATTAGGTTAAAAAGTTTAGGCACAGCCTCTCCATTCCCTCGTTCAAAAGTCTGGTTGCGCCTAAGAAAAAGCGAAGGCAATTCAACAATATCCTTATATATATTATAAATGTGAAAGTGTGTCCGAAAATTGGAATGAACTTGGCTTCAAAACGGATGGATTAATGTCTTTGAATTTTTGTATATAGGAAAATTATTGGCCTGAAATGAACATAGGCTAATTTTTATTTATTTTATTCAAATATTTTTCTTAATAATTCAATATTTCACTATTTTTCATACAGAATAAATTGAAAATTTTTCCATAATATTTAATTATCTTTCTTTTTTCGTTGCCAAAAAATAAAAAAAACGGAATATTTATTTCTCTTCTGCAATTAATTTTCAACTGAAAGATTTTCACGTGATAAAATAAAATGAAATAAATAAATGGACCCTATTCTGTTTTTCGGTTCGAGATTAAAAACCGCAATTTCACCAATTGTGACGTCAGAGGAATACTGTTTTTCTTCTTATATCACGCAAACGATTATATAAAATTTCTTTTACACTTAGAAGACTTTACAAGAATATAAATATTTTAGTAGTTTTTCCAGATATTAATCCAGAATCAAAATGAACCTTTTTCTTTCTTTCGGTTCGAGGCTATAAAATTCAACTTTTTACCAATTTTGACGTCAGAGGAATACTTTCCATTAAGAATTTTAATAATATCAATGTAACGTCATATATGAAACAAAGTATAAGTTTTCAAGTTTTCATTTTTAATAACACAATGTAATTTTGAGTAAGTGCTAAAAAGAGACGACTGTGACGTCACATATTGAAAGTAAAATAAATATCTCTGATGTTGCAATGAAATGAGATTGAATTATGATATCAAAAGTTATTATTTAAAGAAAATTAAGTTTATCGTCTGAGCGTGGTTAATATTTAATTTTAAAATGAAATAAGTTTTTTTAAAGGTTAAATATTAAACGACTAGAAAATATTAATAATTTATACATATCGTAAATGACGTAATGATCAATGAAAAAACTTTTTATCATTTTTAGAAAGTAAGAAAAGCTTAACTAATCAAAAAAAAATATTTTTGTGTGTTAATTTTGAAAATTGTTCAATTCTGAAAATATAAATAAATATCACTTTAAAAATGCACTTTCGGGCTTAAAATCTAAAGATTTAATGTAATGGTGAGAAAATACATTCCCTCAGTCAATATCTCAATTTGGCATAATGTACTCAAAGTGTACTGGAAACAGGTTTGTAAATGGATATTAATTGCACATTTTTTTTAGCTCTTAAAAAGTAAAAATATGTTGTCACTTTTAAGAATGTTTTTTATAATAAATTTCTATAAATTTTTATGGTATGCAGAGCATATATGTACGAATTATACAAAAATGCCATCTAAAACACAGTTTTGTAGTACATTTTTTCTAACACTGTTTTTTTTTTTTTTTTTTTTCGTTTTACGGAAACTACCCGCTTTTTGACACTTTCTAACATGGTCTAAAAGTGTTTACGACTTCAACCTGTCTGTATACCGGATGCCGAGTGCCTGGGGTCTGCCGTCTGTCTGTCCGTTTTTCAACTTGGGTAAATATAGTGGAATTCATACGAAAATAACATACGTTATTGAGATTTACCATAGCATATGCGGCATTGAAAATGGACCAGGTAGCAATAATAGCTGAATCACAGGAGCACTCAAAAGGAAACTTTACATTATGGTCTAAGGCGAAAAAATCATTTGTGGTGTATTTTGATAATGTTACATAATTTTAAATGTAATGAAATTTACATGCATTTTTAAGGTTCAGAAAAACATGGTTACTATCGAATATGTTAAATGTAGTACTTATAGTGTGCGTACAGGGAGCCCAAAAGTATTTCAATATATTATGGTCTGTGAAGAAAAACCATTTGCAACGTATTTTAATAAAGTCATTTTATTAAGGTTATTTTAAAAATATTGAAATTGATATCAGGTTCTGAAGTGCACTAAAATAGGATTTCTGTAGAAAATGGGGTGAAAAGATTTAACATTCACTTACAAGATTGCAGAAAAATGTTCGGTAATATAACATAATAGTCTACGGAGAAAAAAAAATATTCCCAGCCTTTTTTAATTGCGTTGCGCTATTTCAAACATGATGAAATTAATATACTGAGATAATCAATACAATGATAAATACTGAAATTTACTACAATAAGCTTGCAGTTAAGTATCATTTGCATCACATTTGTTGTTCATTTACAGAGACGCATAAAAGATTTTGGACCTGTGTCCAGATCTCAGATATTGTATCCAAAGTATGGTCTATTAGAAAAGATTGCTGAAGAGCTTTTTCAATTATCGTATGTATTTGGAAAACTAATGCATCCTGAAGTTCAGCTACATTTGATATAATAAGAGATGTTTATAGAATTTAAATAAATCATGTATCGGACTATACAATAAACTGGATTGGTCACTAGTGCAATAGCGATTCCCGAAAATATGAATTCAATAATTTGAATCGGGTTTTTTGCTTGAATAATTTAAGCTAAATATGCGATCGTATACATATTTGCACGTAATATACAGGACTGTGAAAAAGAATTCAAGTAAGTTTCTGTCTATAATTAGAAATTGCTAAAGGTGAATTTTAATATTCGTTATACTTTTTCTCACTAAGCAAAATTTTAACATTGTATTTAGAATATTTACAAACACATAGATCATATACACAGCTGCAGAAAAGAATGTCCCGGTGAGGTTATGCATTATGGAAATGTTGGATATTTTTTTAATTACCTATAGGTTTAACACATGATTTTTCTTTCTTTGATATGGAATTCTGAAATGCACTACAACATGATTTCTGTACAATTGGGATGCGTTACAGTTGTTCTACAGTATAAGTGGTTACAATTTCATTTTCGCGATTGTTCATATTATCTAACACATTTTCCTTTTATTTGACTGAGTTCTTTAAGTCCCCTATAAAAAAACTACTACATAGCCTTCTATAAGATAAATGTTATACATATTTTAAATTATTGTTAATGAACCGTTTTGTTTAATTAAAGCGTTTATCTTTTTTTTTTAATGCTACGTGAACGACGTCACGGGTAACAGCTAGTATATATATATATATATATATATATATATACAGGGTGATTCAGCTCGTCGGTGACAAACTTTAAGGATCGATAGAGCACACCTAGACGAACATTTTTGAATAGGGAATGTAGGGTCCCTGACGCGATGGTAAGGCGCTAGGCGCTTTCGAAAATTTGGGTGCCGAAATTCGAAACGTCATAAAAACTAGGGAAATGGTTAGATTTTCTTGCTTGTTGCGTCGAAATGATTCTGTTTGTTTAGACTTTCTTCAGTACCAATTTGATAAGCGTATCTCTTAAAACATGGATAGGGGGCGCTGCAGACTTTGGAGAGCTTGACAACAACTTTAAGCCCGTTATTTTGATAATTTAACACATGCTCGCCAAAGTTTATACTCTAACTTAAAGTTTGAACCCAAAAGTAGAGCCCTGCAAAAAGCGTAAGAGCCGGAATAAAATGTCAAAGTACAGGGTGGTCGAAACTCGAAGGCTCCTAAGAGATAAACAAACAGATTTCTTGACTTATGGCATGCATTTTCATGATTCTGTTTGCTGGGGCTCTCTGAAACTCAGTTGAACGGTACAAAAAGAAACATCGATAGGGGGCGCTTTGGGCAAAAAACATAATTCGTTGACATTTCGGACGCTAACTGGAAACGGGGCGCTACGATCAGTTAGAAACAAAACAAGAGAGTAATTTACTTATCATAAAAAGCTATTAAAACTGCAGTTTTTTTTTTTTTTTTTTTAAACAAACATAGCTGGTTTTAATCATGCACAATGCGCGCAATAAAATTTACATAAGGTGTTTTTTGCTGATTTATGCAAAAGATATCGTACCATATCGATATGCAAAAGATACGTAATGCGTAGACGACAACGCGAGATGACGTAGTTGTATGCGCAGACACGTCTTTTGAACGTGCGGTACCTACTTAAGCTTCGGGTTACTTGTCTGCAGATCGGTAGTAGGATGGAACGGTACACAAACTCTGAATTGGCTGACATGCATTTGGCGTATGGCGCTGCTGGTTGTAATGGACGAGCCGCTCAGCGGTTGTACGCCGAGCGTTACCCCAACAGGCAAATCCCCTGCCATGCCTTCTTCGCTCGAGTACACCAGAGGTTGTCCACAACGGGATCTTTCGACGGAGGCAGGCCTGAACGGGAGCGATCAGTGAGCACCCCCGACAACGAAGAGGCTGTGCTTAACCTGGTTGAGGACAACCCAGGTCTTAGCACGAGAGATATCGCCAGACATGTTGGCATTTCGCAAGCAACTGCGTGGCGCATCTTACGTTCCCGGAATCTGCACCCCTACCACATCCAGAGGGTGCAGTTGCTCAGAGAGCAGGATTTTGGCCCTCGAGTGGAATTCTCAAGATGGTACTTGGCGATGAGATCCAGGGATCCCCGTTTTGTAAACAGCATTTTGTTTACGGACGAGTCCACCTTCAGCCGGGAGGGAATGTGGAACGCCCACAACAGTCATGTGTGGTGTGATGAAAATCCACATGAAACCAGAAGCCGAGCAGCCCAGGAGCGTTTCTCAGTAAATGTGTGGGCCGGCATTCTGGGGGATTGCCTCATTGGCCCTTATTTGTTACCTGAACGGCTGACAGGTGGAAATTACCTGATTTTCCTGGATCAAGTGCTGCCGCAGCTTCTGGAGGAGGCGCACGTACCCGAAGGTTCGCGTCGCCAGATGTGGTTCCAGCACGATGGAGCTCCGGCCCATTACACGAACGACGTGCGTCTCCATCTAAACGCAAGGTATGGCCAGCGGTGGATCGGGCGTGGGGGTCCAGTTCACTGGCCTGCCCGATCACCAGACCTCACCTGCTTGGATTTCTTCCTTTGGGGTTACCTGAAGGCCGAGGTATACCATACACCTGTCAGCAGTGCTGAAGAACTTGTGGCGCGCATTGTGGCAGCTGCAGGGCAGATCAGAGATACTCCTGGCATTGTTGGAAACACACACTCCTCAATGCGACGGAGGTGCGAAGCCTGCATCATGGCCCAAGGTCGAAATTTCGAGCATCTTCTGTAGTGTTATTTTTTGTAAATAAATTTCCAGTATCATTGATGTTTTTGGTCTAAATTTATTCAGAAGTGTTGAGCAGAGGTAGAAAATGTGTTTTCATTATTACTAACTGATCGTAGCGCCCCGTTTCCAGTTAGCGTCCGAAATGTCAACGAATTATGTTTTTTGCCCAAAGCGCCCCCTATCGATGTTTCTTTTTGTACCGTTCAACTGAGTTTCAGAGAGCCCCAGCAAACAGAATCATGAAAATGCATGCCATAAGTCAAGAAATCTGTTTGTTTATCTCTTAGGAGCCTTCGAGTTTCGACCACCCTGTACTTTGACATTTTATTCCGGCTCTTACGCTTTTTGCAGGGCTCTACTTTTGGGTTCAAACTTTAAGTTAGAGTATAAACTTTGGCGAGCATGTGTTAAATTATCAAAATAACGGGCTTAAAGTTGTTGTCTAGCTCTCCAAAGTCTGCAGCGCCCCCTATCCATGTTTTAAGAGATACGCTTATCAAATTGGTACTGAAGAAAGTCTAAACAAACAGAATCATTTCGACGCAACAAGCAAGAAAATCTAACCATTTCCCTAGTTTTTATGACGTTTCGAATTTCGGCACCCAAATTTTCGAAAGCGCCTAGCGCCTTACCATCGCGTCAGGGACCCTACATTCCCTATTCAAAAATGTTCGTCTAGGTGTGCTCTATCGATCCTTAAAGTTTGTCACCGACGAGCTGAATCACCCTGTATATATTAGTGTTGGGCATTCTCGAAAATTTACCAATCGGTAAAAATCGTAATCGTAAAAAAACACAATCGATAATGTCATCGATTAATTTCGAGGATCTTCAATCAAGATGTTTTAAAATCGATTATTAAAATCTGTCTAATTACATGTTTAAAAAGCATAATTTAGTAAATACATGGTAACTGAACACAGATGGATTTAAAAAACAACAACAGACCGAAAGGAGGCTATAATGGAATCAAAACAGTAGAAAAGTCATGCAACAGTTTTCCCTATTTGAAAAAGGTTAAAAAATCTCGTTATAATTATTAAAAGCACCCTAGTGGCAAGAACATAAACTAAAAGGGTAGTAAATGTGATCAAAATATTTTATTGATTTTTGTACATGATTTGAGATAAGTTCTACAATTTCCTCTTTATTAGAAGACTTTCTACTGGAATATATTAAACAAATCCCACGAAAGGCAAAGTGGTGGAGGAGCAATGAAAGTGCATAATAGGAATAAATGGTCATAAAGTTTTACAACAATCTATGACATGGCGGACGTCGGTTAAATTTAGAAAACTTTCTGATTATATATACATGACAGGGTTCAAAGAATGTTTGGAATTTTCTCCTCAACCTTGGGTTCACTTTTTCTTTCCAGAATAAACTCAGAAATTACGCAAGTCCCTATATTAAAAGTTTTGTATTTAGTAAATATTTACCGAAGGACTCCATCAAAAAACCACATCTAAAAAGGCATTTATTCTCGAGTAGCTACGATTTAAAAAATCTCCCCCGTTCCGTGTCCATCCCCCCCCCCTGTTGAAATTCAACGCCAGAAGGAGAAACGTTCACAATATGAAAAAGTTATCCGAAAATATTCCGACGATCTATCATATGTCGGGCCCAAAAAAGTTTAAAATTTTCTCCTTACCCATGGGTTTACTTTATCTTTCCAAAATACACGTGGAAATCATGCTGCCTCTCCCCAATTTAAAATGTTTAATTATATAATTTTTTTTTTTTTTATCAAAAAGCTCCGTAAAAAAAAAAAAAAAAAAAAAAAAAAAAAAAAAAAAAAAAATTAAAATTAAAATGATATTTATTCTCGAAATAGCAACGATAAAAAATTCACCCCCTCATAACTTCCCTCCCCCTTTCCAGAAATTTAACTCTGGGAGGAGAAAAGTTCACAATATGACAGAATGGACCAGTCTTTCCTAATGATGTGTCACATGACGGGTTGAAAAAAGCTGGAAATTTAGTTATCATCGGTGGCCATGGGTTTACTTTTTCTTCCCAGAATATACCCGAAAATCTTGCAGCTCCTATTTTAACGCTTTGGTATTTAATAAATAATATTTATCGGAGCGCTCCATCAGAAAATCACATCGAAAATGATATTTATTGTCGAAAAAGCTATGACCTAAAAAATTCATCCCCTCCTCGCTCCCTTCCCCTCAGGAATTCAATTCCAGGAGAAAAATATAGTTCATAATATGAAAAAATGGTGTGAAAACATTCCGATGATCTATCAAATGACGGGTCCAAAAAAAAAAATTGAGATTAACTCCTCCGTCACGGGTTTACTTTTTCACCCCAGAGTACACCCGGAAATCTTGCAGCCCTCACTTTAAAATGTTTATAATTAATAAATGATATTTACCGGATGGCTCCATTTGAAAACCACATTTAAAATGATATCTATTGTGGAAATAGCTGCTATTTAAAAAATACAGCCCCTTGTCGCTCCCCAAACTCCCCTTTAGAAATTCAACTCCAGGAAGAAAAAAGTTCATAGAATGAAAAAGAGGTCCAAAAATATTCTGATGATATATGACATGACAGGTAGAAAAAAGTTTGAAATCTCACCCACGGGTTTACTTTTTCTTTCTAAATACACCAGAAAATCCCGCAAACCCTATTTTAACAGTTTTGTATTTAATAAATAATATTTACTGGAGGGCTCCATCAAAAAACCACATGATATTTAATCTCGAAGTAGCTATGATTTAAAAAATCCCTCCCCCCTATCCGTACCCCTCCCCCCAGCTGAAATTCAACGCCAGGAGGAGAAATGTTCCTAATATGAAAGAGTGCTCCGAAAATATTCCGACGATATATCACTTGACGGGCCCAAAAAATGTTCGAAATTTTTTCCTCACCTGAGGGTTTACTTTTTCTTTACCCGAAAATCACGCAGCTCTCAACCCACTTTAAAATATTTATAATTAATAAATAATTTTTATGAGATGGTTCCATAAAAAAGCCACTTCTAAAATGATATTTATCTCTAAATAGCTACTATTAAAAAAATTCACCTCTTATCGCTCCCCTCTCCCCGCTCCTGAAATATATAACTCGGAGAGGAGAAAGGTTCATAATATGAAAGAGTGAAACGAAATCTTTCGTATGATACCTCATATGACGGGATCAAAAAAGTTTGAAATTTACTCCTCATCCGTGGCCGTCGGTTTACTCTTTCTTTCCAGAATAGACTGCGGAAATCTCGCAGCCCCCACATATCCCTTTGGTATTTAATAAACCATATTTACCGGAGCGCTCTATCAGAAAATCACATCGAAAATTATATAAAGATATTTACTGTCGAAATGGCTACGACCTAAAAAATTCCCTCCTCGCTCTCCTCCCCCTCCTTCAGGAATTGAAATCCACGAGGAAAAAAGTTCATAATATGAAAAAAGTGGTCCGAAAACATTCCGATGATCTATCCGAGGGCTACACTGTTAAAAATCTGCTGCATTTTGCTGCAACGCACTCCACCGCTTGTATATAATATCTCTATTCCAACCAATGAGAAAGCTCCATTTCAAGGCCAAGTAACCGTTTTCTATACAAGCAGGGGAGTGCGTTGCAGCAAAATGCAGCAGATTTTTAACAGTGTACATCAAAAAACAACATCTAAAATGGCATTTATTCTCGAAGTAGCTATGATTTAAAAAATCCCCCCCCCCCATCCGTGTCCCTTCCCTCCAGCTGAAATTCAACGCCAGAAGGAGAAACGTTCACAGTATGAAAGAGTGGTCCGAAAATATTACGACGATCTATCACATGACGGGTCCAAAAAACGTTTAAAATTCACTCCTTCCCCGCGGTTTTACTTTTTCACCCTAGAATACACCCAGAAGTCACGCACACTGCACTTAAAAATGATTATAATTAATAAATAGTATTTACCGGAGCGCTCCATTCGAAAACAACATCTAAAATGATATTCATTGGGAAAATAGCTACGATTTAAAAAATACACTCCCTCCTCGCTCCCTCTTTCACCCCTTGAGTAATTCAACTCCAGGAGAAGAAAAGTGCACTGTATAAAAAAGAGATCCGAAAACATTCTGATGATATATAGCATGAACGGTCGTAAAAAGTTTGAAATTTACTCCTCATCCGTGTTCACTTTTTTCTTTCCAGAATTCTTCCGAAAATCACACAGACTCCACTTTAAAATTTTATATTTAATAAATAATCTGTACCGGAATGCTCCATAAAAAAACCACACCTAAAACGACATTCACTGTGGTAATATCTACGGTTTAAAAAATTCACCATGTCATCGCTCACCCTCCGCCCTCCCCCCCCCCTCCTCTTAAAATTCAACTCCAAGACGAGAAAGATTCATAATATCAAAAATTGGTTAAAAGAGCTTTCCGATATGTCTCGTATTTCAGCAAATCTCATCTCGATAATTTCCTCTGCGATGACTCTAACATCTCGAGCTTCTAGTGACTTCGCGATGAATTTTTACCTCGATAAATGCGGCATCTCGAGTTACTAGTAGCTTCGCGGTGAATTTGTACCTCAATAATTTTTTCATCGCGAGCAACTTGTGGTTCGCCGATGAATACCTTTTTCGATGGCGCAGCTTTACGATGATTCTCGTTCACGCCTGAGAAGAGATATGAGAATGTTTATTGATAAGAATCTATCGAGGTGCTTTGTTGAAGTTTATCGAGAAACGAGGTACAGAAAGAAGCATGAGAATATGACATTGAGCTCTAATTTTCAAAGTTCCTCGTGTTTTATCCTTACCAAGCTGTCACATACCTAGAATGCCGAGCGAATCGGCTGTGTCTTTATTAACGCCAACTTATCCCAGTTCAACTGCAGACGACTCTTGATAAAATTCAACCGGATATGCAGCGCCGTGCAAAAGGGGTGATCGCCCCGAGAACGTAAATTTAGGGGGCACGAAATTTATAGTGCTAACGCCATTTTATTGGGGGGAAGGAGTGCCAAATTTAATCTCTGCCCCGGACGCAGTTTTCTCTTCGCACGCTCCTGTGGGTATGGTTAAAAGCAATTACAAATTGGAGCCATCGAGAAAAAATTTACACAATCGAAAATTATCGAAATACCCATACAATCGAGAAAATCGAGAAAAACATCTCGTTATCGCCCATCACTAATATATATTGTTGAAAATAATCATCTATCAATTATTTTAATGGTTTTTATTTCTTTAACTTAGTTCACAAAAAACGATATGGTGTTACTTCTGATTTCAAATAAATATATTTTGCAGTAAATAAGATCGCAAAAATGTCATTTTAGTCGATATTGCATTTTTCATGCTGGTTCCTTAAACAACTTTATTAGCATTTAGAGTAGATGTATCTTAGTAATAAGATGTGGAATAGACACATTTATTTGAAAAGGTTGTATATATAAATATTTGAAAATATTTTGTTGATTATATGCGATGCATGAACGCGTTTCAACTAACTTTTTTCATCAAATATTTTTTGACGCTTTTTGAATTCAATGTAGACTTTAATGCATTCCAGAATTTATTTAAATTGGTAGAATATCAAATGCATATTTTTCATGTTTATAAGAATATATTGGGAAGTAATAATAAGCAAAGAATTCGAAATATTTCTATTTTGAAATATAATATGTGTTTGAATACATTCCAGTGTTTGGTTTTTATTAGCCAAGTTTTTAAGATATTCTAATGGATTCATTTTGTGCGAATGCGAATATATTTCACATTATGATTAAACAGAGTTTTAAATCTTAGTGATTAATACAATCTAAAATTTGCTTTAAGGGGTTTCAAGAATTTTACTTTCTACAAGGATGTGCAATTTAGCAACATGTCACATTTATTTAATTTTTTTTCGCTAGCTATAAAACAAAATTTCATAAAAAAATTATTAGAGACAAATTCATAACTCCTCTATTCAATTTTTTAATATTCCATATCGAGTTGTTTTTTAATTTAATTTTGATAAAAATTTTAAAATTATTTTTGGACTAGCAACCACTGCGCGCAAGTTTGTAGCACAATTTATTGGTTTAAGAGCTGATAATGATGTAAAATTAATGTATTTTGATCGTATACTTAATTTTTAAGCAATTTATTTAGTTAATTATTTTAAAATGACAGTTTTACAATAAAAACTATTTTTTTTTTTCAAAATTTTAAAATTTAAATCAATGTTAAAATAATGATAGTGAACGGATATTATCAGTTCGCGGTGGTGAGAAGACTAGAAACAGTCATTCTTCTAGATTATCTAAATTTTCTGTCTAATTCTCTATCGTAAGATATTGAGCGTGATTCATTTCGTAATTCCATTTAATACTATCACATTCAAGTATTACAGCTTTTAAATTATCATATATTTAGCATTTGAAAAATCTTGTTAAAAAGTAAAATCATTTTGTTTATAGCTGGTATTTTGCAACAAGCAATTTAGTAAAATAATCTGTAACAATTAATCTTTAGTTAGATAATCTTTAGCAATTTTGCTTTTAAAACAATTATAATAATGTAAAAAGTATAATATTAGAATTAATGTAAATTTTGGTAATGCATCAAGTTGATTTAACTTCATGCACGGAAGTATTATATAAAATTACAAAGTAATTGTGCCCAATATGGACATCGCTAATATATTAAAAAGTAATAATTTTGATAGAGAAATCGCGCTACATGTCCGTGAAGAAAAGCTATTAAGATTTGAAAAGATAATTAAGCCAAGAAAGTACAAAAAAGCGCGCTGTTCGCCATTTAGAAGGAAACTTGTTGTTTCGTGGTATGCTGATCGTAAATACACGTAAGTTTAAATTCTTATTAGATATCGTAAAATTACTTTAAATATTAAAAAGTGGAGTGTTTTAGAAAGCCTTAGAAAAAATTTCGATTGCTATTGCATATATTGCTTAAAAAGTTTACTTTATTTATTTATTTCAAGATTCAATAAAACTACTCCCGATTGCCAATATGGACACCTTATGTCCACATTGGAAGTACAGCAGGTGAATTTTCAGATTCACAAAAATAGAAATCTAAGCAAAACTAACTACGTTATTTCATAATGTTTCTAGTAACTGAGGTATTTTGCATCGGTCTTCAAAGAGCCACAACCGCAAATGAACCCCCCCTCCGTACTGGTAGTTCCTTATATGGATATTTGTAAACATTTTTTGTTTTTGTCATTTAAATTAAACCGGAATAGCTACAAGGTCGCTAATTTTAATAATGATAGTCAACAGTCCAGGGATCATGGTTATATATTTTTGAAGCTCTATCACGTGTACATGGGGGTGAAAAAAATAATTTTTCCTTAGGGTGTCCATATTAGGCACAGGTACCTTACAATATTATACAGAATTATATAGTGTTATACCAAAGTGAACATTTTTAAAATCTTGATAAAAAATACAATTAATTAATTTTCAGCAATGAAATTACGGTTGAAATTATTAAACATTTAATACGTGATTTATCATTGGCTAATTAATCGTAGAAACCAACAAGTGAAAAATGTCTAAGCCTAAATCGAATCCGGTACCCTTTGAATAGCGCTCCAAGTGCTTTACCATTTAAGCTAAGAACACGATGTCCAGCTTGGCATTTTTCACACATGTTGGTAAGGCTACACTGCAGTACAAGATAAAATAGACTTCATAAGCACACAATCCTGTGGCGTAACAAACCCAACATAGGTAAACATTGGCATCGGTGTTCACCGATGCTTGGATTGTTTGTGTTGAAATTTTGTGTGTACCTTAACCCCTTTGCGACGCGAGCCTTTTACGAAACTTCTAATGTTTTGTCACCGGTTTTTAAAAGCAGAAATTTGTGCCTTGTTAAATCGAGAAAATGCACCGATTAAATAAGGCAAATTTTACAGTAAAATTTTACTGGTGGGGATAAACAAGGACTCTAAAGCCTTTTTGTGGCACGTATACGTGTCGCTCGTCCCCAAGGGGTTAAAACGTTAAGAAATACAGCAACAAAAATATAGTGGTCCTTTTATAAGTTATAAAAAACTTGATTTATCATAGACGAGAAACACGCTGTAATAGAAAGATAACGAGAACACAACTAATTGTTAAAGTTTATTTCACGAATTTAGTATTACATTTCCAACCTAAACATAACTGTGCAGCCACTTTATTATATATGTTCTTAGATTTTTACATAACTTAAAAAAAAACCTTAAAGCTGCTGATCGCTCATTTTACAAATTTCGTAATGTTAAATCTGATAGGCGTTTGATACATTTTTATATTCGAAATATCTCCACAGGAAAGTAATGGTTTTAACTTCGTTTTTCAGTGTTCTCTTCTTAAAGGATGCCTTTTCCCCCCCTTAGTCCTCAAAATAGTTCTAAAATCTTTGCTTAATTTAATATTTTATATTTTAAAAAACTCAAAAAGTGAGAGTAAAATTTTAACACTTCCTATAAAATTAGACGTAGTTTTTGGAGATATTTTGAAAACTAAGAAAAAAAGATGCATCCTTTAAGAAGAGAATACTCAAAAAAAAGTTCGAAATATTAATTTTCTGAGGAGATATTTTAAATATAAAAATGCATCAAATGTCCATAGGCTTAACATTACGAAGGGGATTTCAAAAATTGAATGGCCAACGGCCGTAAGCGAGTAACAGTATTTTCTGTATTTTTCTAAATTTTATGTGTATCTTACCACGCTAAAAAATATAATGACAAAAGTTATACTTTATTTTGTAAGTTGTAAAAAAGCACGGAGTAGCATGCAGTAATGCAAACATAACAAGAACACGACTTCTTATCATTTAAGTTTATTTTATGCACTTAGCATTATATTTTCACCTTAAACTTAATATATGCAGTTACTTTATATCAATATTTTTAGATTTTTACCTAACATACAGTAAATAAACACTTAAGAAGCTGTATAAATTAAACAATGCTACGTAAAATAGTCAGCTTTGAGTTTTGTAAACCGCCAGCAATAAACATTTGTTTTTCGCCTCAAAAAAGACCGCTCATTAATTCCGAAGATAAAATCTATAAAATTGCAGTGATCTCACGTCTTGCTCAGGAGTAGATAATCGATTTGAGAATATGATAATTTAGCAATAAAGAAATATCCTAATGCATCGTAACCTTTCATTATAGCCAGTTTTTCCAATTAAGAACATGGTGTAGTTATTTTCTTTATGTGTTACATGTATTTGCATCTGTTCAAAAACGAAACCCTTGTTATCAATGCTAACGAGTTATTTTATGTACTCAACATAGTCTAAAAAAGTGAGATTTCTACATTTTTCACATAAAGAATATAAAAAAAGCTCTAAAAGCTATTTATGGTCACAATTTACTTTTTAGCAATTGTTTATTTTTTAAAATATTGTTCAAATAGTAATATTTGACATTTCATATGGTCAACCAAATGTATATTTTGAAAATATAAACTACATATCTAATTACATTTTTTAAAGTTAAAAAAAAATAATTAGTTTTAATCCCTACTACTTTTTTAAAATTTATATTTTTTCCCAACTCTTTAAAAAAATCTTCAAATGTGTTTTGCACACGACAGCGCATGGATCTTTAGATACATCTGATATTTCATATAACCCTGCTGTTCTGTTCGGGTCTATTTGACCCGAAAATTTTTTTGTTCACTTATAAAAAAAATTAGCGCAGAGATATTTCCATGAAACTTTTTGACTTTGTTCATTAGTAATGTAACTATATATTCCTTGAAGTATTTACGTTTATTTATATTTCCAAGAGATATTTTTTAACTTAGTCCTAATGTACTGTTCGGGTCATATTGACCCGAGTTAAAAAATAATTTTATCATGCACTTTTAATTTTTTTTTTGGAATCATTCAATAAATATAATTACTGCAACGTATCTATTTCGAAATCTGTTTCGTTGGCACAGGTCACGTGACAGGAGAGCAAAGTCAAATGTTGATATCATTGGCGGAAGGGGAAAAAATGTACCTGTTAGTAACGTTTCTTTTTTTCTTGCTGTATTTCAATTTCTAATAATCTGAAGAACATTTGTATCTCTGAGTATTAGTAAAAAAATGACGAATCGTAGAAATGTGGGCGACGCTGATATTGCTAAATTTATGGAAGCCTCTGACAGCGAAGAGGAAAATGCGTTTGAGTATAAAAATCATACAAGTGAAGAAATTGAAAGTGAAAGTTCTGACAACTATTTTCATATTGATATCCAAAAGACGCACAATATACAGAGTATTCAGTCTAAGAATCGTGAAATAGTATGGAAATTGAATCCTAATTCATTCTGGTCAATTAACGTCTGCTAAAATTATAAAAACTACTCCAAGTGTCACAAGATATGCAACGACAAGGATAACTGACATAAAAAGCGCATTTGCGACGGTATTCAATTCTACAATCGAGAACAAAATCATAAAAATGACTAATATAGAAGGAAGAAAAGCGTATGAAAAAGAGTGGAAAGATATTAATACTGAAACTTTTCAAGCATACATCGGATTATTATTATTAGCTCGTGTGTAAAAATCATATGGAGAATCAACAAAAAGTTTGTGGAATCAAGAAACAGGCAGAAATATATTTCGTGCTGCAATGTCCCTCGAAACCTTTCTATGATAACGAGAGTTATTCGTTTTGACAATAAATCTACAAGGCAAGAAAGAAGGTCTGTAGATAAATTAGCTGCTGTTCGAGATATTTGGGAAAAGTGGATAGAAATTCAACCTAAACTGTATAATCCAAGTGAAAATGTTACTGTAGATGAACAATTAGTAGGATTTCGTGGACGATACCCTTTAAAACAATATATACCTAGTAAACCCTCCAAGTATGGGATAAAAATATGGATTTTATGTGATAGCAAAACTTTGTATGTACTGAATGCACAAATTTATGCTGGAAAAAAATCAAGGATCAAAGCCAGAGAAAAGTCAGGGTATGCGGGTATTGAGTGACCTTACTTATGGGTATTCGGGGCACAATGTTACATGTGATAACTTTTTCACACCCTATAACTTGGAAAAACTTCTTCTAGATCGGAAAATGACTATGCTTGGAACCATTAGAAAAAATAAGCCCGAACTTCCTGAGAAAATGCTAAACAAAGAAGTGCACAGCTCATCATTTTATTTTACAGAAGATACAACAGTTGTAAACTACATCCTTAAAAAGAACAAAAATGTTATTCTTATGAGCACTTTTCATCATGAAAATGAAGTTAGCGACAGACCTGACAAAAAACCACAAATGATATTCGATTTTAATTCAACTAAAGGAGCGGTGGATAGTCTTGATCAACTTTTGAGTACATACACTTTTAAGAGAAAAACAAATCGCTGGCCTTTTATAGTATTCTATAATATGCTTGATACATCTGCTTTCAATGCATTTATTCTGTGGATTTCAATAAACAGCAAATGGAATGAAAATAAATTTACCAAACGAAGGCTCTTTTTAGAAGAATTGGGGAAATCTCTAATTTTTCCACACATTGAAGTAAGACAGCATCTTCCCAGAAGCGAAGATTCAGTCAAAATTGTGAAGAGAATGCGTAGTAAAAGTGCAAACGTACCCTCGGAATCAGATGAGAACACTTCATTGTGTACTAAATGTGCAAGATGCAAGTTCAGCCCATCAACCAACGACAACAAAACTAATATATTATGTTACAATTGAAAAAAACACAAATTTCACGTAAGCTATGTTTGTCCAAATTGTAAATAAAAGTAAGTATTCAAATATTTTAAAGTTATTTTACTAGTGTTGATATATATTTAAGCTTATTTTACTATTTTTTAAACTAAATCTAAAATATTTATTTTCATTTACTGCTAGAAAAGGTAATATTCTAAATCGGGTCACATTGACCCGAACACTACATACGTATAGTAAATGCGAACAGAACAGCAGGGTTAATATATACAGTAAAAAATATCAGTTAAATTTACAGCAAAAACTGCTTTCAGGAATGTTGCCAGTAGTTTTTACCGTAAAAATGGCAATAAAATTAGATGTAATAAAAAAATCAATTCTAATTTTACTGCAATTTTTATGGCAAAACAAGTAGCAACATTGCTGCCAGCAGTTTTTGCCTTAAATTTAACGATTTTTTTTTTTTTTACAGTGTAATTTTCTATTGATATATGTGTATTAGGGTGGAGCGAAAAAAAAATGTTTTTTGAAAATCAAAAACGGGTAGGTGCCAAAAGTTGCCTTTATACTAGTACATCAACTGCGTGAAATTTTACCGCTGAAAAAAAATGGCTTGAGTCTGCGCTTTTGCTCCAAAAATCGAAATTTTGGGTAAAATTTGTCATTTTTTGACATTTTTTCAAAAAAATTAAAAACTTCCTTCAGAGCTGGTTAGTATTTAAAAGTGTTGCTTAGACCTTTATATTTATCTGCTTAACATATTTAAACTATAAAACAATATCTGTAGTCTGTATAATTGGAGCAAATCTGACAACTTTTTGTGAAAAATCAGCGTTAACCTCTCTATTGGAGCATACAACGAAATGTTGTTTTGAATGCATTTCTTACCTAGCTGCTTTCAAAACTACTATGTATATAACTCATAGAGGTGGTTGCATTATCCCACCCGTCTCAACCACCCAATCATCTAGGCCCACTGTTTTATTTATGTATTGAATTGTTATTTTTTTCCCGAAGACGAGTATAAGTTTTCTATATATCAAAGTAATTTATCTCTTCTTTGTATTCACTGACTTTGGATGATTTGGATCATGCTGGTGTGACCTGCTGCACGTATATTTTTATACCATGTATAACAGAAGAGAAGCTGAGTAATGTATTGGGTATGTTCTTAATTGAGCCTATTCAGCAGTCTATTATCTTCATTAAAATTTCATGCAATTAGTACATTATGATTGGAAGTTCTGTTATCAAAACATTCTTTCAATCAATTACATTTTATATGCAATGATTTGCCTAATAATTGATTGTATGAATTCAATTTCTAGTACGTCATCATTTATTGAACCTATTACATTGAATATATGCTGAGAAGCTAGCTGTTTAATATTATGACGATCGTCACAGAGGATTGCAAACAAAATTTGCGTGTAAAACAACAATATTTCTAAAGAAGTTTTAGCATGCTTTATGTCGTTTCCTGTGTTGTTCCGTAGTCTAGTAATTTCTAATAAGATTTTAGACCTATTATTCAGGTGTGTTGTACATTTGGTATAAAACATCCCGCGGTATAAACTTGGATTGTACATTTTGTGAGTGAACATATAGACGCTGATTGCCAATCTGTGCTTTTATAAAGCGGAAAATTTTATTAATTTTATGAGCTGTCTTTTGTGTGAGATGTTTTCTAAATTCCTATTCCCCATTCTTTGTGAGAAATAGCTTTCCTTGTGAATTAGCTTTGCAATCTCCGACAGAAATTTCTAGTCTGTTCTGAGTATCTTTTTCTCAATTTGAGAAAATAATTTTTCAAAATTATTCTCTATTTTATTAAAAAAAAATTGCAATAGGAAGTGAATAGTACGTAGACAAAGATTTTCTTTATTGATCCAGTGAATCCATGTAGCTTAGAACGTTTTATATCGACTTCTCTAATAATTGACGCAGAGGAAACTCACTGGAGTTGAAGTAGTGAATGATTCAATATTATACACAATTCTAAGCTTACCCCATGCAAAATGGTTCACAGTGACAAATAAAATTCTCCTAATTTTAAATGAGTACTTATAGTCGATTAGAATCCGTACATTCCCTCATAAAGTACTATGCATTATAAGTTTATGCCCAGGACATTTCACCATCAAATGTTGTCCATTCATAAAAAGGGGATCTAAAAGTTAATAGGAAATTACCTGGATACGAAAACACTTAGAAAACGGCATAAAACTAATGCAAAAAAAAAAGGTTATTTATAACAGCGGTTGCTTTACACATGGAGAACAAATTTTCATTGCATTTCTCTCTGACGATCACCATCACATTAAACAGCTCGCTTCTCAACATATAAAAAATGCAAAAGTAGAATAAATGATGGCATACTTATAGTTGAAATCTCTGAAATCATCTTTGAAGCAAATCATTACGTAAAAAAAATACAATTGACTGAAAAAATGTTGTGGTAACAGAACTTCCAATCACTATTCATCAACTGAATGTAAGTTTGATAAATATAATAGATGGCCGAATAGATCCCTTTAATAATATTCCCGTACATTACTCTGCTTGTCTTTTTTTTTTTTTTTTTTTGTATAAACTGTAAAAATATACATGAAGATAGTTACAGCAACATGTGGATGCAAAGAACAGCTGAACAAGGTGGAAGCATCGAAAACATGCCAAATTTTTCTAAAGAAAATCACAAATCAATGTATAAATAAAACACTGTATTAAGATGATCGAATAGTTGGGCCGGGTGGTGTAGGAAATATAGCCACCTACACGACGCATGTCCAAGGTAGTTTTGAAAACAAGAGTTGTATTAAAAACAACAATTCGTTGTATGACCCAATAGAGTGGTAATACTGTTTTCTTACTAAAAGTTGTCTGTTTTGCTCCAGCTATAGGGAATAAACATATTGTTTTATAGTTTAAATATGTTAAGCAGATAAATATAAAGGTTTAAGCAACACTTTTAAATTCTAACCAACTCTGTAGGATTTTTTCAATTTTTTTGAAAAAATGTCAAAAAATGACAAGTTTTACCCAAAATTTCGATTTTTGGAGCAAAAGCGCAGACTCAAGCCATTTTTTTTCAGCGATAAAATTTCACGCAGTTGATGTACTAGTATAAAGGCAACTTTTGGCACCTACCCGTTTTTGATTTTCAAAAAAAAAATTTTTTCGCTCCACCCTAATGTGTATATATAATTTCTACTTGAAAAATTAATCGAAAATTTTTGTGACTGCTTGGCATTGCCCTTGAAAAAGAGCCAGGTATCACAATCTTTAATTTTATTTGTAATTGTTTCAATATCGCTAATTCCATTTGATTGTTTTTTCCTGTTTTAATTTGTTATATTGGGTTATTCAATAGTCATTCAAGATGTTGATTTGTAGCATTATCAACATCTATATCTTAAAAAAAAATCAATTGTAGGCAGCAATGTTGCCTGCAGTTAATAGCGTAAAAACTGCAGTAAAATTATATGTAAATTTTTTTATTACATCTAGTTTTACTGATATTTTTATGGCAAAAACTGCTGGCAACATTGCTGCCAGTAGTTTTTACCGTAAATTTAACGGATTTTTTTTTACAGTGTAGTATTATATAATTATTACACACACACACACACACATGTATACATATATACTATATATATATTTATATATAGTGTAAAACGATGCGATCTAACACATCCTTATATAGTTTTTTTTTACTAACAAGTAACTGAAGGCTAATTCCATACGCAGATTTAACACATAAATAATAAAGAATATGTACAAAAAAGTTTAAATATCTGTCTCAAATACAAAAAATCCTTAGCATTTTAAAACATTAATGTAAAGAAAATATCAACATGGAGAAAAAGCCATTTAAATATTTTATTTGTATGGATAAGTGCACTGATTGTATTAACAAAATTTACAGTATCTTATGTTGTAATTGTCATATGGATAAAAATAAGATACAAAAATAGTCACAATTACACAGGCTTTCATTTAACGTTAAAAATGAAAAATCGATTTTTTTGATGAGTTTAAAAATTTTTGTAGTTACTAGAGGTCTGCACGGGCCCGGGTCGGCTGAATGGTTCCGACTTTTCTAACTGTACAGCAGAATTAGAATATTTTTTCAACGGGTCGGGCCGGGCCGGCAAAAAAATTGAAAGGCCAATCTGGAGGATAAAAAAATTTTGCAGGCTTATCGGTCTTTCATAAAGATTTCAGCAAAAATGATAAAATGTGAGCTATTTTCAATGAATATGACTTTAACGAGAATAAGTATAAATGTGCGTCCCCAGCCGATATTAGTTTCACAACATCAATACAAAAATGTAACTTGTACAGTGTAGAGATCGGCATCGGACAATTTCTTTGTGTCTAAGTGGGGCTTAATATTTTTTAGCAGACTCGTACCGGGCTGAGATCAGGCTAGCATTGTCTTTCTACATATAGTCGAACCAGACAGGAAGTAAACTTAATTGTTCTCAAGGTGTGTAGGGCAGACAACATGATTTGTAAAAGTATTAATAGCAATAAAGAACTTATATTAACGTAATCTTTGGAAATATACTTCTTTGTGGATCTTAAATTCTCTTCTCAACAATGCGAAAGTTTGACACATTTTCTGACTAATTTTTAACTGTAAAGGTATAAAATTGACTAGCCTGAATATTGAAGGGAATATCGAATAATGTTTTCCATTTTTGGTAAATAAGATACTTATACATATGTTCTAAGGTATAAGGTATTCTTGTCTCGGTGGTTGCACATTTTTTCTTGCTTCCCATGCTTTCGTTTCCAAAAACTCGATTAAAAACGCTAATTTTGACAGTATTTTTTTTTTAATTGTTTGTATCAAAAAACAGATCACGCCATTCGATTACATAGTTTCTGAATAAAAACCCCTGCTAATCTTGCTCTTTTCCGAAAAGAAATAAATTCAGAAATGTATTAGAAAGTAGCTTCTTTGCATTTGAAAATATATTTAATAAAATGATATAGAAATATTTTCATAAATCTACTTTCTACTATTCAGCTTCAAATTTATGACTCAATAACTTTCTTTTTTTTCTTTTATTCTAAACCATATTAATTTTATATTTATAGTCATTACAATCATGTAATCATGCAAAAAACGATGCATGTTCAAAATGCAGCTAGCCATACAAATAAAAGAAAAAAATGACTTTTCTCTTGTATCTAAAATCCGTGAAACCAATTTTCACTTTTAACACTTATTGTATATTATACATTTATTATATAATTACATTTACATTATTACATTATCACATAATTAATTCATAATTGCATTAATGTCATTAATTGTATCAAAATTACATCTTCAAATTCTGAGCGAGAATATCCAGTGTGATTTTTTTTAAGAATTTTTTTTCTAAAATGCGGTGTATTTATAACACTTTAATGCGTATCAGAAAATTGTTTATGGCTAGAGGTTTAATTAGCAATGTCAGTGCATTAAATAAGGTATTATGGTAATGAAAATATATTTTTATATAATAATGTAAATTAATAGATCTTCCCAATGAAATCTTTAAAAAAAATTAGTTTTAGTAAGAACGAGTAAAATTGTGAAATATGAGCAAAACCATTGTGCATAAACCTGAAACGAAAATATTCTCTTCTCTGGATTAAAAAAAAGTTTTTTGTAAGACGCAAGTACAATAGTATGTTTTTAAGTTTTTTTTAATAAAAAATATAAAATGTTGCTTACATTAGAAAAGTCATAGTTTTATAATAAACTATAGTTTTTAATGTTACATAACTTTTTCACGTTATTTTTTTCCAGTCGTATTTTGAAACTTGCTTGAAAAAGTGTACGTGAATTAAAAATCCCTTATTGTAAAACTAAATATTGAACAATTCATTTTTGTAGAACTAATTTTTTTATGGATTCTCTTGTCGTAAGTTACTAATCAAGTAATAAAATTTGAACGAGATTTTTTTTTTTACCATTATTTTACACTTAAATAATCTTAATTAAATAAACTTTCAAACAAATCAGAATTTTGGACAAATTAAATTTAAAATATGTTGTTCATTTTTGTGAATACAAAGTTCAAATAAAATATATTATGCACATAAATTAAGAAGATATACTGACAGAAGAATTTTATAAAAGAAATTTATCGTTCTGTTTCTCATTTTTTAAAATAAAAGATTAGAGTAAATGATTAGGAAGAATTGTAAATTAGAAGCATATATAATAGAAAAAGGCTTAAGTTCTCAAAATATCTATTGAAAGTAATGATTATCTAATAATATTTTTTGATTTATAGCTTAAATAGTAATAGCATTATTTACAACTGCATTTGCAAAGTGTTTTCGACATATTTTTAAGCTTTTATGCATATGACCTGTCACTTCTTTTATCCTTATATGAAGTATCTATACAATATCATGTGATACAGTTAACCTATAATTATTGTTTGATATTTCTCAGATTGATGTAATCTGTTTAATAATAATGACACATGTTTGTTTTCCTTGTCATGTATATGAATATCTTCATTTATTGTTTTAGCTGTTGTGAATAATTTTTTTAATGTAGCGTACTGCCTTTTCTTTTATAACTTTGAAGAAAAATAGTCGAAAAATAGCGATTCTTTATTTTTAAATAAAAATTTTCCAAATTTCCGGTGTGAATTTGCTATTACACAAACACAATTGCTTATCCCTCAAAGGGTTAAAAATGCAT
This sequence comes from Maratus speculifer, assembly GCA_964019185.1. NCBI lineage: Eukaryota > Metazoa > Arthropoda > Arachnida > Araneae > Salticidae > Maratus > Maratus speculifer. The sequence goes on along the minus strand of OZ025296.1, from coordinate 251,106,979 downwards.
TTAGCATGCTGTCTGTAAAGCGCAAATAATATATGTCGGATAACAAATAAAGAAAAATACCGAAGATACTTAGCATTTTAATGAGCTCAGACGTGCATTTTTTTATATACTTACATTAAATTATTTCGAAAAATCCTTCTAAGACTTACTAAACATTTGACAACAAAAAATCGCACAGGATACTACAAAACTCTCGAAATATTTATCAGGCAAATGATCATTCAATAACACTTATTGCTTAATGGCAAAAGCAGACCAGACAACATCAATGCATAACATTACTTGCATTTATTTATGCTAATTTTTCCTATGATTTTTCTTAATACTATGGACCAAGCCTTTTATTCTTCTTTCTTTTGTCCGTCATATTAGTACCAAATGATGCAATTAAATCACCCAGTTCGCCTTGGGGGATCTCGTAGACTGACATAATTTTTTTCTTAGAATAAAAAAACCTAAGTGTGTTTCTGCAGGGCATAATATACAAACATCTTCATTCATTGTCTTGACTGCGATAATCAGTTTCAAAGAATATCAGAGGGCTTGGCACATTGCTTTTAAATCACACAGGTGACATCATTTTATACATCAAAGAATGTCCGAAAAGGCTGTATACTTACCATTCAATTTTTCCTAAAAGATTCTGGTTATACTAGGAGTTTAAGTATCGCACACCTTGAAATGAATGACAAGTCACAAATGCAACAAAAACTTTTGATTGTAAGGGTGGTATATATAATTAGTCGAGATGAGTTTTTCGCTTATGTATTACACAGTTTTTGATGGATCGTGAGATTTCAAGATTGATAGCTGTAATGGATGATGGCATTGTAATTACTGAGGCTAAAGGTAACGTTACAGGGGAAATCAAATATCTAGAAAAGCCTAATCGATTAAGATATGAAAGAAGAGAAAGGTAGTAATTGATGTTAGCAAGTAATTATGTATTGATAATAAAATGCTGAAAATAAAGAATTATTCAGCAGTTACTCGTTTAATATTTATACGAGTTACTTACGTGTACTATATAATGAATGTCAAGAAAATGCAATATTTGTTTTTTTAAATATGATCCAGATGAAAGAAAGTTACACATCACTTAATGCTACATTGTAAACGACAGAAAATAAAAAGTGTAAGTGAAAAATAAAGAATCGCATATAAAAATCTGTATATTGCAATTAAATTTGATCATTTTTTTAACATTAAAAATTCATTTTTATGCATCTTTGAAGCCTTTTATCAAATAAAATTAAAAACTATTTATAAAAGGTTGAGATATTGATAAAAAATAAATATTAACGTTTTCAAAGGAAACATTTCGCCTATTTTTTACGTGTTTTAGGAATATTTTTATGAAGCGAAAAGCATTTACATAATTAAATGTTCTTACGAAAAGCCATTGTTCAGTTGTAATAAGATGTTTTTTTATGTGTGGAAAAAAGGGTTGCAGCTAGATATGTGATACGCGGTATGTACTCCTACTTCTACCTTTGCTCCTAGGACACCTTTTTAGGTAGCTTTCATTACAAAAAGTAAAAAGCTACCTATTGCAGCCGTCGGAGGAAAGCACTTCCGGAAAAATTCGGTATATTTTCACCGATCGTGACCCCCAGACCACCAAACCACCCTCCGTTCAAATGTTGACATTGCCCTTGAGAACGAGCTAAATATCACATTCCCAATATTGTTCCAATTTTTGCCAACTCCTATGTTTGATATAATTTGTTATTTAACCAGTTATTCTATATTTTGATGTTGATTTGTAGTATTATCTAATGGTTCTATATAAATATATATATATATATATACAGGGTGGTCATAAAAAAACTTTGTCGGTATATGGAGCTCTAGTGGCCAATCCGCTCAATCGATCGAGGTGAAATTTCAGATATAGCCTGGCGCGTTTACCGTCGAAACCATCGCCAAATACGTGGCCTATGCATTTCACAAGCTCTTCCTGATTTAGTAATGAAATTCGAAGAAATTGGCTGCACCTGTGATAGTCCGCGATCTGGACTACCAACTGTTCCTGAGGATACTGTCATGGAAGTGCATCACATAGTGACCAGAGGACGTATGCAAACTACAAGAGGTGCATCTCGTGTATTTGATATACCGAAATCAATGGTCTTAAAGTTACTGCGCTCTCTAATCGGCGTGTTTTCTTACCGGTACCAGCACGCCCACATGTTGGAAGTGGGAGACAATCCACAACATATAGACTTTGTTAATGAATTTCTTATCCAATATAATGAAGATAACGATCGGCCTCTTCGCATATTATGAACGGACGAGGCACATTTCATCTTAACTTACATATGCAATCCGCAAACTTTGCCATATTTGAAAGATTCTATCAAACGCGAGATTGCAAACATCTCTCATGCGATGTAACGTTCGGATGTACTGTCCACAGTCGCCACCATGCAAAGTGTAATTGCCTGTGATGGCACCCATGTAGAAAATGTGTAATCAAAATAGAAGTTTTCTTTTCTCCGATCTGTATTGTAGTCATAGATTAGTGCACTGACTCTGTGTCATATGCAAATTTCCTCCTTGCGCCCCAATCGAGTTTTTTTATGAGGGGGGGAGGGGGGATTCGCAGAACAATTTTTCGTGCGTGCATTACATGTCCGTTTCTTGCGGTACACGTACGGTTCCAACGCTCTTCAAGGTTTTCGCATGCGCTGAAAATTTTGCAATGAAAAAATGGGTGTTGCCATTGGAAATTTTCGAGTTTCTGTAACTATAACCGTAACCGTGAGAGCCATTTTGTTGCGGTTCACAGAATCTCGAGCTCATACCTCTGAATAGCTATATCTGAAATTTCACCTCGATCGGTTTTGAACACGCAAGTTTTTTATGACCACCCTGTATATTTATCCATATATATATATCTATATGATTTATGTCATGCTGTAACTATCGTATTTATGAACCGATTTTAATGAAACTTGGTACGTAGTTAGTACACATAAATGTCTTGACCGAGTTCGTTGGCCCACATCATCCGCCATCGTGTTTCAAAATGGTAGTCATTTAAATTAAAAAAAATTAATTTTACATTAAATTCGAAAAATAATAAAAATTGAAAAATATTTTTCTTTTATATGTTAGAACTTGAAACAACGATTCCAGAACACTTTTTATTTTGTCTATATCTTAAAAAATGACAGAGTTATAGCACTTTGAATTTCTAGTATGGCTGACATTTTGAAACGATCTGATTTTTGTCACGTAATAACACGAGTATTTATGAATCGATTTGGGTATAACTTGGTGTGTACATAGTGCATTATGACGGCTAGATATAGTTCGTTAGCCAGTTTCATCCGCCATCTTGTTTTAAAATGGCAGCCATTTATTTTTTTTAATTTAAAATTTAAAATTAGATACAAAAATGTGAGAAATAGTAAAAGACTTTTCTTTTATGCAGTTGACCTTGATACAAAGATTCCATGGCATTTTTTGTTTTGTCTGTATCTTAAAAAATGGCTATAGCACTTTTAATTTTTAGTGTTGCTCACATTTTGAAATGATCTGATTTTCGTCACGTAATAACACGCGTATTTATAAACCGGTTTGGATGTAACTTGGGGCGTACATAGTACATACCGATGTCTGGACCGAGTTCGTTGGCCAGTTCCATCCGCCATCTTATTTCAAAATGGCGGAATATTAACGTTTTTAATTATTTTTAAATTATGTGCAAAAAATTAATAAACTGAAAAAGATTTTTCTGTTATGTGATTGCCTTGATACAAAGATTCCAGAGCATTTTTTGTTTCATCTATATCTTGAAAAATGGCTGAGTTATAGTACCTTCAATTTCCAGTGTGGTTAAACGGTCTGAAATTTGTCACGCGATGATAAGCATATTTGAATAAAATGATTTAGATTAACTTCGTGTGTACATAGTATATACCAATATTTTGACCAAATTTATCTGCCATCTTGTTTCAAAATGGCGGGAATTTAAAAGTTTGTCAAAAATCTTTTAAATGTATAATGATGTACAAACAAAAAATTAGAAAATGAAAAAAAAAAATGTTATTTCTAAAGTGTTTGATCTTAATAATGAATTCCGGAGTATTTTTTTGCTTTGTCTTTACCTTAAAAAATGCCTGAGATATAGCAGTTTTAATTTCGAATGTGGGTGACATTTTTTTAAAAATTAATTTGCCAGCAACAGCACTCGTGTATATTAATCGATTTCGATGTGAGTGTGCATGTGCATAAGAATTAAGATTTCGACCAAGCTCATTGGTTTGTTTTATCGATCATGTTGTTTTAAAATGGCATACACTTCATGATATTGTGGAATTTTGCGACCCTATAAATCGCTTAAAATAAAATCAGCTTGAATAAAATATGATTAATTTCTAAAAATTCCAATTAATATTCAGTATTGACAAAAACTAGTATTCAATCTTTTAGAATCGGGATCCACAAATTTTAGCTTCGTATATTTGAATAATATAACTTAATTTAAAATAAATAAATAAATGTATATGAAAGCTACCTCTTCCACCCGGTACTGCCGGAAGGACTTTTTTGTTTTGAAGCAGAACCTAATGACATGCTGTTTTAGAATGATTGTCTTATGATCGATAGATGTGACATTTATCGGCAATATATGAAAAAAATAATGTGAAGTACTACGTCTCCCAGGTATTATGATTTTAAATCTTTTAACAATGTAATGTACTGTAATATTGAAGACGAAAATTCAATTAAACAGAATTTAATCTAAATATTGTACATATTAAAATTTTATTTACAGAATAAGTATAAATAAATGTGTCGGATTAAAGATTTGTATTAATTTTATCTAGTTAAAGCTATTTATTCTTTACGATCAATTAAATTGTTAGTTTAATATGGGAATTTAACTATACGTAAACAAACATTAAACTTGCTTACACTGAAGATTTATTCCACTTATTCTACTTATTCCGTTACTATCTTTAGATACAATTAAATTGTTAAGAGCTTTTATTTGCACAAAGTAATTTATCAAAACATAACCAATTATATATGATAGGTTTATTTGCTTCATTAAACGTGCTGATGTTTAAAGGAAATAAATTATTATATAGCTAAAATATTATGAACAGTACAGGAAAATAGTAATCGCAGCGATGGTGTAGCATTTAAGATTATATTTACATGGCAACGTTCGTGATTTTTAAAATAATATATAGTATTTTGATGAAGAAATTTTAAAATTAAATGTTGCCTTTATTCTATAGAAGTCCAGCATATTGTTCACAACGTAATTTTGATTGTTGCTGCCTGATAAAAATTAGACTGATCAGTTCAACTTGAAGGTATGAGTCAATAACCCATTGTTGAGTAAGTGGCCCTCCACACAAAATAGGGTTAAATTCGCCATGCCGAATAGCAATTTGTGCTACTTTATACTGAAACATCGATGCGTTTTTTCTTAAGCCTTAAACAGATCCAGGATATCGTTCAAGCACCAAATTTGGTTGCCAGCCAGCTTCACCATATGAGTAAAAAATTGCACAAGTAATCGGATCTAAGTTTGGGCTCAAGATATTCAAATGAACAAAATTATTAGAGCTGTTCTGAGGAGTGCGAGGATAAATTCTTATGTCCCTTTCAAATGTTGGTTCTCCATCTTCATTTTGAAATACCATATCAATTTCATTTGCTGTTGGCAAATTGTATGGCCTTTGATCAAAGTGCCTATCTCTACGCAAGAACACGGGCACATTAGGTGCAGGAAGAATATTTCTTGCTGCTTGATCATGACTCTCTCTTTCAATTTCGTACATCATTTTGTACGCTTGGGCACATGGTTTAATTTCCTGCATTATGAGATCCAAGTGCCTCAAAATATGACGTAAAGATTTTTCATTTTGTGGAATATTTAAGCGTTTTTGAATAACCTGGCTTGCATTAAGAACATATAACCGGGCAAATTTTCTTTGTTAATCTTGCTGAGGGTGTAAGTGAGAAGTGAGATGATAAATTTATTTGTCCTTGCACCCGAAAACAGTAATGTCCACGATCTGGAACACTTGCTGCTAATTTTGCACCAATTAAAGCAAAAGATATAGCGCTATTTTAACAACGAATATTTTCCTGAAAATTTCTGTAATCAGGTGAATTTGGGTTGCTCATAATGTTTTGCAAAAGTAGTGGAAAAGTTCAACGTGCAGGAAGTTTAACTTTTTCTTCATAACAACAGCTATTAAAACTTCCATGACTTAATCCTTCAGATGGAAAATAAAGTGCTTGGCAGTATTGGCAAATAGATTCTAAAGAATCACAACTGTGACTTTCAATATCACCTTCAATTTCAGAAACAGTTAATTTTCTCTGGTCTGGTTCGGGGTTAGTTTGAATTGCTTCATTTTAGATTTGTTGACTGACTTTGATCTCAGCTCGTTGACTTCGAAGATGTTCGCGATTTTCTTTCATTAAACGATACAATTATGCTAGTGATTGTAGAGCAAGACATTTCAATTTTTTTTTCGAGCTAATCGCCGTCTACGTTCAATAGGCGTTTCGTCATTTTCATCAGGCATTGCTAAAACGATCATTAAAGTACAGAAACAATGATTTACTTGAATATATAGAAACCTACCGCGTGTTCAAAACAGCATTTAAGATCAACAAACACACGTGCGATCTCAAGTACAAATAATTTTGATGAACGATTCTCAAACGTGAATGATTCACTATTTTTTGCAAGAATTCCTATATCCACAATCCAGATTACTTTCGCTAATAGCGGAATGTGACTAACCAATCAGAAGTCTGCATACAGTGAAAAGTTCTTAAAAAATGCAGGCTTCTGATTTAGTTCTCGATTAATTATTAGCAAAGTGAAATGTAATTTCTGAAAATTTCACATAAACTTTTGATATGCCAAATATTGATTTGTGTTTTTAACAAAGTTCGATTCTTTATATTATTTGCCAATAGATGATTGCAAAAAGAGTTTTTGACCGTTTTAAACAAAATCAAAAAATTTAAGGAGTTTAATATGATTTTACAAATATTTTAAGAACATATGTCAGCATTTGTTTTCCATTAAGCCTAGCGTATTGCTACAGTCCATTCACAGATCAGAATGGTTCGCCCCGGAAGCGTTCTTGCACTTTCTTCCAGTCGCATTTTATGTAGTTAGTAGATAGTCGTTAGTAGTTATTAGTAGCTAGTAGGTTTACATTTCGGTCATTAAATACAGTTGCTAGTTGAGATGAATTTATTACACTTGAAAAAAATATCGAAAGCTGGCAGCTATGCATTTATTATTTTCTAAACAATTGTCTGTTTCAACTTTATTTTATATAATTATTTATTAAGAACACGACATTTAAGTAGCGGGAATACATAATTTGAAAAGCTCGCATAATGCTGATTATATAATTTTTTCAGGAAACATACTTTTGTGTATTTTATTATAAAATTACTTACTTTTTACAGAAATATTATTTTTCCGCTCCATTCCCACCCCCTTTTTTAATGAACTTTCTGAAAAATACACCTGCTTAAGTAAGGGATATCCCCAACTGAACGTCAATGTTTTCCGATAAAGATTTTCGTTTTATATTTCTCTTGCAAATTGCGCCAAATTCGCCTTCGGAGGTTAAATTTTGCACAAATGTTGTAGAAATCTACTATGAAATTTTCTATTAAAAATATTTTGGTTCACTTCACTTTGCGGACCATTTGAAAGCCCTGTAATAGTAGGCCATTAAAGCATTCAAATTGATTGGAGTATTTGTCAGATATTATGAGCTACGCCATAGATCAGTAATTGCCAGTCAGCTACTTTTTAAAATTTAAATTGCTTGATTGCGACCTTTTTTTAAAAAAAAAATATTATTAGTCTTATTTTCGTTTCATTTAATCTGTCATTAAAAAAAAGACGAATATTACTATTACTACTTCAAAAAACCGATTGCAATCAATCGTATATTTGCCCCCCCCCCCTTTTTTTTTTTTTTTTTTTTTTTTTTTTTTTTTTTTTTTTTTTTTTTTTTTTTTTTTTTTGCTTGCGACTGCAATATTGTCATCAATTACAATAAAATGATTTATTAACTCAATCATACATTATTTAAAAAATCACTTTTTTGTGCTTTTGTTTCTTTTTTGCATTTTTATTTACATTTCAGTAAAAAAAGCTTAGGTGAAGATAAGAACCTAGGATTAAATTTCAACATTTTGGGTTATAATAATAAGGTATTCAGGGTGTATTTAACTCAATTGAAACAAAACTGGCCCAAGAGACCATGTGAAGAATTAACCACCATTAAAATATTGTTCTATCTCTAATTATTTGTAAGTTATAGCAAAAATAAATAAATAAATAAATAAATAAATTAATTAATAAATAAAATAAAAAAAAATGCGTTTTGCTTGTGTAAAGTAGAATAAAACCAAAATTTATAAAGTTGCTTAGAGCCCTACACTGAAAATCAGCATATATTTGAAAAAAAAGCAGAAAATGTAATGTAAGATGACATCATTTTCACCAAGATATTTGTATTTAACAACAAGCTACAAACACTAAGACATTTGCAAAGTGCAAAGCCAAATTGTTTCCCAATGATTTAACCAGAAATATAGCAAACATTTTCTTAAATACAGACGGTTGTCAAATGTGCTGAACAATTGTGGTTTATAACGGCTTTCTAATGAGCCTTCAATATATCTATGTTATATATAATAATAACAACATAATATCTATGTTGTAGCTCAGGAGTAATTTGGCATGCCTGTTTCCAATGCATCGCTGAAATCCCCATGGTTGACATTAAACTTGAGTAATAATATGCAAAAAATAATCGTTGAAGATGCGATTACCCCTTTCGGGTCTGTATACTATTAATAGTATATGTCTTTTAAAGGAGTATTATTTTGTTTTAAGAAATACTTTTATTACTGTTTACATGTGGTAATGTTAATATATATCTATGCATTTACTATTCATTTATGTTAAGGCATTTGATAATAATAATTATTATTAGTATTTGCTTAATTCTCTTTGTGCTGTTTGTGATTCTTTTATTTTAAACACATATTTCACTTTTTAAATTTAAAATAAAAGTTACTTTCCTGAAAGAATCATGTGTAATAAAGCGCAAAAGCGTATAAGAAAGGTGTAATAAAAGTTAAATCGCATTATAATACAATATTTTCTAAACATCTCCATAAATTCTCCCTTAGCCTATTGTTATATAAATATTAAATGAATAGAACGCGAAACAAGAATATTCGTTATCTTTCAAATAATGAAATATTCGTTAAATACTAATTAGTCAATTTGGCTGGTTAGTGTTAATGTTATTAACGTAAAAGTAATTTTTTCTAAAAGTTGAAAAAAAAAATCAGGAACCAAAAGGGTTAAAATGAAATGTTTTGTGCGAATATTTTTTAGAATTGCTTATAAAGTCCAAGTTTGTTTCAACAGATCTGCAATCTATGTGAACATGTAATAGCTCAATTACCATCAAACCATCACAGATACCCCAGTCAGATATTTTGAATGCTCTTGAATAATAATATGCATAGGCTCTATAATTTTGGAATAGGATTTTCACTTGTTTGAATGCAGAAATAACATAAAGTAACCCTAGTATATGCCGTTCAGGAATGTTCGAAAAATTTATTACTTTTCAGATAAATAAGGAACACATATGGACCTATCAAACGATGAGTAAACATTCTAAATCAAATATTTAAGTTATGTCTGGGACGCTGGATTGCGATAGTTTTTGTTCAGAATTTCTGCTTTGCTGTGCTTGATTATGCCAGTTACGTATATTTAACATGCAATCTTGAGATGTTTCATGGATTTCTCGCAAGAAAACGGCTGAAATTTTGCAGTTAATTAATTTGGTTTACTGTAAACTGTTGTAAAAGCTATTATAATGATGAGAATTCTCTGTCCCAAAAGATTACTTTATACCACTAATTTTTTTATGGTATAACCGCCTTACTTTAATGACAGAATTTCTTAGACTTAATAATAAAATGATTACTATAAAAAATTAGTGGTAAAATTCAACCGTTTGGGACGGAAAATTCTCATCCCTCCTAATTGGTTACTTTAAGCACCAATTTTTACAGTATTCCTTGCATTATTAAATCTCAGAAATTCTGTCAACTACACTGTTAAAAATCTGCAGCATTTTATCCAGTTATTTGACCGTTTTCTACAAAAAAAGTAAAACAACCGTCTTTTTACGTTATTCTGGACTTATTATTAACAATTTTATGGTCAGAATAGAGTTAAATTACGGTTATGTTACTGGTTTTTCAGAAAACGGTGAAATGACTGTACAAAATGCTGCAAGATTTTTAACAGTGTAAGGGGGGAAATACCATTAAAATTTAGTGTTTTCAAGTAATCACTGGGGACAGAGAATTCTCATTCCTTAATATAACAGCTTTTGCAATACACTAAAAAAACCTGCAACAGAGATTTACTGAATCAAATATTCCAGACAATGACCGTAAAAAAACGGACTTTATACCTATATCAACGGACGCTAGATGCATTAACGGTGTTTGCCCTTAAAACAAAAAAATTACGGAAGTTGACCGTTGATGTAAAAAAAGTGACATATTCTGCAAATTTACTGGATAATTCACGGTAAAGTACCGTAAATTTACAATTTTTTACAGTGTAGTTTACAGTAAACCAAATCTATTTACTGTAGGAAATCAGCCATTTTCTTGCTATAAATCCATGAATCATCCCAAATCATCAGAATCATCATAAATCCATCTCAAGATTGCATGTTAAATGTACATATTTCAAGAATTCATGTTAAATGTTAAATGTACTCGGAGGATTCTTATCCATGTATAATTGTCAATTTTTTTAAATTGACCTGGGTGAATAGAATCAGGTTTGTGATACTGCCGGTTAAAGATTCTGTCGATAATTCGACTGTGTATTTTGACAAAATCTTCCAGCATTTATGACTCGAAGTTAAATTCAAATAACCCAAAGAAAATTATGTAATCCGATAGCATTTATTTCGTTCTTTGAAAATAGATTTTTATTTTGCGTGTGAAATTTCCAAAAATAATTTATTTGGGATTTTGGTGTTTAACGTATATTCCTCCCATTTTCAATAAATTAAAAATTGTTAAAAATAGGATACAATTACCTTGGACAATTGCTCCTGCTTGGGCTTTTTTCACTCAGTTGGAAAAATTCAATTCCAGCAATCACTTTACCAAACAGTATGATTGTGATGAAAATAATAGCGCAATCTACTTCCATTTGGCATAATTACGTCAAATACACTCTATATTACTGTCTGCATTCCTTTTTATCCAATAAATAGTACTATTTAATGTAATCATTCGAATTTTTTTAAGACAGATGTATAAAAATATTCCGTCCGATCCGGTTTAGATATATTAATGTATATTATGTAGATTTTACAAACATAAAAGATTTGTATAGTATATAGAACATCCCAGTTATATTTATGTTCATGTATAATATCATGCAATAGACAACAGTGTAATAATTACGATTCCGAAAACGCCGATAAAAGAGATATATAAATTATGGATTAGACAATATGTGATATTGATAATACTAGACATTAGGTGAAATAGCTGCAATCAAGGTCAGTTGACCAGTCTAGCAAATATATGGATGATATTTGCAAATATTAGCTGTAATAATGGCTTAGGCAGAACAAATTGGTAATAGTGATTTAGTACGTCGCGAAACTTGTTGGATGAAATTTGAAGGTTAGGTTTTGAATACATTTAAAAGCCATTATTTAAAGTTACAACATGTTTTATAATAAATCAATTATCGATAGGCATAGAAATTTCGGAGAGTCACAACAAAATTCAAAATAATATTCTTTTCTTGAATAACATTATATTAGTTGCAAGTATGATTGTGAATCAGAAATCTCTGTTTGCAGTCCTTGTAGAATTCTAGTATATTCAGCTTTATTTACCCATCATATGTAGTATATTACTTCACATCATACGTAGTACAGGGTATTACTTATCCATCATTCGTAGTATATTACTTCCCATCATGCGTGGTATAGAGTATTACTTACCCATCATACATAGTATAGAGTAAATCTTGTAATCGTTAAAAATAAATAAATAAATAAATAAACTAAAAAAATAAAAATTAGCGGATTTACATGTTACTTGTCATTGGAGATTCCAAAAATATATTTTTAGAAAAAAAAAAAATGCCGTCCGTCTGTTTGTGTGTCTGTCTGTCTATAAACGCTATCTCAATTAAATTGAGACTTGAAAATTCGTGTGTACTTGGCATGTAATAATGGGAAGAAGCTTATCCGTCTCTCTCTATATATAAAAGTAACGATGTGGAAATGGGTCAAACGATTTTGAAATCGAGCAATGAAATTCTTGGTAGATGCCCCGAAACCGACGGAATGGTTACTACCAGGAAGGACCCGTTTCTCTCGCCAAGTTGACGATACATTGCCAAATCTGGCGACAGAAATTATTCGCCAAAAGTGACGCCAACTTGGTGTTTACCGGTATTTTACCAATTTCCCATAGACTCCCATTGTAATCCAGTTGGGTTCCATTTAATGAAAAAAATATATATATAAATATATGTTTAGATTCTATTTTGGAATTGCAATGCATTTTAAAAATAGTTTACATATGCTTTTATTTTCGTATCTTATATTGTGCATATCCAAGATGGGTAAGTATTACGGTGGCCTACAACGACCAGTTTTTAATACAAATATGCAGCCAAAAGTCGACGTTAGTACAGGAAATTAAAAATATGTTTTATTTTAATAAAATAAAAATTACAAAGGTTTGGTAAAAAAATAAAAAAGATATAAAAAAGGTGAAATATAAAATTCATGCGTTTAAATTCATATTTGTAACTTCTGAACCTTCTATATCGTGGTGACCGGCCACTACCAAAGCTGACTGGCCACTTGCGATTTTAAACATTTTGTTAAATATTTAGAAAAAAACTTGAGGATTTTTTCTGAAACTCCAGGCATGTAAGCATAATAGTACAGGTCATATATTACCGTGATTTTTTTTCCCGACATTCCATAAGGGACCGTCAACAAAATGAAATAGAACGAATATCTTTTGGATAACCCTTTTAAAACTAATGTAGCAAAAGCGTTCAAACTGTATATTATGTTTGAGTGGCTTTTTAAAATATAATTTGTTCATTTTTGTGTGGATAACATGTATGCTCGTAAAGAAATTAAGGTTAAAAAAAATTCCCAAATTTTGCCTTTTTCTTTTACTTATAATTTGCAGAGTTCTTAATATAAAAAAAATTGTTCTTTCCTGAAAATATGAAAAACAACATTCTACATAAGACCTTGTAATAAAAATTTAAAAATAATAAAATTTTTATGAAAAATGAGTAGGTTTTCTAAATATTTTTTCACTCGCACGCGTGAACGCTATCAAAAGCTCATTTGAATGTTGTGTTAGCTAAATGTATTGAAAAACCTCTGTAAAAGTTTCAAAGACATAGCTTGAAAATTCCGGAAGTGATTGTCGATAAAATAAGCTCAAAATCCGCTGCTCCCAAAATGAAGCAAAAAAATGAGGGGGTGTATCCAAATATAGTAGTACGTGCCATTTTGTGTATTCTATATTGACACTAATCAATTGATATACGAATACAGCTCCTCATCTTTTTGCTTCATTTTGGGAATAACGGAATTTGAGCTTGTTCTATCGATGATCACTTTCAGAATTTTCAAGCTATGTTTTTGAAACTTTCTCAAAAGTTGTTCTATACATTTAGGTAATACAATATGCAAATGAAATTCTAATGGAGTTCACACATGAGAAGTAAAAATTATTTAGTAAACTTGCTCCTTTTTCGTGTAATTTTTATTATTTTTAAATTCTGATTACAGGGTATCGTGTACAATATTGTTTGTCATACTTTCGGTAAAGAACATTGTTTTATATTATAACTCTGCAAATTATAAGCAAAAAATTTGGAAAAATTTGGGACTGTTTTTATAGAACACTTTAATTTTTCTACGAGTATGCATGCTATCCACATAAAAATTAACACAGTTTATTAGAATAAGCCACTTAAAGACAATCTACAGTTTGAACGCTTTTGCTACATTAGTTTTGACAGGGTTATCCAAAAGATATTCGTTCTTTTTCACTTTGTTGATGGTCCCCTATGGAGTTCGGGGAAAAATCTTCATGGAAATGTATGACCTGTACTATTATGTTTACACACCTAGAGTTTCAGGAAAATTCCTCATGGTTATATCTATATATGTAATGAAATGTCTAAAGTCGCAAGTGACCGGTTACTTTTGCCCATATAACGTATCTAAATTAATAGTAATAACACCCAACTACACGTAAAATTTACCTTTTGTAATTACTCTTAATATAAAACGATTTAAAAAAAATACAAATTAGATAAAAAGCAAAGAACAAAAAGAATATGCAAAACTAAACCTATTGTAGTCAACGTTTCAGTGCATTTCTGAAAATCCTGATGCCATCACCTCAATAATACATTTAAAATGGGAAAACAAATTATCTATTTAAGCTTGTAATCAAAATAACTTTTTATTATGATTTTTTTCCTTACATGCTGTTTTGTAATTTCTTAACTTATCACATTCCCATCCCTTATTTTTTCCATTTATTTATGTTGACATATTTTCATTTGCGATTTTTCACAAATGTTTTTGCAACCTTTTTTTTCGAACGATGAGTTTTTCAGGAATGAGAAACCAATTGGTAAATAAGAAATATTTAATACAAGAGCGATTAGAAACGTTGTTAACCCTTTTGTGGAAAGGTTAACAAGGTGGAAAGTATACATCCCACGTTAATTTAAATTACCAAATGCAACAATGGCAGCAGAAACTTTAAACAGAATTTTATATTTGTAATGTTCGTGAAGAAAAGACTTTTACTTATTATGAAACAAAAATGTGCGTTACACCAAGAGGCATTCAATCATTTAAAATTTTAGCAACTGAAGCATTTTGCCCAAGATAGAATTAAATAAGCTAATTCACGATCTGTTCATGAGATCTTTTTATTGCAGCACTGCATTCTGTTATTTTGTAATAACTGATATAAAAATATTATATTATGTATCCAGTTTTTATGTATTATTTATCAAATCATTTATTAATAATTTTAAACGTATTTTTCGAATGACTTTATCTATTTATCATCTGTTAATTTACAAAGAAAAAAAATGGATTTGTTTTATCGTCAAATTGTTTATTTTATACTTTAACGATTAGGTGATCGTTATTCTATAAAATAACTAGTTAAATCATAGAATTCAATAATTTTTCATACTTTAACGGACTTGGTTAGTTATTTCATGAAATAATTATGAAGCAACTGAATTGTATATTTTAATGGCAACATAAATATTTTAGAAAAGGTTTTTATAATTATCTTTCAGGCTTTTATTTTCTCACTATGCTAATCGGTAGCGTCAACTTTTTGAAAATATTGGGTGGGTTAAAAAATGTTTGAGTTACATTTTTTTTCTTTTTCCAGAGCGCGTGTTTGTCAGAGGGGCGAGTAAAAAATGAATAACTGTAACAATTCGAAATTTTTGTAAATAAAATATAAAATTATTATAATTTAATTATTTTTAGAAGTTTTTCCATATAAATTATTTTATTAATTTATTAAATAAATAACATTAAAATTGCATATTGATCATCTGTATATAATCTTAATCACCTTCATCGATTCCTCAAAACATTAAACCAAAAGGCGAAATACACAGGAAATTTGTTTGTGTGGAAAATCTATTTTTAATCCACTGAATGGGGCTTAAAATGCGCCTGTAAATCAAAGTGATGTCCCAGTTATTATTATTATTATTATTATTATTATTATTTATCTTTTTGAGAACTTCAGTAAAACCAAAATTTATTTCATCAATTAAATAAATAAATAAATAACAATATAAATCAACATAAATTGGGCGAGCGAATAAATCAAATTATTGGGTAGGCTCGCGCCCCACAGGCCCATATAAGTTGGCGCCACTGAATACACTGTTGCCAGATTGAAGACAAAAAAAATCCCCAAATTGTAAATTGTCACCTTTGTTTTTTTTTTTTTTTTTTTTTTTTTTTTAAAGAAATATTTGGCCTGTTTAAAAATAATGGAAAAATCCTAAAAAACAAGGCGAATTATACTATTTAAAACAAGTTGGAAATTGCATGTGAACGTAGCAAATGAGGTGCGTTCGTACGATAATGAAGTTTTAAAAATATTCAGATCTTGCTGATACAGTAGAGCGTACTTCGGATACAGTATAGTAGTCGAAATCTCTGTATTTCTGTAAATATGGAGAAATTAATTTTTATTACACCTAAGCAACGTATATCTTATTCATAAAATGTGAAATAGTTGAATATAATTAAACACGCCCAAACAATTTTTTCCCCGTGTAGCATTATGTAGTGGAATACTTTTGTGTGACCCTGTAATTTAATAATAAAAATTATTTGCATCACAGATTGTACAGAATGCATATTTTAGTATATATTTCATAAATTCATGCCAATTCTATTATGTTCGAAAAATGCATTTGAAACTTTTTTCCCATTGATCGTAATGTAATGGGATACCTTTGATTATCCCTGTAAGTGATCTATGCATCCGACTTTCATAACATTTGAAATGACTCGATAAAATTACGTAATAATTATATGTTTTAAATTTCAAACGATTAAAATGCATTTGAAACATTTTTCCCCATTGACCGTAATGTAACGGAATCCTTTTGATTGTCCCTGTAATTGATCTATCCATCCGATTTTCATAAAATTTGAAATGACTCGACAAAATTATGGTATAATTATGTATTTTAAATTTCAAACGATTCGGTTGGGTAGTTTTTGCGTTGTTATATGCGGACGGACAGACAGACGGACAGACAGACGGACAGACGGATGGACTGAGCGACAACAATAGGTGCTACGTATTTACATAATTACGAACGCACCTAAAAAGAGGGGACTATCGAATAATTTGAAACAAAAAATTCCCTATTCTAGAAGTGACTTATGATAGGAAAAAATCAACACCGAGGATTTTTGCGGGGGTAATACCTTTGCATAAACCGCACTGTTTTTTCTCTATCAATCGAATTCCGGTCGCGTACCTGTCTTCCGTTTTTGTTATTCGGAGGGTTGTAAATACGCCCCAGCTTTTTTATCGACTCCACGCCTATTTCAGTTGAGTCTCAAAAAAAAAAAAAAAAAAAAAAAAAAAAAATTCTTAAGACAAGTACTCACCAAGTGTAACCTTGGAAGATAGCGGAAACGGCAAAGCCGCTCCCTTGGATGCAGATAGTTGAAAACATTTAACTATAGGGGTGCTGTGGCTTATTGGCTCATTGGCTCTTCTCGTCTGTTAAGAAATAAAGACATAAATAATCAGCGACAGAAGAAGTAGCAAGTGGAATAAAATAGTAAAAAAGTTTAGTTTCACGACAGAATGAAAAGGAGAAAAAAATAAAATCTAGTCAAGAGGATACGATAAAAAATAACTTAAGAGGATGTGAGAAAAAACAGAATAAAGATTATTTTGATTAACAAGCTGAAATAAATCATTTTTTTGTATTTTAAATGCACTCTTGAAGGTAATATAATCGGGAGTTGCAGAAATGTACTTATACGTGTGTAAATGATAAGTTCATTTTCGTCCACATCATCGTTTATTTTTTGTACCCTTTTTAGCTGATTTGTATTTATCAAAGCGTTGTAAAACCCCTTACTATCTTTTCAACAAATTATCATAGAAGAAAGTTACTGGTACCTTACGATTGGAAATAAAATCTACTTTTAAATGAAGCATCTAAAATTTGTTTAGAGGCAGGGATGAAGTGGAGGGTATACGGAGGTATACGCCGTATAACCTCTGGATTTTTAAAGAAGTTCCGTATACCCTCTGTAAGCTTCAGCGTATGCCCTATCTATGAACATTCATGATGTAGCGCATACTCTCTACTTAAACCGTATGCTCTCTTCTTTTTTTTACGACTAAGACACTGCTTAGAGGGCCATCTACATGTTTAAACGAACTCTCACTTTGTCTTTTTAAGAGGAAGTACATAAATGACCGCAATACTGACCACATAAATGAACTCTACATCCTTCAATTAGACTACAAGCAAATTTTCATGCAATTGGTACAGTAAGTTTCCGAGAAATTAATTATTTTAAAACGAACATATTTTTGTAGCTGTATTCAAATTGGGATTTGGTACTCAATTCTTGACCGAGAGATATCTCTTCCTGATCATGACATCTTAGGTGCAACTCAAGCAGTCATTTCAAAATATCTGGTCACTTCTATCCTAGGTGGCCTTTTAATCCATCATTCTGCCAATTTTTAAGCATAATTTGAAAACTACTTGGAAGAAAATATTTATTGAGAACTTCAGCAAAACCGAATTTTATTTCATCGATTCATTAAATAAATGAATAATAAAATAAATCAACATAAATTGGGTGAGCTAAGAAATAAAATTATTGGGTGGGCTCGCGCTCCACGGGCCCATATAAGTTAACGCAATTGATGCTAATACACTGTTGCCAGATTGAAGACAAAAAAAAAGTCCCCAGATTGTAAATTGTCACCTTTTTTTAATTATTAATAGAAATATTTTATTAAACAGGGCTTTATAAGTCTAAATCCATCAAGAAAATTACAGGCTGCAATTTATATTTTTCTCAAATAATAATTTCATAATTCGTATTGTAAAATTATAAAAATTGCTAATTAAACGTATTTAGGTTTGGACATTTTAGTATTATTGGTACATAAAAAATCGGCACATTAGGAGTATAATTCAAGGAGATATTAATAAAAATATGGAAATGCAATTTAACATTAGAAGCACTAAATTTTGTATGTTTATAATTCAAAAACTTACCACTCAAAGACTTGAAATTTCTTGTCTAGGTATAGTTTAGACCGAAGATTTGAAATATGCAGTTAAGATTGGGTATTGCTATTGAAACAAAAAATGAAACTTTGAATTCGTTGTAATATGTAGGCCACTTAAGCAAACTTAATGTACATTTTATGACAAATCATTTTTAATACATTCAATGTGTGACTTAGTTTAAGAAATACTTAAAATAAATAAGAAATACTCATTAAGTTACAAATAAAATAACCATAAATCAAAATATTAAAATGTGTCATTTGACACAGTTAGAAATGATGTTCAGAAACAAAAATTACTAATTGTTTTAGAATATATTGTATACTACTTGGTTATCCCGTCGACCAAAAAATCTATTGCCAAACCATAAGGTTAAATGTCAATAATAGATGATCGTGAATGTCACATTCAATGAGAGTAAATACGATAAAGGTGTTTAAAACGTCATTAAGTGATTTTATTTCGATTTTTTATTTACACTTTTTTTTAATATTCTATTAATTGTTGTTTTTTCGTTATTTAAAATAAAAATTATGTCAATATGTGTTATTTGTCTATTAGTTTGACGATTTGTATAATTTGGCGAAATTTGTCGACGGGATAATCAAGTAGTATCATACATTGTTAGTAAGGAAAATAAGGGATGATTGTCACAATTTCATCTCTCTATTTGTATAAGCTGTGCACAGCTCATACAAAAAAAAAAAAAAAAAAAAAAAAAAAAATTACCTATGTCGTATGACAATATTTTTATATTTACTGCTTTTTAACTTCACGCTAATCAGTATTTATTTTACATCATTCTAAATTTGGATTTCATATGATTAATAATGGACTATTAGCTTAATTTCTTATGAATCACTTTAACAGTAAAAAATGGATAAAGATAAAATGAAGGAATACTCATGCGTCAAGCATTGATTATGAAATATTTTCCAACTTATCCCGTAAAAAATGCAAAGAAAGTTCAGCATTAAATATGATCAGAGAATATGTTTTATGAAAAAAATAGAAAATGCAAGTACAATTCTTTTGCGCATCCTGTAAATTAAGCATAGATATGTAAACTAGCAAAAGCCATGCTTTGTTTGGATTCGCGAAGCATTATTTTATAAAACAGATATTTGAAAGTAACAATATTTTTTATTATTATTTTTGCATCTTTATTAAACAAAAACGTTATTTTATGTTTTGGCGCATTTTAATTTTTTATTTATGATGTAAAACTGGCATAATAAGATATTTTCGAAGCAAACTTTTACAAATTTTTTTTTAAATTTTCAACTAAAAGCTCTTTTAAAGATGTTTTTACAATTTCAAGTAGCAACTGGTGTTTTTTAATTGTTTGAAATATGCATGTTTCCAATCTTTGTAATCAACATCCGATAATCTTTGATAGCTATTTTAGAATAATATATTTGAAGAAAGCTTGAAGAAAGTTACTTCTTCAAAATCCTATTTTCTGGAAAAAACATTTGAAATCTGCTTTCGTTGATACTATGAATTTTTAACTGTAAAACATTTTATTTTAATTTCTTCGTTTTTATACATGTTAGCGTATGAGAATTGCTGTAATTCTCTCCGCGTGGGAGAACTTTTTACTTTCTGCAAATGGCAACTCAATTAATGGAATTAACTTTTAACGAAGCGCTCTCTCATTCTCGCAGTGACGTTTTCACGAATAATTATTGTTGTGTTTGCGAACTTATTAAAGTCTTATTTTTCTATAAAATCCTTCTGATTAATGAGTCGATATTATTTAGCCACAATACGACCTTCGCAAAAATATTTATAAAGAGCTTGAACCAACAACTTCACGCAGATCTTTTAATTTTTCATTTATATAACAAATTTAAGAATTAATTTTATTTGTTTACAATTATTTTGTTGCCAGTTTACAAAAAAAAAAAAAAAAAAAAAAAAATCCATAATACAATTTTTTAAAAATGTTTAAGTGTCATCTGTGCAAACGATTTTGCGGGAAAATGAAAACATGTTTTATTTAATAAATTAATCATGATTCTATCTATAATTATTTACTCCATGATTTAAACTTTTTTTTTTCTGAAAATATACGCGTTTCATTTTTTATTTATTTGCTAAAATGCGTCCGTATTGGAAATGCATGTAAAATAAATTAATTAAAATAATAATTTTTTTAACGTTTTACTGTAAAAAAAATTATATTCTGCAAATCTACAGATCATATTTTATTTTTGTGTTTAATTTGAAGTTAAAATATTGAATAGTTTTTTTGTAAAGCGTACGACAAATTGTAATTTGAGTGGACTAGTAGAGGATTCGCTTCGCTCATCCTAATGATCACTCAAAAAAACGTAAATTTTGTTAATCGTTTGTGGAAAAGAGTTAGGAATTTTGATAAATGATTAAGGAAAAATGTTGCGAATTTCGTCTAAAAAAATGCGAAAGCAAGTGCAAATTTTGTTAATTAATAACGAACAAATATTGCAAATTTTGTCCATTGCTCACAGAAAAAATCAATCTTGTCAATCAATCATACAAAAGAAAAAAAAAACGAAAAAAAAAAACGAAAAAAGAAAGATGCGAATTTCGTCAAAAGAGCCCCGAACAAAATGTGAATTTCCTCAAGCGATCGTGAGATAAAAATCATGGATTTCATGAAAAGAAGCGCATCGGATCAGATAAACTGATTTTTCTACAGATTGAGCTCATTCTTAATCTAAATTTTAATTTATAGTTAGTTTTTAATTGAATAAAAGTACTTAAACGTAGAGCTCTGCAACGGGTCAAATATTACCGAGGATTTTGTTTGTTTTTGAACTGTGGTGCTAAGATCATTCATCAGATTCATTCAGTATTGTCACTGAAAAATAAAAGATGTACTCAAAGATGAGTAAATCGATGTACTCATATCAAATTGAGTATGTATGGATTAAAAATGAATCTATACTTTCTCAATTTTTAAACATCACATGTTATCGAACCCAACAATACGACAATTTTTTACTCTGTAATGGTTTGTTTAATTTATGGTGGAATGTTCAATAATTGTTTAGGAAAGTGTTCCAAACAAACGTATTACACTAGTTTACAGTACATCTGTTGCCGAAAAAATTTTAGCTGTTGCTGACTACATATGATATGCTATTTTCAAAAATATAATTAGAATATTTTAATCAGCTCTAGTTTCTGAGTTTTAGCTATGCAGATATTAAACAGAAGAAATATGTATTTACTAAGAAAATATTTACTAAAAAAAATAATTAATCATCGAGTTCTAAAAAACTTCGTTTTAAAGCTCTTCTCCGATGTGTAGACTTTGGAAAATGATGTATCAGAGACCAACAATAGTCAAACATCATATTCGTATCCCAGAAACCATGATAGAACTCTTCCATGACGCGTAAGTCCTGATGCATACGTTCTCCCTACTCTTCGCTCATATCTCCTAAATTTTCCGGAAATCTGTCCAAGTGTCTACTGAGGAAGAGGAGTTTTATGCTCATATTGCACCCCACACTTTTTTATTGAAGTAGAAAGTCTTCTACAAGTTCACTATAATTTCCAGATTTTTTATTTCCGAAAAAGTTATTTTAGTATCCGAGGAAAGCATTTTTTTCTTTTAGTCTTGATGTTAACAATTCTGAAGCTTGTTTAGAAAGATTTAAGTCTCTTACAGGATCATCTAACTCATTTTGGGAAAAGCATTTTGGCTCAGTTGACATACCTTCAAAATCCGCAATATGTGGTGATGAGCTTGGTCCTTCATTGTCTTGTTCTAATGGTTCAGATATATTTTTAGATTCTGGAGAGTCAAGTGAACGCTGCACTGGACGTTGAACACAACTAGTACTTGGATACTGTCATTTAGCTCGATTTTTAGTGTTCAAACCGTTTATGTTCACGCTTCAAAAATAACCGTCTTCGAGATGATTTCGTGGTTCTCGCCAAATAGTCGGTGTTCAAAATTTAAAGGCACGTATCTTAAATATTCCACACACAATATGCAAACACAATTGAGAGTCCAAGACTTCTCATTTTTATCCAAGAGCATCCTAAAATACTCAACATAGTTCTTTTTCACCAACTCTGATATAACTTTTCTACAATTGTTAAACACATATTTGGCGCATATATAGCAAAAATGATCTGGATTGCTTAAACAACGTATTCTTGAACTACTCGTGACGCAAAAACTTGAGAAACTAATCTTAACTCAGTAAAATACGCCTGTTATCGATTAATTTATATGTTTAAATGATAAAAATAAAAAACAAAGTAACTCGAGCTGCCCAAAACAGTTATCGGTTAGATTTGACAAAAACAAGCCAAAAGTGAACATTATCAACCACAGAATTCGCGGCAACAGACAAAAAGTTTAATTTTGTAAACTAGTGTTATTAAAAAAATATGTGAAAAATTAATTAATTCTTGAAAACTAATTTATGCATGAAATTAATTTCTTTTGATTTATATATGGGGTATAATGTATAGATTTACTATGAAAAGAAAAATTTCTTTTATATCTCTATTTTAAAGGAAAATACATGATGTGAAACATTTTGCAAAAACTGCTTCACGTAACTTCTCGAAATGTTCCATTTGCCGTTAAATTTATTTTTATGTCTATCATCCACCCCCCCCCCCAAAAAAAAAAAAAAAAAAACAACTACTTTTTGATTTTGCTTTCTGGTTGTGCCTCTAAGTTTATATGAAATTTCTCCATCTGTAAGAGGAAAACTAATTGTACAAGATGGAATTTCATTGCAAAGATTTAAGACAAAGTCAACCGAAATTTAATTCGCTCAAAATATGGCTTTGCTCTTGAACCTCTTGAATTCGATTTGACGGTGACGGCTGTTGGTTTCCGCGTACTAAAAGGGGATATCAAAAATAATTTGTAACATTCATCTTAACAAAATGCAGATGCAGACCCTCGACATTGTCTTTTATTTAAGTCAAAACGAAAGGTTTACTTTATGACATAAGTTTTAATTTATTTTTGTTGGAAAATGCATGAAACTAGCAGGTGTTGTTATTAAGAAAATATGTAATCGAAATGTTTTATACTTTTACTTATTTATTTATTTATTTATTTAATTATTACAAACCCATTAGATTTTTCAGAATATATTCATAAAGTGGGCGTTTTAAACCGAATTCCCGCCTGAAAGAAGAATAACCAATCAAGGAAGGATGAAAAAAGTCCGTTTCACGTGATCAAAAAAATGTATCGCAATTTGTTTTTTAATTATTATTATTATTATTATTATTATTATTTGTAGTTTTATACTTTTTTTTCATTGCGACAACAGAATATTCTGTTTCTGGACATTAAACATGTACTAATCAGAAAACAAATAAAATCAAGACATCACAAGAATTCAAATATGTGGCAGATATTTTTAGACCGAAAAAAACGACCATCTTCCAAATGGTTAAAAAGTACAATGTTCACTTATTTAATTTACCTAAAACAAACTAATTACTTCTTCGAATATTTCTATTTTTACAACTTTTAATTATAATGCTAAATACAGCAATAATAAATTCAACACTTTCGAAACGATTTTATAAACATTTCATCAATCTATTGTTAAAAAAAATGTTAATTTTTTGGACCCCAGAAAAAGAATATCATCGAAAACTTTCTGTTTATTTAAGTGTGGGCATTCTTTAAAATAGAATGTAGATTAGCAAATCCAAATTATTTAGCGATTTTTCAAGGTAAAATTAGATTAAAATATGTTTGTAAAGCTTAAACATAATGGACAATTGTCAGAAAGTTGATATCTTTATTGTTCATTTGCATGTAATTCCATATGAGTCTAAAGCCTTTCAAGGCGAAGGAATATCCTTCAGGCGGCCACACCTTTTCTGAAACATTTTTACCTGAAAATGAGAAGTAGGTGTGCTTGCTACGTAGTGTAAAAATGTAAATACTAGAAACATTTTTTTGAAGACCGTGCATTTAACAAAACTGTTGAAACAGTCGCCAGTAATGTGGAAGAGATGTGTCATTGCTTCTCTCTGTTTGTTTGTATTTATGTCGGCCAATTATCGACATTATGGGATATAGGCCCTATGGGGTGGGACGCCCTTCTAGGGGGTCTTTCTAAGGGAACCCGTATTTACGCAAGGTTCGAAGAAAACCACGAAAAACTCCGAACGGTTAGGCCGATGGTCGCGATTGGGTTCGAACCCAGCACTTACCATCTACCAGTTTGGAAGTAAGAACCTCGCTGATTCTTTCTGAATTTTATGTATATTATTTTATGTATACTTGTTCAGCCATTTACTCTAAAAACTAAGCAATACTAATTTATATCAGGAACTAATTGAATCTGAAGTTTGATGAAAATACGTGCATTAGTTCCTGACATAGGGCTATTGCTATAATCAGGAATAATGCCAAATATGATCTTTGAGAGATTTACTCAAAAAATTACAAAATACTAATTTATATCAGGAACTAATTAAATGTGAAGATTCATGAAAATTCTTACATTAGTTCCTGAGATAGAGCTATTGCGATAACCATGAAAAGTATGCATAGCAGCGCCACCTGTTGTGAGATTTACACCAAAATGTAATCAGAACCATATTATAGTACGTAGTGTAAAAATGTAAATACAAGAAACATTTTTGAACACCATGCATTTCACAAAATGTTGATACAGTCTCCAGCAATGTGGCAGAGATGTACAATTGCTCCTCTCTGAATTTTGAAACTTAATTCAGACTCTTCTTTGAAGAAAAAAATATAAATGAAGAAATTTCTTTTTAAATTTTTTTTTATGATTTTGAAAAATAAATTACATTTATTCTTTACATTTAATTCTGAACAATTGAATAGTAAGAGAAAAGAAACTTTGTCTTAAATTGGTCTTCAAACTTGAATTGGCTCCACGAGTGACTGAGAGGTTCTTCTCTCAAAACTTGAGGGCGGGAAGCGCTGGGTTCGAAGCCCACTTTTGCTCGTCGGACTAATGGTTCGGACTTGTCGTCCTTTTCTTCGAACTTTGCATTTCCTAGCGTAAATACTGGTTACGTTTCCTTGCAAAAACTTCCACGGAGGACACTTCGTGGGCACCTCCATTTGGGCCTGTATCCCTCCTGTAGTCGTGCAGATAATCAGCCTTCATAAATGACACCTAGCACACACACCCCCCCTGAATTCCGTTCCAACAACGTATTAAGTTCTACATTTTTTTTTCGTACGTTTGTATGTTTTAGAACTATTTTTACAGGGAGGGAGGAGAGTTGGTGAGGCAAAGCTTTTTTTGATGAAAAAATACATATAAAAGAAATAATATTTCTTAAATACTGAATTTCTGTATGTAAATATGTATATAGCTATACATAAATATTTTTATATAAACTTAAAATATTTTTTTTGAAAAAGTATGAAAAATGTTGGCAACAGTGTTACCGAAACGCCCTTGTGATTTAAAGAAAAACTGAGGAATTCATTCCATTTACTTAGGAAATTTTCATCTTTAATTGGTAGATTTCAAGCTATTTTGAACTTTAATTCGCGAGATTTCAGTGATTTGAGGATAAAAATACACTAATAAAAAATTTCGTTTGTAAAACGAATAACGCCAATTAGCCAGTAGCCGAAACAACCCTGTAATTTTTTGATAATGCAGATTAAATTAGATAATTGAGCTTAAATTTTACATTAGGTCGGAAAAATATCAACATTTCGAATGCAGCGGTGGAAATTAATTTGGAATTTTTCGTGTTTTAGCGGAAAAAAAAAAAAAAAAAAAAAAAAAGAAACTCTGAGAAAAAGACTTCGTTTAACGGATGTTTTTTTATTTTCAGATAGTACGTTAAAATTTTTTTGCATAAGGGTTATGATAAAGATTTCTTAATTTAAAAGGACAGTGGACCTTTATTTGTGAAAAATCGTCTATAGCAAAAAGTAGTAAAAAGATCTCGTATAAAAAAGCCTATTTCTGTGGTATAATAGTACCAAAGCAGTTTTTTCTTATTAAAATATCATTAATGAAAGTTTTAAGAAGTATATAATAAAGGTAAGTGTATTTATATACTTTAAATCTGTTTTTCGCAAAACTAATTTTTCAGCGTTTTTAAATTTTTGAAAAACTTCTTGCGACGTAACTTTTAATCAATATTTATGAAATTGACAAGGAAGTATCCTGATATTGTTTAGAAAGAAATTGGG
Source organism: Maratus speculifer (assembly GCA_964019185.1). Taxonomy (NCBI): domain Eukaryota; kingdom Metazoa; phylum Arthropoda; class Arachnida; order Araneae; family Salticidae; genus Maratus; species Maratus speculifer. Next base: position 251,079,836 of record OZ025296.1, on the reverse strand, counting down.
TAAGCTTTTAAAAAATCGTCTTCATTAAGATAATCAAATTTGATTTTTTACTTATTAAGAGACAAAATTTTTATGAAAATCGATATGGAATTTAGAAAAAAAATCTGTAGAATATTAACTATTCAAGAGATTAAAAAAATCTTACACAAATTTGTTTATAATAGAGATTTAAGTGATAAAAATGCAAAAGAAAGAAAATATCTCAAAAATTAAGACACTAAGAGCATTTTAAAATCTCATTTAAAAATTTAAGTTTTTGAAAGTGTTCTATATGTTTTTGGTCAAATGTATATACGCATAAAATTTCATATTGCTATGATAAAATTTTGAAAAAAAAATTAACGTCCACCGTCTCTTTAAACTATTTCGTGCTTATAGTCTTCATTTTAAGGAACATAGGTTCATGAAAATATTTAAAATGAACGTTAGATAGATAACCTGGATCAGTGTGGAATTCAAGGGGGTGACAAAGGGGACATCTCTACCGTAGAAATGAGATGTTCCCCAGGAAGGTTTTAGATTTTGCGTATTCAATAGTCAAAAAAGTGCAATTCCTCCCCCCCCCCCCCCGAACACTCTATATTGAACCACATACACATAGTGGAGCCACACTCATCCCTCTCAAAGAAAAGCGCTTGAATTCAACACTAACTAGGATTTCTCCGTTGTTTGTGCTGGGCAAATAATTTCAGAAATTTTAATATTCTGATGGGTTGTTAAAAAAAAGAATATTCTGTGGATTACAATCATATTTTTCTCAAAGTATTGACCCTAATTTGAGTGAAGGTTATTTAGATTGCTGCTTTCATTATTTTTAGTCAATGTGTAACACTTTTATTATAAGAATATTAATAAAAATCACCCCATGATTTTTTGTCTTGCGTTATCTCTGTTTTTGCGTGCGTCATTTTTGCCTTTTCTTTTCTTTCTTTTTAATTTTTATTTGTATTTGCTTGTTTTAACGCTATGAAACGCTCAAAAATCTTTGATTACATATTTAACTGTGTGAAAACAAAATTTGCTGTCACCAAATGCGGTTTTTGCACTTTAATTCCAAGTTTTAAGTTATTCCAAGTTTAAAATTAGCGAAATGTCAAATTGCAGTGAAAAGTGAAATTAAAAAATCCCGTCTCTTAAAATAATGTAAGATTTTGCTAGACAGAAACATTTTATTAGATAAATATTTATTGTTATTAGTTTTGACATTGCGTATAAGATAAAATGAATTTTATCTAACCTAATTTCGTAATCTAAGTTATTCATGTATTCTTATTAGGATATTCTTTCGAAATTTCTCATGGAGATTCTCTTGCTTGCTTACAAATCAGTCGAAGTTTTAAAAAAATCTACTTATTTACTTATTCAATTCATTCATTTAAAATGTAGAAAGATGATTTTTGAATACAGAAAAATCGATTTTATTCTCGATTTTTAATTACAGTTATCTTGAATGCATCAATGAAAGGGATTATTCTTTTATTAGAAAAATATGTTGCATACTATTAATAAGTACCAGCGGACCCTTGCGAAGGTTTCATGCTCTATTCTAATATTTTTCAGACTTAGGTGAAACTTAGTAAAAAAAATCCGTCCAAAATATCTGAAAATAACATTAGTCAAGCCAGAATATCATGTAATTTATTCCATCAAAGTTACAGTAACTAATTTTGGTCTGAAGTTAGTAATTAAAAATGATAAAGGACACATGCATATTTTAACCTCTTCAGTTTCGAAGGTGAAATAATAATACAAATACCTATTGATTGTTTTTTCCAAACAAAATTACATCTCAACTGACAGAAAAAAATATATTTTCTGAAATTGATCCATTAGGCGCTTAGTAAATTAGGTTAAAAAATAACTTGGTTAATAGTGCACGGAATTTCACAAAATTTTAGATTCTGTTAGACCTTCATATAAAGTAGATCTGATGAGTTTTTGGTGTACATCTCTCAATAGGTGGCTCTGCTATGGAGCTTTATTCACAATTTCCACAACAGCCATATCTCAAGAACTTTTGCATTGATTTTCTTAAAACTTTAAATTTAGTTGATACTTAATACAACATACTGCTAATTACGTTTTGGCGTAAATCGCTTAACAAGTGCAACTACCGTGATGTATTATTCGTAATTATAGCAATAGCTCTATCTCAAGAACTAATGCATGAAATTTTCTAAAACATCAGATTCAGTTAGTCCCTGATATAGGTTTGTGTTGTTTAGTTTTTGGTGCTATTACCTTACAGATGGCGCTGCTCTGCTGCCCTTTTCAAGATTTCGCAATAAATATATGTCAAGAAGTAAAGCATGGATTTTCATCGAATTTCGGATTCAGTTAGTACCTGATAAAAAATTGATCCTGGTTAATTTGTACACCCAACATGTGATGCAGATTTTATGCAGATGTTTTCGAAATTTTGCAATAGCTCTATCTCAAAAACTAATGCACGGATTTTCATCAGACTTCAGATTCAGTAATAAGTTAACGTAAATTGTTGATAACTAGATTTTGGTTTAAATCACCTAATCGGTGGCGCTTCTATGTTGCGTTTTTCAGGAAGTGTTAACATGCATAAGCGAGAAGAAAGTTTTGGGTTTGCCACATCTGACTAGTTTAATTTTAATGTGCCTGTTTATTTTATATTAGAATATATCACGCTGCTAGTGTTGCAAGATCTAGTGTCACAAAAATATGATCAGGGAGGTATAAAAAGAGGGATAACGGCTTTTAAAATGGGGCAGAAAAATTCAGCAAACTATTTTTAACAGAACCTGTCTGTAGCGGAACACTGTTTTAAATGCAAAAATTTACTTGTCCCTACTAAAGATGTGTTCGGATTATTTTTTAGGAGCTCGCGTCCTCCTGAGCCCGATATCAAAAATATGTAATAGAAAATAAATTTAATAATATTTTTAAAATGTATAAATAAATAATATAAAATTCTTAAATAACTTCTTGCAGAAATAATTGTTAAATGAAAATTTAAATATTATTAGAAGCAATGTTTGGTATCAAATAAAATATTTCTTACTTAAAAGTATTCTCAGAATTTTTCTCCTTTAAAAAGCAAATCTGATAAACACGTTAATGAAAAGTGTGTTAACGAAAAAGTGTATGAAATTTGCAAAAATTATTATTTATTTGCAAAAGAATCGAACAACTTTTTTCAATTTTCGATAAAGGATGTATAATTATGGGAAAAAAATAAGCACCTCCTACTAACGCTGCAATAAATCATCGTAAAATAAAGATATTGGTACCAAATAATTGGAAACAAAGTGTACTTTTGAATTATCATATTAAATTTGTTTAGGGGGCATCTACATGTTAAAACAAATTTTAACCATTTTTCAATAGCAGTACCAAATTCTGACAGAATAAATGGACTCTACATCCTTTAATTAATCCAAAAATAAATTTTCATGCAATTTGTACGATAAGTTTCGAAGAAATTAATTTTTTTTTAAATGAACAATTTTTTAGGTGCTGTATCCAAATTGAAGTTCGGTACTCGATTTTTGACCAAGAGAGCCCTTCTTTTGATCAAGTCATCTCGAGCTTGACTCAATAAGTCATTGAAGACTGCTAGATTACAGGATAGTATAAGTATTATATCGTCTTAGAAATCAATTAGTTACTTTCCATATATAGAAATTACAGAACATGGCTATGCCTTTTTTATTATGGTTTCATTTATGTTTTGATAATTGTTAATAACAATAATAATAAAAATTTATTTAATTCTCTTTGCACCATTGTCGAATCCTCTATTTTATACAGATATTTCACTCTTTAAATTTAAAATATAAGTTACTTTTCAGAACGAATTATGTGTGATAAAGCTTGAAGAATATTAGAAGGTTGTAATACCCTCTCAAACCCTGTTGCAATATGTTACTTTCCAAATGCACTCAAAAACTCTTCCTTAGCCTATTATCATATAAATATGAATTTATTAATACACAAAATAAGTACATTCGTTAGATTTCAGACAACGAGATAACTTTTAAACTTCACTATGTCTATTTGGATGGCTAGTAATAACATTACTAAAATAAAAGGAATTTTGTTCACAAAATGAAAAAAAAAAATCCAGACCCCCCAAAAAAATATAATCTAGCTTCTTACTTCCGAAATATCAAAATCTTTAATGAATGCTGAAAATTATCTAACCTATTTTTTTAGACGCGTTCGTAATTATGTAAATACGTAGCACCTACAATCGTCGTTCATTCCGCCCGTCTGTCCGTTTGTCCGTCTAACTGTCCGTCTGTGGGCATACAACAGAGCAAAAATTACTCAACTGAATCATTTGGAATGTAAAATATGTAATTTTCACATAAATTTATCAAGTCATTTCAAATTTTATGAAAATCGGATGCATAGTTTAATTACAGGGACAATCAGAAATGTTACATTTCGGCCAATGGAAAAAAAAATAGCTTCAGTGTCTTTTAATGCTGTTGCACTCTTTTGAACATAATAAAATTGAAATGAATCTATGAAATATATACTAAAATATACATTCTACAAAATCTGTGGTGCACGGAACATTTGTTATTCATTTACAGGGCTACACAAAAGTATTCCATTGCATAATGGTAAAGGGGAAAACATTGTTTGTTGCGCGTTTTAATATAATTAAGCTATATCACATTTTAAGAAACTGATATACGTTGCTGAGGTTTACTACAAGTTACTTCCTGTAAAATAGAAAGTAGATAGTATTTACAGGGATATACACAAAAGATTTTGGACATTCTACTGTATTCGAAGTACTTTATGCTATTACACTAGCTCTAAATATTTTAAAATTTCGTTATAGTACGAACGCACCTCATTTGATACATTTGGCGTGAAGTTTTCATTTTTTTTTTCTTTTTTTAGGTGTGCTTTTAATTATGTAAATACGAAGCACCTATAGTCGTCGATCGGTCCGTCCGCATATAATAAAGCAAAAATTATCCAACCGAATCGTTTGGAATTTAAAATATGTAAATATTGCATAATTTTGTGGTTTCATTTCAAATTTAATGAAAATCGGATGTATAAAATAATTACAGGGAACAATTGAACGTATTCCGTTACATTACGACCAATGGGAAAAATACTTTCAAGTGCATTTTAATGTTGTTACACTCTTTCTAATATAATAAAATTGATATGCATCTATGGAATACATACTAAAATAAATTATGTACAATCTGTGGGGTAAAAAAATATTTGTTATTCATTTATAGGGTCACACAAAAATATTCCATTACATAATGATATAGGTGGAAACAATTTTTGAGGCGCGTTATAATTATATTAAACTTATACGTTGCTGAAGTTTATTACAAAATACTTCATGTATAGTAAAAAAAAAAAAAAGATAATATTTACAGAGACACACAAAATATTTCGAATGTGTCCGTATTAGTGTATACTATTACACCGAGATGTAAATAATTTTAAAACTTCGTTTTAGTACGAACACTCCTTATTTACTACGTTCGATGTGCAAAGCCGGGCTTGTTTGGTCTGATTAACATCTAGAAATTACAGCATGTTTTTACCATTCAAAAGGGCAGTTAAATGCCTTAAACAGTCACTTATAATTGTTTACAGAGCTTTTATTACAGAGCTTTACTTGGCTTAAGGCCCCACAATAGTCACTGAAAAAGACCCGGATGATAATGTAAAGTCCATGCGAGCGTTTTTTTTTTCAAATATCTCGCTCAAATTTTAATATTTCACATGATTTTTTTGCATTTGATAACTGAGGACGATCTACAACCGGCCTAGTTTTTACTTTTTCAATTTTCCTTATATATTTTTTTATATTCAATTTCAGAACCGATTTAAACCGGTTTTAAAAGTTAAAGTAATTTTTTAAAAAATCTGACACCAAAAATGAAAAAGTAAAAACTAGGCCGCTTGTGGGTCGTCCTCAGTTATCCTATGCAAAACAAATCATGCAAAAATATTAAAATTTGAGCGAGATATTTGAAAAGAACGCTCCCATAGACTATGCATTCTCATCCGGGTCTTTTTCTGTGACTAGAGTTGCGTCTTAACACGTTCGCTGCCGCTCACGCGAAAGCACGTGATATGCGCCAACGTTAAGGGGCCACGCACGCGCCAGCGCGTGATGTGGGGTGATGTCCAATAGCCAGCCAAGCGCTGGCGCGCGAAAATTTTTCACTGATTCTTTGTTATAAAAAGTATATCGGCTTCTGGGAAAAGCCCATTTCTACAGTGCAGCATTAACTATCATCCCATCCTCATGTAAACGGCAGCGAACTTGTTAAGAAAATACACGACTGGGACGCCACTTCCACTGTCATTCATTTGATTCTAACATTTTATACTCATTTATTACATGCAGCTAAATTTTATTCATGAGTTTTATATATGCTTCAATTCATATGTGTTGATGAAACTGTGCAAGAACTTCACACAACTTAGCAGTATTTTTTAGCTCCCTGAAATATTATACTTTACATCTTGAAACCTCTTTACCTCCTAAAGTAATCGAGCGATTTCAATTTTGGAGGTAGAATATACGTATAAGATCATACGATGGTAGACAGTTAAAAAAATAATAACAATTAGCTTCAGAAAAAAGTTTCTGAAAAATGGAAAATTTCCTGTGGCACTAACATAAACAGTTTTAGTTGCAGAAGAAAACTTTCTGTCATAAGTCTTGAGAATCATCTAATGAATAGGGATGATAAATATCGTCAAAATTGATCGGTTAATTTTCGAGAAAACGAGTCTTAATGCTTACATTGTTCTTATAGGATTGCACCTAGTATTACCTTTTTCTTTAAGGGGGTCCAGAATACAAAAATGTTTTGCGTTTATTCATTTTGTTTATTTTTTCTGCTTAAAAATGATATTTAAATCATGCTTTTAGTTTAGTTGGAACAGGAAATATTATTTTTTTCGTTTTGATTGGTTTTCAAAATCTAGCTTTCGTGCAATGGTTGTTAGGAAACGACTTCTTGTGAAAATACGTTTTCGTTGGAAGCAGGACGTTTCGGTCCTGCCATTTCGGTCCCGCTGTTTCGGTCTCGAGACATTTCGGTAACGAGACACTTCGGTCCCAAGATATTTCGGTCCCCATCCATTTCGGTCCCAAGACATTTCGGTCCCTAGCCGTTTCGGTCCCAAGACATTTTGGTCCCTTCTCCTGAAAACTGAAATTTTGTGAAATAAGACATAATTTTACAGCGAACATTGCAGAGTTTTTAAACTGAAGGACATAAAATTTTAGTGTAATGCGATTATAAGTGCCCTAAAAGCGCACACACGTATAACTCTTATCCAAAATATTATAATTCACTCAAATTTTGTATGGTAAACCTAATCATAATTAGTAATCCTAATCATAATTGGTAATCCTAAGGATAATTTGTAATCCTAATTCTCAAAACAGTTAGTAATTTTAATACAAAAATCAAAATGATATTTTAAAATCAAATATATTTATTAATTAATAACATTATTAATTTACATAATGAATTTTACTTTAAAATAAACTCAATACATAATCCATTTTATATTCAATGCATCATTATGTTTCTAGTAGTTCTAAACTGAAATTTATCTTTTACTTGTTTTTTTATTGTAGATTTAAATTACAGAAATTTAAAACAATTAGAATAGTTAAAAATAAAAATAAAATAAAACTTCTTTTTTCTGGGAAAGTAGGAGCGAATAGATAATACAAATAAATAAATAAATAAATAAATAAATAAAAGCTTAGTTTTGTCACTTAAAAATTGAAAATAAAATTATTTTAAATATTATTATAGTACATTTTAATATATTTTATTAAATTATATTTTATACTTTATATATAATATTTATATTATTATATTTTAAAATATTATTATATTAATTTTATGTAAATAAAAAAATAATCATCTTATTAGAATGAAATAGGCCCAGTTTCAATAAAATTAACTCACAAAAATTATCTTCATGGCGTGAAAAGTATGTTAAAAAATGCAATCAATAAATACTAATATTATTAAAAAAAAAAAAAAAAGAAGAAAAAGTGGCAGAGGCAAATCTCTAAATACAAGTATTTTTCATAGCATGCCCAGTTACGAAATCACGATTGCTTTCGCAATTATAATAATGGAAAGTAACTTATGAAAACAAATTTATAAGCTGCAGCTTTGTATTATAAAAATAATAATAAAAATTTAAAAAAATGTTCCTTAATTAATATATCTCATTTCTGAATTATCAAAAGAGAGGGTTTAGATGGGTGATTTGAGGAAATATGTACGCATTATAACTTATAACTGTCTAATTGAATTATTAAAGACATTTATTATTAAACTAATTGGAAGAAAAAAATTAAGCACAGTTTTTTTATTATTTAATTAATGGTAATTTAAAGATTCTAAAAAAATGTATGTAAACAGCCAAAAAAATAATTATAGTAGTTTATATAAAATACTTTTTAGTTTATAATAGTTTATAGAAATTTATATAAAATACTGATACTAATAATTAATAATAAAATTTAAAATATTTATTCTGATTAACATTAATACTACTAAAAGCAAAAGACAGTATCCCCTAAACTTTATCACATTGTTTAATCAAACAAAATTTTCAGCTGTGATTTCATTATCACGATTTGTAAAAGTTTAAATTTATAGGACTTTTATATTCAACTTTTTATAAAAATATGTGGAGGGGGGGGGGGGGGGAGGGAGGCGGAGATTTAAAAAAAAATAAAAAAGGCCCGAATAATGTTGAACTTATACCATTTGGCATGCCCACAACAATTAGAATCCGACTTATAAAGTAGCGAGCAAAGAAATATCAAGGGACCGAAATGGCAAAAGACCAAAGTTGCTGGGAACCGAATTGTCTCGGGGCCGAAATGTCTTGGGACCGAATTGTCTCGGAACCGAAATGTCTCGGGACCGAAATGGCCAAGGACCGAAATGTCTCGGGACCGAAATGTCTCGGGACCGAAACGGCGGGACCGAACTGGCGTGACCGAAGTGGCGGGACCGAAATGTCGTGTACCCATTTTCGTTTTCTTTTTTTCATGATGGGGTTTTCCATTATTTCCTCTATTTAAATTGGTATAATTAAAGAACGTTAAGGATGAATGGCACAAACTTGGAATATGGCTTTTACAATTGTTTTACTTTAATGTTGATTCAGCAAATTTGAAAAAAATATTTACTTTAAAAAATATTATTATTTGATAATAATTTACATCATTTTTTTTTTCTTTTAAATATTTAAAAGTTTTATTTAAGTTATTGTTTTTTAAAATGTTGAATCAAAATTAAAGCTTATATATTTTTATTTATTTAAATGAAAAAAAAAAAAACATTGAAATTCTACAAATAATGTTTCCAGTTATAATAATTTTAAATTAACCCACTTTTTTAATAAATTTTAATTTTTTTTAAATATTTGAAGTTTTATCTATTGATTTTGTTTACAAGTGATATGGTTAACAATCACGAAAAATTTAATAAATTTTAACTCAGTAAATAATTTTTTTTTAATATGTCTCGGACCCCCTTAATAGAATGGAAGTTTAAATTTTTATTTACAGTGACTGAATTACATTTAATCGAAAGAGATAATCTAACTTAGCACAGATGAGTCTTTAAGGGGACGGTGGACGTTATTTTTTTTTTTAATTTTTATCATAGCAATATGAAATTTTTTGCATATATGCATTTCACCAAAAGCATATAGAACACCTTTAAAAAAAATTCCAATCTTATTAAAATTTCTAAATTTTTTAAAAAATTTAAATTTTTAAACGAAATTTTAAAATGTTTCTCGCATTTTAATTTTTGAGATATTTTCTTGCATTTGCATTTTTAACACTTAAAACTCTATTATAAACAAATTCGTGTAAGATTTTTTTAATCTCTTGAATGTTTAATATTTTACAGAATTTTTTCCAAATTCCATATCGATTTTCATCAAAATTTAGCCTTTTAACCCTTTGCGAGGAAGGGCAAATTCATTGCTTAAGTATTGAAATTAATGACTGACACCGGAATTCGAAAACAACTTTATTTGTAAATACAAAAACGCTATACTTCACGCATTCAATAAACCGTAATTTTCTTTAACAAAATTCCGGTGCAAATGTGGCGTATGGGAATTAAAATTAAAAGGTATATCTATGAAACTACCGCCCCTCAATAGGTTAACAAGTAAAAAATTAAATTTGACTATCTTAATGAAGACGAATTTTAAAAGCTTGCACAATTTCTTTCTATACAATATCAGGATCCTTCCTTATCAATTTCATATATATTGATCAAAAATTACGTCGCAAAAACTTTTCAAAATGTAAAAACGCTGAAAAATTAGTTTAAAGAAAAATAGATTTGCAATATATAAATGCACTTACCTATATTATTTACTTCTTAAAACCTTCATAAATGATATTTCAATAAGTAAAAACTGTTTTGGTACTATTATACCACAGAAATAGACCTTTTTTCCGACGATTTTGCTCAAATAAAGGTTCAATGTGCCCTTAAACAACCAATAAAAATTTTCAAAGTGAATCGATAAAATAAAATTTAAAAAAAGTTTGAATACCTCCAGACATTGCTTATTTTTATTTATATACTTATTTATTTTATGAAAATTGTAGTAGGAAAAAACGGACACAGTTATTCAATTAAGAATTACGTCATTATGTATGATTTAAAAATAAGCTTTATATTTTAAAAATAATCCTTATTGAGATTTAAAATGATTTATTTATTTTTCTTTTTTTAAAGATTCACTTAATGTGTTTACATAAAGTTTATATTTCAAAAATAAGTCCATAAATCATCTATTTATTTATTTATTTATTTTCAGCATTCTCTTAATGTGTTTGCATAATATTATGTCTTACAATTTGTTTTGGGGATTTTGTTTGGTAAAATATGGATAAAAGAAGGGGAAAAAATCAAATACCAAAGATCTTAGTCATAACAATTTAATTTGAGTAGTATTTAAAAAATAATAACCATCGTCAGAAATTTTAAAAAGTCAATTGTATCAAATTCTGAATATTTTTTTTTTTCAAATAATAATAAGAAATCTCTGTTTTCTTTAAAAGTAAAAATCTCCAGGGTTAATTTTTACAATTTCGCCATAATTAATAAATATAAATTCAAGCCTTAATTTAAAAAATATTAAAGATTGCTCAAAAAAATTAAAAATTTAATAAAAAATAGCGTATTTTCTACTTTTTTGGAGGGGGGGGGGGTAACAAATATTTGCGAAAAACTAATAACTTTAGCAGAAAGTTCATTCGGATCTGACATTTCTTATTGTTGTACTAAATACTTCACTCTTATTTGCTTTTAAAGATTACTCTTTATGTTCAAACAGCATTTAAAAAAGTCAAAAGCACTTTTTTCTTTTCGTTTGATCAAATAACAGGTGCAGTAGTATTTTTCAAATAAATTGAAGATTGCAGTTTGACTTCACTTTCTCATTTTGCTTTCATATGCTGCATTCAATGAGAATAAATAATGGTTGTAAATAGATGAACATCAATTTGCTTGTAAACATGAAATTTTTTTATATTTTTCATATAAATAAGTTAAAACGTCAATTTCTGAAAATTTGAGTATCAATCAATTTTTAAAAACATAAATGTATGCCTAAAAAAATTTTTTTTGGACTTTATTTAGTAAAATAAGGAAAATAAATCAAAATTCGAAAATCTTAATTATAAATATTTACTTTGAGTAGTATTTTTAAAAAGTAACCATCGTCAGAATTTGTGTTGTTCAAACATAAATAAATTATTTTTCGAATTAATTAATTTCGAATAAATTGTATTTTTCAAATAATAATAATAATAATTTTAAGAAATCTCTTTCATTCATTCTTGTTCTCTTTAAAAATAAAAATCTCCAATGTTAATTTTTAAAAATTCACCATAATTAATAAATAAAATTCAAGTCTTAATTTAAAAAAGCAATATAATTGCTCAGAAAATTAAAAAAATAATTAAAAATAGCGTATTTTCTACTTTTTGGGAGGAAAAAAATATTTGCGAAAAATTAATAACTATAACTATAATTTATAAACTATAGGAGAATGTTCATTCGGATATAACATTTCTTATTGTTGTACTCTTTACTCTTATTTACTTTTCAAGATTAATTTTCATTTCCAAAAAAATTTGAAAAACTGCCAAAAGCATTTTTCTCTTTTTTGTTTGATCAAATAATGAGTATATAGTAGTATTTTTCGAATAAACTGAAGATTTCTGTTTGACTTGACTTTTTCCTTTTGCTTTCATTAAAGGCATTTCATTCAATGAGAATAAATAATGACTGTAAATAGATGAACATTAGTTTGCTTGTAAACATGAAATGTTTTTATATTTTTCGTATAAATGGGTTTCTAAAAAAAATTAAAAAGGGAACGTCTGAAAATTTGATTTCTAATCAAATTTTGGTACTTATATGCAAATATCCGTTCAGTTAGATTAAGTATAAGACGTATCATTTGAAACTTATACTTAAAAACCACTTTAGTAGAAATTTGAAAGTTTAAAATATTTTAATTAAATAAAAATCATCCTAAATTTCACCTCCATGGCATGTCCCTCCATGCCTGTTTTTACGTTAAAAAATAATTGTTTATCATAAGATGAAAAATCTGCTGGTAAACATGAAAGGTTTATATTTTTCTTATAAGAACTTTCCAAAATATGTTAAAATGTGAACATGTCTGTATTGTTTTGAAATTAAACGGGGATTTGAGTCTAAATGAATTATTTGTAGTTCTATGAAAACATTTGTTTAATAAATTAGATTAGCTATAAAGGCTAATCTAAAAGTTATATTTAAAAAAGACTTTGGAATAAATATGAAATTTAAAAATGCTTTAATTAAATTAAAATTTGTGCTTAATGCACTTCTAGGATGTGTCTCTCCATGTCTGTTTTTACGTTTACACATAATTTTGCGTCATAAGATGAAGAATTTGCCAGTAAATATGAGAGGTTTTATATTATTCTTACGAAGAAATGTCTAAAATATGTATGTTAAAATGTGAACATATGCAGTTAAAGAAAATGGATATGCATTCTTCACTTTTTAAAAGAAAAATTTTGAAAATCATATAAAAAAAGTACTACAGTGGAAGGCATTTTAGCCTCTTCATGCAACGTCAGTTACAAAAATGTAAAACTATACTGTATGATTGGTTAAGCATGAAATATAAATTAAATACAGAAGACTACTTGTTGATTAGAATATTCCGAATCATAGTAAGTTGTTATTTCATGTGGTTTCATAGGGTTTTAATACATTTTTTTCGGTTGGAAAAAATCTATTTTTAGGTGCGTTTCTAATTACATAAATACGTAGTCTATACTAGATTAATTTTTAAACACGATTATTCAATTGATAAATTAATTATAACAGATGTAAATTTTCCGTTTTTCATTTTTGGGTGAAAAAAGTCAAAAGTTTCCAGTGTTCATGTACGGGATGGCTCAGTTGGTAGAGCATTGGAGGCTTCAGCCAATGCATCCCTGGTTCGAATCCTGGCCCGGACTTTTTTCACCCAAAAGTGAAAAATGGAAAATTTACATCTCTTACATAGTCTATAGTAGTCTATAGTCGTTGTTCAGTCCGTCTCTCCGTCCGTCTATGTATTCGCATATAACAAAGCAAAAACTATCCGACCTAATCATTCGAAATTTAAAATATATAATTGTTGCCTAATTTTGGCGAGTCATTTCAAATTTTATGAAAATCAGATGTATAGTTTAACTAATAATTAAAAACAATCAAAAGTATTCCGATACATTACAAATGCGATTGCAGAATGCTCTTGTATCTTCATTTTTTTCAGTGCGAAGAAATCTTTACAAAACATTTCCCACCTTACATGAGTAAAAATTTCATGCAGCATACTTAAAAAGAAAACGACATCGCTTTTTGAATTTAACTTCTGATTACATTTATTCTTTCTCATGTCTAGTGGAGAGTTTTGCATACACATAAGGTTTAAGGGTAACGAGATAATAGATTACTGTTGTGTTTTCATTTTCCCTGTACATTGGATTACTCTTCTGTCACAATCGTAAAACATTATTTACTTTACATAAATAAAAATTGCACGTATTTAAGTTTTATTTATAAAAAAAACTTAGAAATGCTCCCCATTTTATAAATTATGATTATTCAATATGATGGCTAACAATGACTGTTTTCTTATATCTACTAATAAACGATTTTCAGGATTGAAAATTTATGTATGTAAATTACGAGTATAATGTAAATTACGGTATATATAAGTTTATATACAAGTGTAAATTACGATAATGTATATTGAAAAAACAAATACAGCTGGCTCTAGTTAATTCGAACTCGTCGGAACCACTATAAATGTTCGAATTACGGAAAGTATGAGAAAAAAGCATGTTTAAAATGATACTATTACAAAGGAATTATTGTTACAGTGTTTTTAAAAATTATCTCGTCTGTTATCATTAGAATATGACTTAATATTAAATTAAAAAATATATAAATACATAAGCTAATTAAGGGATTTTAAACAAGCACAATTGAAGAAAAATTTGAGGTGTCACTGATAGACAGACGGAATACTAAGAAAGTGGAAATCTAATGCTTAATATGTATATTCATTCGAAACAATTTTCACAAAAATCAAAGAAAGAAAGTTCTTCAAAAGTCCGTGAGAAAGAAAGGAAAGATTTTATATCGTAATTCCCGCTAGTTCGAATTAAACGAAGTCAAGATAAAATGAGTTCGAATAAATGAAAAAATTTAACGTTATTCTGCTATTGAAAATTTCAGGACTTCATGTTTAGTTCGAATTAAGCGAAGATTCGATTCATCCGATTTCGAATTAACAAGAGTGGACTGTATATTACACTTTCAAAAAAGGATTTACTAAGAAATATTTTTGTGTTTTCATTTGCTCATGACTGTTTTCTTATATCTACTAATAAACGATTTTCAGGATTGAAAATTTATGTATGTAAATTACGAGTATAGTGTAAATTACGGTATATATAAGTTTATATACAAGTGTAAATTACGATAATGTATATTGAAAAAACAAATACAGCTGGCTCTAGTTAATTCGAACTCGTCGGAACCACTATAAATGTTCGAATTACGGAAAGTATGAGAAAAAAGCATGTTTAAAATGATACTATTACAAAGGAATTATTGTTACAGTGTTTTTAAAAATTATCTCGTCTGTTATCATTAGAATATGACTTAATATTAAATTAAAAAATATATAAATACATAAGCTAATTAAGGGATTTTAAACAAGCACAATTGAAGAAAAATTTGAGGTGTCACTGATAGACAGACGGAATACTAAGAAAGTGGAAATCTAATGCTTAATATGTATATTCATTCGAAACAATTTTCACAAAAATCAAAGAAAGAAAGTTCTTCAAAAGTCCGTGAGAAAGAAAGGAAAGATTTTATATCGTAATTCCCGCTAGTTCGAATTAAACGAAGTCAAGATAAAATGAGTTCGAATAAATGAAAAAATTTAACGTTATTCTGCTATTGAAAATTTCAGGACTTCATGTTTAGTTCGAATTAAGCGAAGATTCGATTCATCCGATTTCGAATTAACAAGAGTGGACTGTATATTACACTTTCAAAAAAGGATTTACTAAGAAATATTTTTGTGTTTTCATTTGCAATAGGGCTTTTGATTACTTTCCTGTCTCCATTACAAAACAAATACTATTCGTATTACATTACATTATCAAAATGCATGAGTAAGAAAGAAAGTGTTTTAAATGGAAATTAAAAGCTCCAACATGTAAGGATAAAAATACTTCTATAAATATAACAAAAATAGTCATTTGCGTGTGAATAATTTTGCAAGAAACTTAATTTGAAAAAAGAGGAATGAGCAAAAAAAACCACAAAAAAAAAAAAAAAAAAAAAAAAAAATGAGATGAAAGTATTCTCTTCTTTCTTATCTCCCAGTGTATCATCGTCGATTGAAAAATTTATCGCGCATGAAGTAAATAAAGGCCAACATAATATTATTCTAGAACATGTAAAGATAAAAATACTTCTGTAAGTATTACAAAAATAGTTATTTTATGTGTGAAAAATTTTGCAAAAAATTTAATTTGAAAAAAGAGGGATGAGCAAAAAAAACCACAAAAAATGAGATGAAAGTATTCTCTTCTTTCTTATCTCTCAGTGTATCATCGTCGATTGAAAAATTTATCGCGCATGAAGTAAATAAAGGCCAACATAATATTATTGTAGAACGTTCTCATTCTTATTTTTTTCTTTTATCATTTTTCTGTCACAACTAAAAAATAATTTTCGAATTACAGGGATGAAAATTTCCACCATTTTCTTGAGGATTCTTAGAAAACCTTGCTCTTGTAAGTATGATATACTACAATAAGTAAGGATGATTGATTTCTGATTACCAGTTAGATTTGATTTTAATGCTCGTTTAAATTGATTTATAAATATAACCTGTGAGAATGAGTTGCCGAAGAAGAATTATATTTATCTGAAATCGAACAAAATGTGTTTTAAATTATAATCGCGATCGATTCCCTTTGACGCATGTGTAGATGATTTCATGAATGTATCAAAAGAAGGAACTTTTATTTAAATCAAGTAATTTTTTATTTTTATTTTTTTTTAATGTGGAGCAAAAAGAGCAAATAAAATATAACGAAAACGCAATCCACTTTGAACTTACAATTCTTACTTCGTTCATCTTACCTGCGATTGACGGCTCGGAGTATTGCGCGTGGGATCGTAGGATCAACAGAAAGTAACAGTAGAATTGCAAGATTATCAGTCTTTCTGTATGTGAAAATCAGGTTTTGGCAAAACATTTTTTTTTTTTTACTATTACATAATCATTTTTAATGCAATTTTATATGCGTTGCATTTTTAGTTATTGGTATTATTTAAAACCAACTGTCCTCCAAGCCATGTAATGTGTCGTTAATTATAATGATCAGAGTATGGACTCTGTTTACCACTTATAGTTGATTTACACATTTAAAAATTGTATTTTAAGAATATGCTATTAAAATATATTCAGAAATTTAAAAAGAGTGTTTTTGAACTTAAATTTATATGAAATATCCGCAACTTTGATTAAGAATGAGGGAATGAAAATGCTTTTATGAATGTGTCAGAAGCCAGAAGTTTTAAATGTAAGAACAGTTCTGAAATAAATTTCATTTTAAAATAATATGTAAAACGAAATGGTAAGTGTGACAACAGATCGCGCAGAGAATTTTGTTTAATATTTCTTTCAAAAGTCTTATAAGTATGATATACCACAATAACTAAGTATGATTGATTTCTGATTATCATTGATATTTGATTTTATTGCTCGTTTAAATTATTTTATAAATACAAGCTGCGAGAATGCATTGTGAAAGAAAAATTACATGTACCTGAAATCGAACAAAATGTGTTTTAAATTGAAATCTCATTCAATTACCATTGACGCATCAATTAACATTGACGCATGTGTGAAAGGAAAGATTTTTATAAGTATAACAAAAGAAATAGTCGTTTAAGGTGCGCGAATAGTTTCGAAAAAAAAATTTGGAAAAAGGGGGATGTGCAAAAGACCCTAAAAAATGAGATGAAAATACTATATTTTCTTTTATCTTTCTGCATATCCTCGCTGATTAAAAAATACGCTGGGCATGAAGTAAATAAAGGCCAACATATTATTATTGTAGAAAGTTCTCAGGGTTACAGTTTTCTGTTTATGGCCTTGTGATTTTAAATCATTTTTCTATCATATTTACAAAATCATTTTCGAATTTACACGAATGAAAATTTCCGAAATTTTCTCTGGAATACTTAGTAAACCTTATCCTCTTTTAAGTATGATATACTACAATAATTAAATATGATTGATCTTTGATTATCATTGATATTTGATTTTATTGCTCGTTTAAAATGATTTATAAATACAAGCTACGAGAATGCGTTGTGAAAAAAGAATTACATTTATCTGAAATCGAACAAAATGTGTTTTAAATAGAAATCGGAAGCAATTATCTTTGGCGCATGAATGAATATAAAGACTTACATGAATGTATCAAGAAGAGAAACTTTTATTTAAGCGTAAGAACAGGTTTCTAAAATTTTTCTTTTTTTTTCTTTCTTTTTTTTTTTTCTTTTTTGGAAATGTAGAGCAAAATGAGAGAAGAAAATGTAACAAAAATGCGATTTACTTTGAACTTTCAATTATATTTCCTTCGTCTCAACTCCGATTGACGGCGTATACTGCGCGTGGAATAGTAGAATCAACAGAATGTAACAATAGAACAGCAAGGTTTCCTTTCTTCCTGTATGTGGAAATCTGGTTTTGGCATAATATTTTTTTTTCCACTATTACTTAATCAGTTTTTTACTTACCCATCATACCGAGTATAGGGTAAATCTTGCAATTGTTTTAAAAATAGAAAAAAAAAATATTTTGGCGGATTTACACGTTTTAGATTCTGGAGATTCCGAAAAACATATTTTTAGAAAGAAAAAAATTGCCGTCCGTTCATCTGTGTGTCTGTCTGTCTGTAAACTGTCTATCTCCCGGACAAATTGAGATAGAGACTTAAAATTTTGTATATACCTAGCATGTAAGAATGGACGAAGACTATTTAATATCAGTAATCTTGATAATCCGGAACTATTTTTTTCGGACTCTCAAAATATTCGTTCTGATGTAAGGCATATAAAAATTTTCGTAATTTTTCGTTTTCAGGAGTGGATGTAAAAGTCATTAAAATAACACAAATTTTGTATATAGAACAAAGTCGATCGGATTATTACTTACCGAAATATTTGTAATCGCATTTTCCACTGTCTTCGATTTTTCATGACCCTGTATTTCATTTAAATTTCAATTCAGAGTTATATTTTAATTGGAATGAGACGTTTAATTCGACTCTGTAAATTGTTAGTTAATATGATTATAATTTTGGAGTTATAAAGATGGTTTTTTTACGAAATTCGGTACTACTTGAATAGTTTGGCGTTTTATATAATTTGTCGAAATTAGTTCATCAGCAATTCATTAATGAAACAATGCTATGTATATTAAAGAAAATTATTTTAAAAATATTTAAATATACGTTTAAATTTTATTTTAGAATTGCAATGCATTTTATAAATACCTATAAAATACTTATAAAATAGTTTACACGTGTTTTATTTTCATATATTATAGTATGCATATCCATGATGGGTAAGTATTACTTTGGTCCCCAACGGCTAGTTTTTCTATTAAATACAATTCTACATGAGTTGCATTTTCAATTATTGATATTATTTAAAACTAATTTCCCTCCAAAATATGTGATTTACCGTTGATTATAATGTTTAGAGGCCGGTCTCTGTTTTCCACTTATGCTTAATATGATAAAGGAAATTGAAAAAAAAGTGTTTTTTAACTTAAGTTTAAATTGACATATTCGTAACTTTGATTATGAAAAGATTAAGATTGATGAAAAGATTTGAGAATGGAAATACTTTCATGAATGTGTCAGAAACCCGAAGTTTTTAACGTAAGAACAGTTTTTAAATAAATTTCATTTGGGAAAAAAAAGTAAGGAAAGAAGAAAACGAAACAACATCACGTGGCGATTTAATATAGAAGTCTAATTATACATTTTCTCTGCCATCTCTGATTGACAGTGTGTTACACGAATGAAATAAAGCTCAATATACTATATACTAGTTAAACTACTATCTTAAATTGACAATTTATACATAAATCAACCTAGAAATTAATTTATTGCGTTACATTTAATATTGGGTGAAAGTATATTACTTACCATGAACATATTTATAGATGTTCACTGATTGTTTTTCGTATTTATTGTGTCCATCTTAAGAAGATAGTTTGCTTTTATACGTCTTGACATCATTTAAAAGTATTTCTGAATCAATAGTTTCATTTTATCATTAATGCCATCCACGAATTAATCGCTCAATTAGTTAAACCTTATTTGTTGCTGCAATTTTGTTGACTCTAGTCTTCGAGACAACAAAATTGCAACAATAAACAAGGTTCAATTAATTGAGCAATTAATTCGTAGATTGTGTCATAGTGATGAAATGATCGTACTATTGCTACTGAAGATGGACATACACATCACTAAAGTGATGCCTATGTGTACAGCTCATATTCAAAATATTAGAATAATTACCTTTTTTTTAGAAATTGAAAATATCGTTTGGTAATTTAATGTCTTTTAATGAAAATATGCAAACGATATTTTTATTAAGAACTTATTGTTGATTAAACTTACTTGTTATCTTAAATTTAATATCATTTTTGAAAAGATTAATTGCAAAAAAAATTATTTTGAAAAGTCAAAATATTAGAATATTTATTCAAGTGGTTCAAAATATTAGAATATTTCACATTAATTCTCCTTTAATTATTACCAATTCTTAACTGGTGGCATCATTGATTAAATTCAGACTATTTTATTTAAAATCAGTATTCTTTTTTTGCAGTTTGTTTCTTTTTCGTCTTAAAATGGGCCGTGTGAGTGATATTCCTGAATCTACTAAACTTCGTATGGTTGATTTGTATCGGCACGGTAAAAATCAATGTTTTATAGTGAATTATTTACATTGTTCGCAATCGAGCGTTAGTAAAATACTAACACAATATTCAAAAATTGGAAAATTTCAAAATAATCGCCGAAATGGTGGCCGAAAACCAAAAACATCTGCTAGAGATGACAGGAAACTGAAGCGTATAGTTAAGAAAAACCGTTTTAAAAGTGTGCGATTCTTGCACCGAAAATAGAAAGAAGAAGGAGTTGAAGTTTCTTCATCGACAACATTAAGACGTCTCCATAAATTTAAATTTGAATCTCGTGTACCGAAAACAAAACCTCTCATGACTTCAAGACAAAAGCGTATAAGATTGAATTGGTGTAAATCAAGACGTTTATGGAGCAATGAAGATCGGAAAAATATATTATTTAGTGATGAAAGTATGTTTTGTGTTTCATATGGTAATCAAGGTATTCGAGTTTGGAGAATGAAGCAAGAAGCATTTGATAAAGAATGCCTTAAACGTTCCGTAAAATTTGCTGCTAGTGTCATCGTTTGGGGTTGTATGAGTGCAGATGGACCTGGAAAGTTATGCATCGTCTACGAAAAGGTTAACTCTCTGATATATCTCTCTATATATAACTCTCTAGTTTTTGTAGGGGAGACCAACATCCAGCAACGAAATGAAAACGGTTAATGATACAGATGACTACAATTATCGAGAAACTAAAAACATCTCTTTGCTGCTAAAAACTGGAAGTTTTATTGCCATAATTAAATTTAAACCAAAATTGCCAGAATATGTTCTAAAAGGTTATTACATAGTTCATTTATCAGGAATTGGAAATTTCATTACGGCATTATTAAGTTTTTTTGTACATGGTATTGAGAATGTGTGCTTGAATATACCATAAACCATTTACTTTGGATATGCGAAACAAGCTTTGAAGAAAATCGTGAAAACAGAGCAAAAAAGAGCGAATAAAACGAAGCGAAAACACTCGTCACTTTTAACTTCCAATTATATTTTCTCTGTCACATCTCGGATTGACAGTGTACCGCGCGCGAGTCAGGTAAGAATCACCCCTGGAGAAACTACAATCTTCGGCAAGTTCCAGTTTCTCTATGGGAGACCAACTTCCAGCAACTGAATGAAAACGGTTGATGATAAAGATGACTACAATTATCGAAAAGCTAATATCATCTTTTTGCTGCTAAAAACCAAGTTTTTATTGTCATAATTAAATTTAAAGTCAAAATTGCCAGAATATGTTCTAAAAGATCATTACGGTAATTCATTTATAACAAATTGAAAAATTTAAAATGGAATTAATAAATTTTGATGGATATTGTATTGAAAATGTCTGCTATAATATATCTTGGGTTAAAGAAACAAGTTTTGGAGAAAATTGTGAAAACACAGAGCAAAAAAAGAGCAAAGAAAACGAAACGAAAAAACACTCTTCACTTTTTAACTTCCAATTATACTTTTTCTGTCTCATCTCGGATTGACAGTGTACCGCTCGCGAGTCAGGTAAGAATCCCCACTAAAGAAACTACAATCTTGGGTAAGTTCGAATGTCTCTATGGGAGACCAACATCCAACAATTGAATGAAAACGGTTGATGATAAAGATGACTACAATTATCGAAAAGCTAAAACTTCTTTTTGCAGCTAAAAACCAAGTTTTTATTGTCATTGTTAAATTTAAAATCAAAATTGCCAGAATGTGTTCTAAAACATTTTTACGGTATTTCATTGATAAGAAATTGAAATTTTTAAAACGGAATTAATAAGTTTTGATGTATATGATGTTGAAAAAATCTGCTTGAATACATCATACTTTGGATATGAGAAACAAATTATTTTGGAAACACAGAGCAAAAACAGAGCGAAGAAAACGAAACGAAAAAAGCACTCTTCACTTTTTAACTTCCAATTATACTTTCTCTGTCTCATCTCGGATTGACAGTGTACCCGCGCGCGAGGCAGGTAGGGGTCACCACAAGTGTTGCCCACCCACCAACCGCACTCTTATAAGACACCAAAGAACAACCTGGGCTGGCCTCAGGCCTGATACGGGGTTGGCCGGTTTCTAGGGTGTAACCGTCTTAACAGAGCCGAGAGTTGATCTCTCTCACAAGCGACACAGAAAGCAGGTATGCTCAGGCTGATTTAGAAGGACTCACCCTTCGTGACTGACTAGCGGTCTCAAACTGCCGGAGGTTTTCCGAGAGGAGAAGACACTAAGTGCTTGATGGATTATGAGAGAAGTAGTGATATCGCGGACTGATGTTCAGCCAGAGGTGAGGATTTTTTCTCCGATCTTCCTTGGATACTTTTTGCAGTGATTTTGCACTACTCGTTGTTTTTATATGAATGTGATAAGTTTGTTTGTTTTTTCCTTTTTTTAGAATAAATGTTGAAAGATATTTTTATTTTGTAAATGGTATAGTGAAAATTTTTTTTGTTTTTGTTAAATTTATCTAAATTTTATTAGAAAAATTTAAAAAAAAGTAAAGCCATAAAATTGATCATCACGATTCCCCGCAATCAATCTTCACTCGACGGTGTGTATGGCCGCCTATGTAAATGGCTGTCGATCTGTAACATAAATTTCAATAACTGTATATATATTTATAAGTATAATTATTATAAATATATATAATGCAATTATGTATGTTTACATGCATAACATATTATAATTATGTATAGCAGGGGTGCACAATCTCTGGCCCGCGGGCCAAAATGATACCACTATTTTTATGCAGAATAATTTTCCTTATAGTAATGACAGAAACTTTGAGATTAAAGAAAAAGAAACTCCGCTTTTCAAATATTCTGGTGGCAAACGATTTTCTGGTAAAAAGGTTGTTAATCACTGATGTATAGTTATACAAACACAATTTAGTATAGTTATTTATGGCAATTTGAAATTTTGTTACATTGAATGTAGGCATTAAATTAGTTATAACACTTACCTGTATACTTTTTGAACAAATTTTTCATGCTTTTATGCTCTTGGTTTTTGTGTAAGTATAATAAAGTTTTAGAATTTCTTTGAATTAAGTATTTCTAGATTTCAAATTTGAAGAATATTAAAAGATATAAGTATATTAAATGTTTCTAAATTTTTTTTGGAAAACTAATACACCATAAAAGAAAAAGATTTTTTTTTTGTTGTTGTTATTAAAAATTATTTTAAGCAGATGATTTTTAAATTTCGAATTGTTTTCTCTGTTTTCTGCTTAGAATATATTCTTTTCACATTTTATTATAGATTTTCTCCATATTTTTTTTTTTCATCACATTTTTTTCTTTTATGTATAAATAAACACACATTCATTATTATGGAGAAATAATGTATCTCTTTGTACCATAAAATCCGATGAATTAAAAAAAAATACGTTGCACGGTGAGACATACAACATAATGAAGATTTTATATCGCTCTTCCGTGGATGTTTTTGCACTGATTATTTGAAGATTTTAACTTATTCGGGATTCTTGTATAACTATAGTACGTTTTTTGAGTTTTTTATGTATATTTTTTTCTGTTACTGATATTTTTTTTCTATATTTTAACATAAATTATATAGTTAATAAAGATAAAAAAATAAAAATCCTTACAGCTTTTTAAGATTTTTTTAAACTGTTTATTCTAAAATTACATTTTTGAAGAAAAAAAAAAGCAAAAGTTCCTTTTTATAACAAAAATGTAGACAAAAATATTTCAAAATATTAAATTAATTTGTATGCATTAATAAATTCTTTGGTGTAAGTTTTTTTAAAAAGTTCTATATTTTGTAAACATGTAAAAGAAAATGTATTTTAAAATCTTTTTATAATTTAAAAAAATTATGTATGCTATAAAGTGGTAAAAAAATTTCCAAGACATTTGAATTATGTAATTTTTTTAAACAAAATTATTTATCAATCGCATTATTTTCTGTTATTTGTGTTGTTATTGTTATTATTACGTTGTTTTCGGCTTAGAATTGATTTTATTTATGCTATTTGACTTTATGTTTCGTTGATGCATTTTACATAAATGCACGCTTCAAAGCTGCCGACCGGTAAATTATTTGCAAAGTGAAATCCGAAAATTTTAAAGACAATAATAAATAAATATTCCTGTTAAATATTTTTATAAAAGTGACCGTCATCCTTTAAAATTAGTAATATATTAGGCATGGCATTAATAATATATAGTTCTTCCTAACATTTCTTTCAACTGTTGTATTAAAAATAAGAAATTTTTCCACTCTAATTTAGATATAAAATTATTTTGAAAATCGTTGGCGCTTTAATTGAAGTCATAAAAAATACTTAAAAACTTCTGTAAGTCTAAAATTTCCTTGGATTAATTATTTTTAATTTTTAGATATTGTTTGTTTTCCTTTATCAAAAGATTCATTCATGTTTGTTTTTTTTTAATCTATGGATGTATCTGAAAAGTTTTCTGTTATTATTATTATTATTATTATTATTATTATTATTATTATTATTATTATTATTATTATTATTATTATTAATTTTTCGACTTTTTTTTTTACCCCTACATTTTTTGTCGTTTAGATTTCACTCAATATAAGTATGATAGATCATAACATTTTTGCACTTATAGAGCTATTGTTTTAAATTTATGAAGATAGTTTGAAGACTATGAAAACGTTCCATTAAAAACAAGTAAAAAAAATATTCTTACGGACTTTTTTCTATAATATTTGTTCTGAAAATCAATATCAAATCGTGCATATACTTTTGTGGATTAAAACACCGTTTGTCTGAAACCAGTCTCTAAAAAATCCCTTTTTGATTTCAATTCATATATTTTTAATAAAAGTTGATTTTTTTATATATATATAAATAAATATGCTTTCTACAATTAGATCTAACCCCTGAATAAAATTAAATACTGGCAACTTAAATGATACATATTTAATTTTAAAATAATTTTTTGGGAACTAAAATCCCATGACAGTAGATTCTAAAACACATTTTTGTGACGTCTTAATATTCCTAAAATTTAATTTTTTCTTCAACCTATAATGAGAAAAATTCCGCTAAGGATATAATTTCTTATTTATAGCTTAAATTTTTGCGATGATTTCTGTTTTAATTTGTTGTTAATTTTTGTGTAGTTTTTCCCAAATAAGAAATTATATATAAGTTTGATTGATTTCCGATAACTTTGAAAATATTTTTATAACATAATATTATTATTTTTATTGTCATTTTCATTACTTTGTTTCAAGTTAGCATAATAATATATTTAAAGTAATTATTTTGCTCATGTTAATTTTAGAATAAGATAAAAATATCCATATATATTTATGTTTGAGCATAATTTATGAAATTTTTTATACTCAAAATATGTCATATGTCAAGTTTCATTTCAAAAATGTACGAAGTCAGAATTTATTTATTTAAACCTATGGATTTATTTTAGGTTTAAAGAAAATAATTCCACATTTTACTTTTATGTAGAATATTAATAAGTTTTAGATTTTTTTTTCTTTCCACAAAGCTTTTTCTTTTTTCTAAAAAAAAAAAAAAAAAAAAAAAAAAGGTTGCATTATAATTAATTGTAATCGATTAGTAGAAAAATAATTGAAACATTTTTAACAGAAATACATAAATAAAAAATACAAAAACAAGATTTTTTTACATTGATAAAGATTGCATTTTCATGTGAAATATATTATTATGACATAAAAATTTGCTATATTCAATGCATGTAAATAATTTATAAGAATAAAAACATGATAAATTATCAAATATTTTATTTATTAAAACAATGCCATACATTAAAAAAAAAAGAAAAAAAAAAAAAAAGAATTTTTTTTTTTAAATTATTTGCTAAATTTTTCGTGGTCAAATATTGCATTATCGATCTTACCATCTTAAATCTTCACTTTATCCATGGATGGACTAAAATCATTACACAAATTTAATTTTAAAATGTGGACTTAGAATGTGAACTGTCCGATATCAAAGCAATACACGCTAACCATTGTCCGACTTTTAAATAAAAGTAATGCGGAATAAACCGCCTGATCAAGGCAAACTCCAGTTGCCGTTTTTCGCCGCTGCATCGATTTATAATTGCGGATTTAGAAAGCCTGGTCGTAATTTAAAAAAAAAATCACATTGACCACTGTGCAGATTTTTCCAACCTGAAAATTAAGTAATGTGGAATAATCGATCAAGGCAAATTTTAGTTGCCGTTCTTCACTTTTGCATGAATTTATAAATATGAATTTCAAAACCCTGGCCATAATTAAAAAAGAAATCATGCTGACCGTTGTGCAGATTTTTCCGACTTGAAAATTAAAGTAATGCGGAATAAACCATATTATAACAAGGCAAACTTTAGTTGCTGTTCTTCGTCATAAACTGTTTCGCTGCAAGGCTTTTTAAATGTGGATTTAAAAACCTGGACGATATTCAGAAAATCTCCACATTAATAATTGCAAGTTTTTTTTTCTTTCTTTCTTTCTTTCTTTTTTTTTTTTTTTTTTTTTTTTAACTGATTGGAAAAAAAAGTTGTTATTTTCGGCAGAGAATTGGAAAATCTAAAGTATACCTGGATCTTTTAATTGGTTGAATTCCGCAACTTATTTAATTTTATTCGTTTCCTGATTGGTCCAAGTTTAATGTCCAAAAACTGATTACTTCTGTTGTCACGATGAAAAAAAGAGTAATAAAAACTTATAAATAATTTAAAAACAAATTTTGATAGAGATTTCAAACAAATTTCACTAAAAAGTGCATTTTTTTCTACGCAATTGTGTAAATATTTAAAATGTGATAAGAAGTTGAAAATTTTGCAATTCCAAAAATTGGAAAGCTGAAATGTCATTTAAAATTTGTTTGTGATGGGTCTAGGAATATTAATGTTTAATCCATGTCGTACGTAATGTGAGGCGTTTAGAAGTCAGTCTGATTAACTCCATCCAATAAAAATGCACATTTTAAACTATTAAAGTTGTCTATCTTTAATCTACTGTTTTTTTGTTTTTGTTTATTTATTTATTTATTATTGATCAAGGAATATTAATGTTTAATGCATGGCGTACGTAATATATGACTCGTTATAGTTTTCTTAAAAATTATGTTCATTATTATTATTAGTTTAACTATAGAATTTATTTATAAGTCTTTATAATTTTAGTCCTTTGAAAATATCTTTTTCCAAATAGTCGTTATAATTTGTTAAATTCCATTTCATTTTAAAATATTTTTGTACTTTTACTAAACAATATTTTTTACCGACCTGTAAATAAAAATAATGCGGAACAAATTCTCTCAGATCAAGGCAAAATTCGGTTTCCGTTCTTTGTGAGCTGTATTCCTGCTTTAATTTATAAATATGTGCTCTTACATAGCATGGTCGATATTAAGAAAATTTTCAAGCTGAGCATTAAAACTCTTTTTTTTACTCCAACTTGCAAATAAAAAGAATGCAGAACAAACCGTCTCAGACCAAAGCGAACTTCAACTGCCATTTAAAGTCATAAACTGCATCACTCCATGAAATTATAAAACAAATAATGCATAGAACAAATCTAAACAACTAAAGTTTCTATAAATTAAGAAAAAAATTATAAATGTTGAAACTGTGATTAACAACATTTTTGTAAAATTGAAAATATTTTGATAATTCTTATAAAAAATATTTTATTTTCTTGTGACGTTGGTATATTGCTTAATTTATATAAAAAATATAAATAACCGAATTAGCTTTTTTTAAGCCAACTTATTTAATAGCTGAAATATTCTATTTTTCACATGTCCTAAAATGTAAAACTGAATGTCATAGGCATGTTTTCGATACATTAAACATATAATCTTCAAATTCATTACAAACATAACTGTCGTGTTTAATTTTTGGTTAAAAATATATGATACATTAAAATAAATAAACTTAAGCACGCGGGCAGTTTTATTTATTATTTTTTATTTAATTTTTAAGGAAAAAATGCCTCTCATCAATTGATTTTTCGGCAATTTTTATCGAGTATTTTTATTGAGTTCTTATTATTACTGAATTTTTTCACATTCCAAAGCCATTGTTTGATATTCTCATAAGAAATACGATTTTAACTTAGGTTTAAAACTTTTAGCCTGAGAAAAAAATTTTGTCTTCTGCTTTTTTTTTTTTTTTTTTTTTTTTTTTTTTTTTTGAAAATTTATGGAATTTTTCCTGCGATTTTCATCTTATTTCAGCTTTTCTGTCTTATTAATACAATATTTCGTTTTCAGTCTTCAAGTCCAAAATAGTAAAATTTGTTCTTTTTAAAATAAATTTATTAGTAATTTTTGCAGCGATTTTTAAGTTTTACCTATTTTTTATTGCGATTTTTATGGTTTTCTTGCGTTTCATGCGAGGTACTCGAACAACACCGGGTAGTAAACAAAAGGCTAAAAAACCAAGACTTAAAAATTTCTATAAGCTTTATTAAAGAAGACAGACGTTCTCATAATTTAATTATTTTAAAAATGAAAAAGAAAGTAAAAAAAAAATGGACGATTTATTACTTTATTTAATGAGTTACGCAGATGTGCTTATTAAAATGTAAAATATATTTGAATGTGTAATTATTATTCTAAGTATTTTACTAATGCCATGAGACTACTACTTTAAAAAGTAATTATTTTTCAAAGTTAAACAAATTTTAAAACAGTAATTATAATTACTTTTAAACAAAAAAAAAAAAACCTTAGTATTTAAACCCATTTTTTTGAAAAAAAAAAGGAGTTTATAACTGAATAAAAAATTTATCTAGTCTCCAACAGTAAATCTACATGACAGTTTTGGGTAATTAAAATTTGTAGAGAAAAGAGATACTATATAACTATTTAAAGAATTCTACCATACTATACATTGAGGAAAACTTAATTATGATAGTAAGCAAATGACATGTATAAAAGCTTAAACAACAACAAAAAATTCTTTCTGTCCAATTTTTTTTCAACCATTGTTTATTAAGCAAACTCTTTAAAAAATTTTAATTTCTTTTAAACAGATTTAAAGTGAGACCTTTTTTATTTGTTCCCGAGTAATTAAGAACTTTTCAAAAAGTCATATTATACCTACTATTTTTAGAAGAAAAATAAGTAAATGCAGTATCATGTGAGTATAAGCGTTTTGTTTGGTGTCATATAAAGAAAAGCACATTTTAACTGCAAAATTATTTTTTTAAACTGATGTTTAGTTTTAACGAAATGTCAGATTTGAATATTTAATTTTATTATGATTTAAAGTTAAATTTGAATCAGACTTTGCTTTAAATATATAATAATTAAAAATACATATATAATAATAAATTTTAGAAATTATTTAAATACAACCTGACATCATAAAATTCTTTAAACTAGTATGTTATGGCCACCTTACAAATATATCCTGAATAAACCAAATAAAAATTTTCTTAGATCTCAACAACAGATATTGAATGGAAATGCATTCTCGTATTCAGGATGCTAAGTGTGAATTTTTGTTGAGTTTTATGCATTTAAATTAGTGATTCGTACAAATTAGCGAATTTTTGCAATTCTTCTTCCATGAATGCAATCAAAATTGAATGACAATATACTCCTAAGATGATTAGATGACTATTCGAATATTTGATAGAAATGTGGATGCTGATATTATCAATTAAATTAAGCAAAATCCAACGGAACTTTACGTTTAGTATATTGAA
The DNA here is from genome assembly GCA_964019185.1 of Maratus speculifer. Taxonomy (NCBI): domain Eukaryota; kingdom Metazoa; phylum Arthropoda; class Arachnida; order Araneae; family Salticidae; genus Maratus; species Maratus speculifer. The sequence goes on along the minus strand of OZ025296.1, from coordinate 251,049,539 downwards.
TATGGGAATACGGTGCCATTTAATTTTGATTGCTGATGGTATCTAAACGGGTTTTAATCGGATTTCTACCGAAGATAATTTCACAGTGTCCATAATATACTAGTTCAGTTCGTTGAATTGCGTAAAATTAAACCGTAGATATAAGCATCATATTAATCAAACAAATCGTCGATTAACAGTGCTCTCTATTAAGGGTGAGGATTTTTAACGGTTCACATACGATAGAATTTCGTATGGAATTTTATTCTATTCCACATAATAGCTCGTGCGTTAGACGCCGACAAAAATATTTTTTCACACAAAGACACACAAACAGGCTAATAGACAGACATTTTCTAAAAACCGTCAAATCATGCTCAGAGCCTTCTAAAAGATATAATACCGTCGAAAACCGGAATTCGAAATTTTCACAAAGCCCTTTTTTTAATGTAAAATAAAAATGCACATCTTTGAAAATATAATTGCAATAGCAAAGATTCTTATAAATCATGTATCGTATATATCGACAAACTAAGTGAAATTGTATCTATGAATACACATATCCTACAAACATAGAGTTTCAAGGAACCGAAGAAATGCTTTATTTTAGGAAAATTTCCGCCTTTATAGATAATCTGTCTTTTTGATTTACATCCTAATCTGTTCTATGGGTCATTCAAGATTTCCCGTTTAAAATGGATTACTTTATACACATTACGTTTCAACTGGTATTTTGTTAGAATCACACAATAAAGATAAAAAACATACAACTAAATGATTCCCAAAATATGAATTTTTATTGTTACGCTTAAGAAGCTAATTCAGTCAGACGAAAAGATTCGTTCATTAATGGTTACCCTATGGAAGAAAATTAAAAAGATATTTCGGTTAAATTTCAATAATTTTAAAGGATTTATTTTCATTTTGGCGTTGGATATCTGAGATGATCCTGTACAAATACTGTTTTTTTTTTAATTTTCACGAAGTTCATTGTAGATATTTTCATGAAGGTGTTTTAACTTTCGATACCACTTACGAAAAAGAAATTGTCCTTATAAAAAATATCTGTAAATAATATCAAAAAAGTAAAGTAAAAAAAATCCTTTATGCAAATTAATCTCAGTTTTCCAATTATAGAATACATATATATTTAAAAATATTGTATTGCAATTGAAATATCTTTATAAGTTTCTTCCAAAGGATTAGCTTTAGGTTTCTTAGGTTTTCTGAAGAAGCCTCTTAATGCAAAAATACATAATATTAAAATGCTAAAATAAAACCTATGTAATATTCACATAACTTATTATATTGCTTTAAAACAAAACAGATTGCTTAAATGATTTTCTTTCTTTATTTTCTAAATGTCAGGAGAAAAGGTTAATTTCTACTGTCTAAACAAAATAAAACACCAAGAAGCAAAAATCTTACACAGTTTTACCTAAAGAAATAACAATTACGAAGATACTTTTCAAACATCTTTTAAGTAATTTGTTTTTCTCACGAATATTTACACTGTCACACAAGATTATCATGCAAATTAAAAAATAGAAATGTGTGTTTTACGCTTTCATTCGTATTTATTTTCCATAATTGTTGAATTTCTTTTGTCGTGGACTTCAGAAAACGCAATATTTACAGTTTATTACTTTTGTTTTTACACATTTTAAAAGCATCTTAATTGTATGGCTTAAAATCATCTTAAATCGTGTCTCTGCATATTCTCAAACTTATTTTGTATTTCCTATTTAAGGTCTTGTTCTGAGTGCAAATTCAAATTTCATATATGTGAATAGCTGAAATTGCATTAGATTTATATTTTAACTTTTTGCTTGTTTCTAAGTTGCATTCTCATTATATTTGTATTTTTGTATTTTTTCTGTTAATTGTTAAAAAACCCATTCAACTATGCTAATCCCATGAAAGAAATTTCTAAAGATATCTGGGTTGCATTTTAATATTTTTAATATTTTTTAATTTTTAATTTTTTTTTTCATTAGATAGCTGAAATTTCCTTTACAAAGGCTACCTGATAAGTACACCTGATGATCCTGTACAAAGACTGTTTTTTATTTTTTATTTTTACGATGTTCATTGCAGATTTTTTTCATGAGGATGTTTTCACTTTCGAAACCGGTTTCAAAAAGGAAACTGTCTTTAACAAATATATATATATATATATATAAACAAAACCGAAAAAGTAAAAAATAGTTTTCATACATATCGATTTCAGCTATCAAATATAAAAAAAATCTTTTAAAAATATTGTAATACAACCAATGTATCTTTATAAATTTCTTTCATAGGATTAGCATTGGTACTTTTCTCTTCTCAGAAGCAACATCTTAATGCAATAATACAGAATGTTAAAAATCTAAAATAAAACCTATATCATATTCACATTGCTTACTATATTGCTTTAAAAGAAACTGTATGTTTAAAAGCTTTTCCTTCTTTACTCTCTAAATGACAGGAGAAAAGGTTAATGTACACTGTTCAAACGAATAAAACACCAAGAAACAAAAATCTAACACTGTTTTAAATTAACAAGCACTTTTTACAAAGATGCTTTTCAAACTTCTTTTAAGTAATTTATTTTTCTGGCGAATATTTACACTGTCACACAAGATTATAATGCAAATTAAAGAACAAAAATGTGTGCTTTATGCTTTCATTCGTATTTATTTTCATAATTTGTTAAATTTCGTTTGTCATGGACTACAGAAAACGCAATATTTATAGTTTATTACTTTTGTTTTTACACATTTTAAAAACATCTTAATTGTACGGCTTAAAATCATATTAAATGTGTGTCTCTGCATATTCTCAAAGTTATTTTGTATTTCCTATTTAAGATCTTGTTCTGAGTGCAAATTCAAATTTAATATACTTGAATAGCTGAAATTGCATTAGCATTTATATTTTAACTTTTTGCTTGTTTCTATGATGTATTCTCAGTATATTTGTATTTTTACATTTTTATTGTTAATTGCGAAAAGACCCATTTACTAATGCTAATCCTATGAAAGTAATTTAGAAAGATATCGGGGTTACATTTTAATATTTTTAAATGTTTTTTTTATTATTATTATTGGATAGCTAAGATTCATCTTCTACAAAGACCGTTTTTTATTTTTACGATGTTCATTGCAGATTTTTTTTCATGAGGAGGTTTTCACTTTCGAAACCGGTTTCGAAAATTTTCCGTATAAAAATATCTGTAAACAAAATCGAAAAAGTAAAAAACAGTCTTTTTATACATCAATCTCAGCTATGCATTGATTTTTTTTTTTTTTTAAATATTGTATTTTAGCTGAGATATCTTTCTAAACGTCTTCTTTGGGATTACCGTTAGATATTTCCACTTGACTGTAGTTAATTCTTAATTCAAAAATGCTGAATGTTAGAATGCTAAAATAAACTTAAACAATATTCATATAAATTATTATATTGCTTTAAAACAAAACAATATGTTTAAATGCTTTCCTTTGTTTATTTTCTAAATGACAGGAGAAGAGATTCCTTTCAACTGTTTAAAGAAAATAAAACACGAAGAAACAAAAGTCTTACACAATTTTACCTAAAAAAAACAGCAATTACAAAGATGCTTTTCAAACTTCTTTTAAGTAATTTATTTTTCTGACGAATATTTATGCTGTCACACAAGATTATCATGTAAATTAAAGAATAGAATTGTGTGCTTCACGCTTTCATTCGTTTCATTTTCTATAATTTGTTAAATTTCGTTTGTAGTGGATTACAGAAAACGCAATATTTACAGCTTATTACTTTTGTTTTTCCACATTTTAAAATCACCTTAATTGTGTATTTAAAAGCATCTTAATTGCGTGTCTCCACATATTCTCAAATTTATTTTGTGTTTCCTATTTAACATCTTGTTCTGAGTACAAATTTAAATTTCATATCTTGAATACTGGAAACGCATTAGCATTTACATTTTAATTTTTTGCTTGTTTCTAAGTTGCGTTCTCGTTGTACTTGTTTCTTTGTATTTTTACTGTTAATTAAGAATAATTTTTAACAGTAAATTTTGTTACAAAATATCTAATTAGTTTTTAATAAAAGCATGAAAGCTTAAAGTTTTGTCTTTATTTCCATCAATGAACGAGAGATAAATTTAAAAAATGAAATTTTTTTAAATGCAAAATTAATAGCGTTAATACTAAAAACTTTATTTACATTTACAATAGCACCTATCAGATAAAATATTTTAAATTTATAAAAAAAGAAATAGTAAAATCCCATTTTAAAACAAGCTCGAAAAAATTTTGTAAATACTTACAGCTCATTGCTTTTGTTTTTCTATATTTTAAAAGCATTTTAATTGTGTAACTCTACATTTTCACAAAGTCATTTTGATTAAAATTTCATATAGTCGAATGGCTGAAATTGCATTAGCATTAGCATTTACATTTTAACTTTTTGCTTGTTTCTAAGTTGCATTCTCCTCACATTTATATTTTATGCATTTTTACAGTTAATTAAGAATTACTTTTAAACAGTAAATTTTGTCAGAAAATATCTAATTAATTTTTAATAAGACAATGACAGCTTAAAGTTTTTGTCACTATTTCCATCAATGACAGAGAATTAAATTTAAAAGATGGAATTTTTTAAAATGCAAAATTAATAATGTAACTTTTAAAAACTTTATTTACATTTACAATGAAACCTGCTAGATTAAGTGTTTCGTATTAATAAAAAATTAACAGTAAAACTCCATTTTAAAGCAAGACAGATAATTTTTTGTACGCTTACTGCCAGCTTCCTAACAATAAATTCGGTGCTACTTGATTATTCCGTCGACCAAAAAACTTTCTCCAAACTGTAAGACTAAATACCAACAACAGCTGATCATAAATGTCATATTCATTTGAAATAAAACATTTTACACGTTTTTGTTATGCCATCAAATAATTTTTATTTCGAAGTTTTATTTGTATTTTTATTAACGTTATATTAATTTATTTGTTTTTTGTTATTTAAAATTAAAGTTGTGTCAATATGTATAATTTGGCGAATAATTTGAAGATTTATATAATTTGGTGAAATTGGTCAACAGGATAATCATGTAGTACCGAAAATCCTGTTTCGTTTATTATCAAACAGTTTTTTTTTTACTTTTCATCTTCAGATCTTTACATTGATTGATCCAACTTATAAAATGATGCAAACACTAAAAAATAAATAAATAAATAAATAAATAAATAAAAAAGTGCTAATTGTAAATGATGATCGATAAGTCAGTACAGTTCACTGTTTTATTTATCACCGCTGTCTTGGTCGAATAATTTCCGTCTGGAAACATATTTACTAGATGTGACTGTTGTTTAATGTTCTTTGTGCTTGTTTGAATCTTTTTCTGATTTATCTACAGAATTAATATTATTACTTACATAATTACGCATGACGCTGATCCCTAAAAGGAAAATTGCATAATACTAATTTTTATCGTAAATTTCAGTAATTATTTTTATTAACTATACGTCAATTGTAGACAAATCTTTAGAATTTAAAAGATGTAAGATTTATGCTTATCAATTTATGTAATCGTCTTTGTTATTTCTTATTTTGTTTAAAATCGAAAATTAACGAACATTCAAAAATCTTTATTTTAAATCTCTAGTTAAAGAAGATTCGTTAATTGAAACTTTTTACGAATAGATTTGAAAGTATAAAAGCATTCGTTGTTGTCTTCCTAAAAAACAGCTTTCGCTTAGAGACTTAATAAAAAATAGCTTAAATATTAAATTCGAATTTAACTGAATGTATGTATTTTTTAAACTAGACTTTTTTAGCTCAGTTTTTATTATATTAATTGAAATTCTGGAAACTATGGATAGCGCTGAAGAACATTTCATAATGACTATATATCGGTTGGTAGTAATATAAATATCTTTATTTGGGACTTTTGTAACGAGAAGAAATATCGCGAATGAATCAAAAATTAGTGCACTTATTATTTGAGAAGGGAAAACAACAATTTAACAATAAAAAAATTAGCAGCAATAACCGCCAACAGATGGTGCTACGGGTTCTGTTAGGGCAAAAGGCTTTGTAATCATCAGCGAAATAAAAAAGCAATCATTTCTCCCAGTATGGTTGCACAAAATGCCACTCAGTATGCCAGATCGAGCTTTAATTTTAAAACTATTCTACGTACTGAGAAAAATGTCCGAGAAAAATTACCATTTCTTGGTTTTGATGATGAGGGCAAGAATATTTTCTCAGACAGGACTCGTAGCGTAATCTGTTGGCGGTTATTGAAGCTATTTATTTTATTTTATTCTTCTTCTTCTTTTTTCTCAAATAGTGAATACACCGATTTTGGTTTCATTCGAGTTATTTCTTCAAGTTAGATACAACTCCATATAGAGGTATAGTCAATTGCCTCTAATCCGCTACTGTATAATCCGCAAACACCTATAATCCGCACTATAATTCAGATGTACACAAACAGTTAAAAAAATTTTTAAAGCAAGATATTGTGTACTTTAACCATAAAGAAAATAAAAACACAAATGTGATGAATTTATTAAGAAATTTTTAATATATTCTGCATTCTTTAGAAGGGAATGTTTTATGTATAATGAAAATAACTATTTCCCATCTTTATTATGAATGAACTGCTGGCTACATAAAATATAAAATTACTTTTGAAGACGTGTTGACTCTGAAAGATAAATGTCTTATATTTTTAGAGAAACAAGCTTTTGTTACTGATCATGAAATTCAAATTCTTAAAAGAATTAAGGATTAAATTACAGAGTAAAAAGCAAACACTATAAGGCAAGCAAACAGCAATGTTCGAAAGATTTCAAATAAGTAGATATGTTTTCTATTAATTTTATATTATACCATTTAAAGAAATTTTAATATTCAATGTAAGGCTTTCTTAAGCAATTTCTTTCATTTGTATGTTGATTATTTACAATATAATTACTATATTTTGTAATAAATTCCAAATGTAAAACTGTAAAAAAAAAAAAAAAAAATAAAAAAATAAATAAATAAAATATATATATATATATATATATATATATTGCAAATTCCTTAGTTTCAACTTGTGCGGATTAGAAGGAATGTACTGTGCTTATATTAGAACCTCGCTGTATTTATTAAACAATTTAGTTGTTTACACCTTCATACTTTGTTATGTATATCGCCCTTCATACTTTGTTATGTTTACTTTAAAGAACAAAACTATTCATCTTACGCAATTTCTTTAGATACAAATTTTATTTATTTATTTATTTTTAATTTAGCTCACATATTGTTCTGATAAATAAATGATCTACTTTAAAAACTGAATTTCAAAGTGTTTTTCCTCCTTAAATATGAATTCCCCAGGGAGTTAAAGTAGCCTTACTATGATTAATTACTACACACTAATGCAATATTTATCTTTAAAATTTATCAATAAAATTTAAAAGTATTGATAACTGGATTCGATGTTCCTTCATGTCAGGATCTGATAGCACCTGTGCTAAAGAATGTAATGTCTACTCTTTCTCTATTTGAATATCTAGTATATTGTATGGTTGTGTACAGAATTTCCAAGGTGACATTCCCTCTTCGTGGAAAGGGGAATTGCCAGCTAATCCTTTACAGGTGGTGTGTTAGAGAAAGGAGATGGTTCAGAGGCATGTCCATCTGTCAGTGAAGTATGCGGATGATGAACAGATTAGCAGCATGTCACTAGGCAAGAAAGGAGTGAGGGAAGGTGCCCAATGGGAAAGCTCCAGAGGGGGAAAGCAGTGATTTGGAAAGGGCAAGTTTGTCTCAGATCATTGATTCCGTACCTAGGTGTCGTACCTAGAGGTTGCTCTGGGTGGAAGAGCGTAAAGTGTGCGTTTTCTGGTGCGCAAAGGACACAGACATCCTTATGTTTAGTACTCTGGGCTAAGAAGTGCAGGCCCAGTATACTTGTGTTGGGAGACTCAAGGTTGAGCTCCAAAAAAGTGAATTTAACGTGTATTGAGTGTGAGGTGGAAATTGTAATTGGAATAGTACACAACCAATCTTTACGGTATCTAATTTAATGTTGAACCGGATCACCTATATCCGAGTTGTAGTTGTATATATTTGTAAATAGCGTATTTTGTGTGTACATATATTCTTAATAAACTGATAATTCAGTTATTAACGTAAGTCTTCATTTACACCAATCTCACAGTGGGTGACCGATATCACCTAGTAATATCGGTGGTGGCAGCTATATCTACCACGGACATTCTTCAAAGTTGTGTGGACTGAGGGGAACGTCCGACACTTCATATTAATCAATGTATCCCCGTAAAATCAAGCAGCAATCGCAAATTTATGTAAATCAAGAGATTGGAACAACATGAACACAATTCTTGAATATGAAGAACCGTTGTGGTACTAAATTACTCATAATATTTAAAATGCCCGGAAAGTAAAGAGCTATCCATAAATGGTGTCACACTTTTTTTCAAAAATTTTGACCCCGTTCTCATTTTGTCACAAATTGTCGCACTTCACTATACCCCCTCCCCTTCTTGTCACATGTCACGTATTATACAACCCCATATTTGTAGCAGAAACAAAACACTACCTTACAGATAATGCTTCACATTTTATTTTTAAACTTTAAATATATGTGTTTCAATTGCATTTGTAAACATAACAATAAAAATTACGCCTGTTCTTATTTTGTATGAAATATGATTAAGGTTTTTACAGCAAAAAACATAATTAATATACAATAATAATAAAATATTATTATGAAAAAACAATCAAAAATAGTAAATATTTTGGAATTTTAAATACAATTTAATGTATTTGGATTTACACCTTATATTTACTGTAGCAACACAAAATACTTTAACTTCAAAATTTAATGTACTGAGTTTTAATGCTTTTATTTTAACCAAAATGTGTTATATCACTTTTTTTACCCCTTCCCCCCCCCCTTGTCACAAACTGTCTCAATTTCATGCCCCTCCCCCCATTCTTTCCTCCCTCCAAGCCTGACAATATTTGTAGACAGCCCCTAATACGATAAGTTTATATTTTGAATTAAATATTTTTATATATAAACTATTATTATTTATGTATTCAGAGAAAACTCTTCCAGCTTGTTGAGATGTTGCTGTTTGATTTACAAATTCATGTAAATTATTCTAAAGAATTTATTAAATTTACACATCAAAGGTATAGTAAATAATTAATTTCAGCATAAAAAATTTTATGTATTGAACTTTTTTTTTTTTTTTTTTTTTGGTAGGGATTTTAAATAAATATCTTCATTTTTAAGAATAAAGTCTTTTGTTGCCAAATGATTGTAACTTAAATACAGGGTGTTTCGCTACCAGACCGACATACTTTGAGGGATGATAGTAGACATGAAAACAAACATTATTAAATAGGAAACCATGGGCGCAAACGTCTTCTGTAGGAGCTAGGGACCATTAAAGTTTGAGGTCCAAAATTTCAAACGATGATGAAAAACGGAAAAAAGGGTCAATTTGCGGTTTTCACTAAAACATTCTTTATATCACGTTTTTCTTTGAAAAATTTTTTAAAGGTTATGTTCAAAAATTGTCGATAGAGGGCGCTTTAGACTTTAGAGTAACGAACAGTTACTTTTTACCGCTGTTTTGTGTATGGGGTTGAAATTATTCTAAAGTTTAGATTTTAACTTAAATTTTAAGCCCAAAATCGGAAACAATGGGAACGGGTAACTAGCGAAAATTAAACTGTGAACAGAGGGGGAAATTTTAAGCGCTCATAAATATTGGACAAACAAATCGATTTTGTTGCAGGTTGCGTGTAAGTCATTCCCTTGGTAATTGTTTTATTCAAAATGACGTACAGCTTTGGTGCCCTCATTTTTGATAGAGGGCGCTTCCGACACATCTTTGACATTTCAGTGGCATTACTCCTGAGTGTTTTACTACCAGACCATCATACTTACAGGAAGTATTAGGGATACAAAGACAACTTGCGATCGCATAGGAATGTAACGTGGGAAATGCATTTTTTGCAAGTTACGGTTAAAGGAAGCAGTGAAAAAAGGTAACAGGAACAGCAGAGAAAGAGCGACACGTTAATGTGACAGAAAACAGTTTATTTAAAGGTTTTACTGGAAAAGGTGTTTGAAATTACGGCCAGAAGTAGTCCGGTAAGTTTGACAGCGACGGTAAATGGCGCTAAACGGTAATGCGCCTGCGCAGAGATCACTTTGAAGTGATCATTCGCGAACCGGTTCCAAAGGTAGCAGAATGAAGTATTTGAACGATGAACAGCACGATAGGGCTCCTCCACATTTTACCAATGACGTTTGCCGACACTTCAAAGTATTATATGGACAGTGGTGGATAGGTCGTGGTAGCCCGGATCATTGGTCTGCCAGATCGCCGAACCTATCATGTATGGACTTCTTTTAGCTGGGGTAGGTCATATGAAAAATTGGGTGTATGAGACTCCCGTACCATCAGTTGAAAACCTCGGAGTTGGTACCTCTGTAGCTGCCAAAAAACTATCAGAGATGCCAGGAATCTTTCAAAGCGGAGGCATTCCACGTGACGCCGCTGTCAAGCATACCGGACTACTTCTGTTCGTAATTTTGAACACCTTTTCTAGTAAAACCTTTAAATAAACTGTTTTCTGTCACATTAACGCGTCGCTTTTTCTCTGCTGTTTCTGTTACTTTTTTCTCTTCTTCCTTTAACCGTAACTTGCAAAAAATGCATTTCCAACGTTACATTCCTATGTGATTCCAAGTCCTCTTTGTATCCCTAACACTTCCTGGAAGTATGATGGTCTATTAGTAAAACATCCAGGAGTAATGCCACTAAAATATCACAGATGTGTCGGAAGCACCCTCTATCAAAAAATGAGGGCACCAAAGCTGTACGTCATTTTGAATAAAATAATTACCAAGGGAATGATTTACATGCAAACTGCAACAAAATCGATTTGTTTGCCCAATATTTATGAGCATTTAAAACTTCCCCCTCTGTTCACAGTTAAATTTTCACTAGTTACCTAATCCCAATGTTTCCGATTTTGGGTTTAAAGTTTAAATTAAAGTCTAAACTTTAGAATAATTTCAACCCCATACACAAAATAGCTTTAAAAAGTAACTGTTCGTTACTCTAAAGTCTAAAGCGCCCTCTGTCGACAATTTTTGAACATAACCTTTAAAATTTTTTTCTAAGAAAAACGTGATATAAAGAATGTTTTAGTGAAAACCGCAAACGAATCGACCCTCTTTTCCGTTTTTTATCATCGTTTGAAATTTTGGACCTCAAACTTTAATGGCCCCTAGCTCCTACAGAAGACGTTTGCGCCCCATGGTTTCCGATTTAATAATGTTTGTTCTCATGTCTACTATCATCCCTCAAAGTTTGTCGGTCTGGTAGCGAAGCACCCTGTATTTATTAAGCTGATTGCAAATTAAAATATTGGTATGCATATTTTAAATAAAATTTTCTAACATAATATATTCTTAATTTTAGGTGGGCTGTTCAACATTTATTGTCCCTAATGCGTATAAAATTTTTAAATAAATAATATCTTTATGTATTTATAACGCTTTTTAAGTAATTATTCGTATATTTTAAAATTTATATTACAAAAATATTCGAACTGTGATGGTTGGTGTGAAATATCTAAGTCTAAAATCTCAGATACCTATAAATTTTAATCTCAGAACCATAGCTGCTACATTAACATACATTTGAATAGAGGGGTGAACTTTTGAAGACCTATTTTTTGAGTGTTTTTTTTTCTTTTTTCTAAAGAGCGGATGATTGGGAAAAGCTGATTTGGAAATTATGGGCCAGATTTGTGACAGTGGATGAGAAGTGGCCAAACCACTATGACCCCGAGTTCAAATGACAGTAGCCATATCTCATCCGCTGTCACAAATCTAGCCCAAGGAGTTCGAATCCAACATTGCACTCCCATCCCTCCCTCTTTCACTCCTTCATTAATTGCTATTGACACTAATAGCCTGTTTTTATTTACTATCTAGAGCAGTGCTTCCCAAACTTTTTTTTAGTTCACGTACCCCTTTCTTAGGTTTTTCATTTTGGAGTACGCCCATTTCTTATAAACATACCCCTTTCCCCTCCTCCTATATTGAGCCACATGACGCAAACATGTTTTTTTCTTCATTCGTATTTTTTTTTTATCACAACCATTTAATAAAGCAATACAAATTACATTATCATTTCTGAGATCTTTGTTACTTTATTAGCTTTATGACTTTTTAAATCAGTTTGTGATTTACGCCATTACCGATATTATTTTCACATACTTCCACTGGTACGCGCAATTCAGATTAAGAACTGCTGATCATAAAAAAAAAAAATCTCAATCGATTTTTTAAAAATCTACAGTGTATTTTACTCTTAATGAAAAAGGTATTTACTATGAAAATTATATAAATTATATTGTTTTGTATACATAAATATTTCTTATCGATTTGTCAACAAATCCTTAATCTGCGTTTCAGAATTCAGCGATTTTTTTTAATACAATAGTTTAAGTTTTACCCACAGAAACCCACAGAACTGTCTCTCAAATTTGATTGCCCCTTTCCTAACACTTTCAAACATAGTGGGGAAATGTTCTTGACTGTCTGACCGCTCGTCTTCTAACTCGCGTAAATAGAGTCCGATTGTCTTGAAACTTATATATGTTATTGGGAATTTACTAAGACATGTTCGGTATTGAAAATGAAGTTTTTTGCATTTTCGGTTCATTTACAGAGCCACTCTAAGAAATTACAGTCTTTTGTAGAAAATCGTTTGCCGTGTATTTTAATGATATTATACTATTTTAAACATATTAATATTGACATACATCAAAGGGTATATTATAAGATTCTTGTTAAAGAACTTATCGTTCATTTACAGAGACACACAAAAAGTTTTGACTATAGAAGAAATTAAGCAATAATTGAACTATTGAAGCCTACAGACAATAATTGCTGGAAGAGCATTTTCAGTTGTGATATGCATTTTTAAATGTAACTATATTTTTAAATATTAAATGGTCTGCGTAAATTCTATATATAATTTACATGGTCGCACAAGAGTTCTCAACAACATCTGTTTATTGACGAAAATTGCTAGAAATTGCTGCAAATGTTCTGTGCTTTTAATTGCTTCTGTGCTAATCTTTCTGTGCAAATCTTTGCTAAAAATTAAAAAAATTAATTTTTATCATACTATGTAGTACGCGTATATAACTGTTGAAAATAAAAATGGTTGCACTAAAAAAATCCCATATTTTAAGGACATTTCATTGTATAAACAGAAATTGGGTTTTTAAATATGTTACACGTTTTCCTGAAGAAATAATTTATACAAGACAGGTTAAATTAGGTCTCGAAAATTCCATCTTTCAGATAGAATTTCTGGCGATCGTAGAAACTATTCGATGATCAGAGAACTCGAATCACAACAACATCACATTCTATTCAGATAAACTACTCAAGTCCGCAGGCGCTGGAAAATATATTTATTTCTGAAAATCTTGTTCAAATTATAATATAAGCTCTGCATCATTCCTTCAAGGCCTTCTATTTTCAGTGAGTGAGTGACGAACTAGCTAACGTGGCAGATCTTGGATAAACATCAGGTTTTTAAACCATATCCATCTTCATATCTTATAAAACAACTAAATATCTCTCTAACTTTAACACTAGCAAGAAGAGTAGGATCATTCCAAAATTGGAGGCTGTACATACAGCTTACTTCAAATAATAAGCTTTTATTATGCCGCAGAAATATTTATGGATTCACGGCAAATCACGGGCCATTTCCGCCACATTTTTATGATTTTAATAAGTTTTTTCTTCTAACTGCACCCGTGGCGACATAGGAAGTGCGTTGCATTATATCCTTAACTGTACCTTAACCTCACACTTTCTCCTTAGAAAGGCACAATCAACATCATTATCGCCATGGATCTCCTTAGTCTTCAAGAAGTCAAACCTACTCCAGAAAATTATAAATTTTGTTTGACTAATTAAGCATAATCAATACATATTTCAAAATGTCTTGTTATCAACTGAATAAATATTTAGTTAGCTTTATATAATTTTTTCATTACAACTTCCACAGACTATGAACTCATCTATGAAGAAATCAAATTTAAATAATCTGTAACAGTAAATTTTGCCTGTTTCTAGGGTGAGAGATTTTTAATGTGCATCGTTGCGTCGGTGTGGTAGAGTTTTTGCCCTTGGGTAGCTCTCCTCACCTAATTGAACCTTGTTCATTTATAAATTTCTCCCAAGGATTGCATTTATCTTTAAAGCCGAAACTGAGTTCGGGGGATGGCCACCTCTTATCATCTTTAGAAATCATTTTTTAAATTAGTAAACAGTACCGTTTGTTATGGTATTCTGAATATGTTGGAAAGTGTTTGATAATCTATGCTATGCGCATGATTTTTTTTTGTTCTTGTTTTATTTTTATTATTTAGATTCCTCTTTTATCTTATGGTTAAAAAAAACTCTTTGGAGAACTTCGAAATATTCTGTGCAAAATTTCTCTATTAAAAAAAAAAAAAGGAAATAAAGTATAGTATTAATTGATCAAGCAAGATAATTACAAAGCTGTTAAATGTAGATTAGAATTTAATTAAATCACGCTTAAACATAGTTATCAGACGAGATTAGCACTTATGTTTAACTGCATTGTTGACTAAATCGACAAGTAGCTTTTTGATAACAGGTTGACAGATTCTTACATTACTTCAGTTTAAACCACGGACAATTCAATTAATTCCTATTATCTAAACTTGATCATTAATTTGCTGATATAAAACCAATGATCAGCTAGTTAAAGTGAATGACAGGAATTAAGAGTAAATCAGCAAGCGTTTATACTAATTATTTATGGTTAAAATTTGAAAAACTGTTTGAGAACTGGTGTATCATTTGAATTAAGATCATAGTCAATAAAATTAAAACTATTATTCTTCAAATTAAACAAATACAAAGTTAAACAAAATAATGCAAATAAAATTTGAATCAGCAAAATAATTATTAATTACTTAGTCCTTAATCAATTCTTGTTTTTGAATGTTTCATCAGATCGGTAAATGTAGCTATATCTATTTATTGATTTATATTCGCATCGTTTCTAAATAGTTTATTTTTACGCATACTGAATAAATTAATTATTTATTAACTTTAATTTAAAGTTTAATTGATAAATTTATACTCAAAATCATTTTAACTTGTATGTGCTTTAAATATAACAGTGCAAATAGATAACGTAACGCGGAAATAAAATACGCTCTTAATGAGATATATTGCATTTTTAAAGAATAGTTCCTGCGCATAGTTCGGAGAGTATTTCAACATTTATTTGATTAATTGTTAATGCCGAAAGTTTTATTTTTAAAGATAAGCTAGAATTTTTCAGCAAACTGGAACGAATTGTTTGCCGTGTTCATAGTTCTGAATTTTAAAGGAATGGGTTGAAATTCCAAGATGCAAATTAATGAAATATGGGGTTTGTCGAGCAAATTCGTTCTAACATATTTCTAGACATTATTTTATTTATTCAACCATTAATCACATTGAAATCTGCAGTTACTAAGCAAGATGGGGGATAAAAATTATATTTAATGAAAGCAAATTATGTTTTGTATCAAATTTTTATATTAAATCCATAACAAGTGAATCCATTGAAATTTATACGCTTAACCTTTCAGGAGCAAACCACTTCTATTCATAAAATGCTGAAATGATTAGATGACACCAGGATTTAAAAATAAATTTATTTCTAAACAGATAAAAGCTTCCATTCGCGTACTTGATAAAATTAATTTTTTCCTTTCAAAATTCTGGTGTCATTGTGGCATTTCGCAATTAAAATTAAGTGGGATATATTTTATCCCACCGCCTTTCAAGGGGTTAAAGAGTTTGTTTGCAATGATGCTGTTTCTTTTATTATTTTGAGTTATGGTTAGAGTTAATAAATAATGCATGCATCCGATTTTCATAACATTTGAAATGACTCGACAAAATTATGTAATAATTATAAGTTTTAAATTTCAAACGATTAAAACGCATTTGAAACTTTTTCCTCATTGATCGTAATATAACGGAATACTTTTGATCGTCACTGTAATTGATTTATGCATTCGATTTTCATAACATTTGAAATGACTCGACAAAATTATGTAATAAATATACGTTTTAAATTTCAAACGATTAAAATGCATTTGAAACTTTTTCCCCATAGATCGTAATGTAACGGAATACTTTTGATTGTCCCTGTAATTGATCTATGCATTCGATTTTCATAAAATTTGAAATGACTCGACAAAATTATGTAATAATTATTTATTTTAAATTTCAACCGATTCGGTTGGGTAGTTTTTGCGTTGTTATATCCGGACAGACGGACGGACTGAGCGACAAGAATAGGTACTACGTATTTACATAATTACGAACGCACCTAAAAAGTATTCGTTATATTGAACAAACAATACAAGATAATTTGGGGGGAAGGTTGCCCTTAAAAGTGTTTTTTACCTTACTATAGGGTATTGGAAGAATTTGAAGTAGTTATTTTTTTATATTATTTTATTTATTTATTTATTTATTTAATTTGAGACAGTACTGGATGCGTTTGTAAACAACTGTCTTCATGTGCAAATTTTAGCCCTCCAAAATTTCTATTGTGAAACAATCTAGATAATAGCTACAAATATGGAAAGTGTCAAAATATTGTCTTTAGTAACTTTTTATCCACGTGTGATCACAGTTTTTCCTTTAACTTTTTTTATTTTATCAGGAATTATTTGAGTTTTCACAAAAGTAACACGATTAATAGTATTTCGGAGCTGCTTTGTGAAACTTTTTTTTTTTTAAATTTGAAAATAGCCCCAATTACTTACAAATGCCTTTTGTACAAACAAATCTTTTTTTTTTTTTAATTAAGTAACATTTTATTTTCAACGATTACTGTAAAAAATTATATTAATTGTTTTTTATTTCAGTTTCTCAAGATAACATGACGAAAACTGTTTCTCGTACACTGTTTAAAAAATCTGTAATTCACGGGTATATTTTTCCTGAATTTCACCGAAAAAGTCCTTTTTTCACAACAAAAGGGCTTTCTCCGTTAAAAATCTGAAAACTGAAAATAACGAAACGACTGGAAATAGAAAGAAAAAAAGGAGACATTCCGTTATTTGGGGAGCTCCGTGGCCTAGTGGTCATGGCACCACTCTGCTAAATGCCTACGAGCGTAGATTGTGGGTTAAATCCCACTAGCGCCATGGAACAACGAAAACATAAAAAGTCTCTTTTGATCACATTTTTTTCTGTTTCTTTTTTTCTCTTATTTATTATTAAAAAATCTTTTAACTAATTAGACACCCCCCTCCAAAAAAAAAAAGATATAAATTGTGTGCGACTGTTTCAAAAAATTGTCTTTAACATTATTTTTGTAAAAATGATGAAAAATATTTTTTTCATACATTCATTCAAAAAATAATAATAACAACAATAATAATGATAAATAAATAAATAAATAGTGATTTTAAACAGTGATTTTTTTTATTTAAACTATTTAAAAAGTTAAAATTGATTTTAAAAATAATACGTATTATGCATCGGTCTAAAACAAAATAAAATAAACTGCTTACGAATATTCTAAAGAATATATATTTGAAAGGAAATCTTTGAAAAGCACAACAGATTTTCCCACTAACTCATAAAAAACATACTTTGTACAGACTGGCTTAAGCAGCTTTAGCTCAATCAGTAAAAACTTATTCTGCTGTCAAAAGGTCTCGAGTTCGGTCCTAGGACGGTTTGAAGTAGCTTATATAAAAATAAACTAAATTAAATAATATAGCAGCTCAAAATCACGCGGAAAGTTCAAATTCTTTGACGATTGATCGGTTCATTGGTATTTAAATTAAATTATTATCATTAAAAATCAAATCTTGTAAAGGTATGTTACCGCTTCTTCAAACGGAGTTTTCCTTTCTTTCATTTTCAAAAACGGAAAATCTACTAACAGAACGATAAATGTCTGGAAACTTTGCTGCCAGTAGTTTTATCGTGAATTCACAGATTTTTTTGGCATTGTATCTTTAAAATTAACAATTGATTTACAGTGTTTAAATGTTATTATTATTTTTTTTACCGAGTTTGCAGTGTTAATTCCTTAACAGATGTTATTGCAAAAGGGTTTCATTTCATCTGAAATGCATTTATTTTATCTGAAACTAAGTGAATAGACCAAAGAATCCCCAAAAAGGGCTATTTTGTTCCAAAACTTTAAAAATTGTTGTAAAAAAAATAATAATTCTTCTTTAAAATCATCCAGTTTGCTTCATTGTTTTATGTTAGTTGTTTACAACTCAATTTCGTCGTTGAAAAATCATGTATAATATTTTTTTAATAATGGAAACGCGAGTGGATCCAGAAAAAAGTGGTTCAAAGTTGCCTCGTTTGACGATATTTGTAAAGTCAATCTATTAAAAATATTGCTGCATATTTAATTGAAAAGAGTTGTGAAAAGATATTCTAGAACAAGTTGCACCATTTAATACAGGAGTAAAGAAAGATAAACAACAAAACTAGACGTATTTTTCTCTCACCGGAAGAAACAAAAAATAATAAAATTTTCTGTTTTTTCGTAGAGACCTCTTTTCGACACCTACGTAAATCTAAAGTAGCAGAGCAAAGAAAGAAAAAAAAAGATTATGTGCACAGGGCTGCTTACCACTTTTTCTTACTCAATTTTTCATTTTCTTTTTACCCGGTCAGAAAGTTATGAATGAGCTGCAGCTCTGAAGCAACGGAGGTATGAATGGAGCCAAAATGTGTAGGTAGTGTCTGATAAGACTGGCTATGGGAAGTTAATAAGGCTAACCTACTAAGGTATGCCCATAAATAGGTAATGTCGTAGAATTAATAAGTAGTCCCGTATAACGGAAGTTACACAAACATTTAGAAATTGTAGCAAAAGTTAAAAAAAATAAGAAAATGCAACATAACATGTTACATACTAATCAAAGAAATCCGAGGTAAAGCCGAAATTAAATAGTCACATGATCAATTTGTCCTTCAATGGCTAGTGAATTTTAAAAACTTAAAAAAATTCTTCTGGGTATAAACTGTTAATTAAAGTGGAGTAAAATTGCTTTATTTCATTATCTTTAATAAGTAGTTTTCGACATCCCAATTTTTTTAACCCTTTACACTGGAGAGGGGATTCATTTACCACTACTGTTGTGAGGTGTCCCTCGTAAAATATTTTGAACACCAATAATATCTTACAATTTATTTCGCTATCTTTTATCTTAAATTATTCGACTATAAGAGGTTTGCAAATATAAAGTTATCATTCTAGGGGAGGTGGGAGAGGGGTATTTTATATGATATCGTAAGATATCTCTTGGGGAGAGAGAGAGTTTGTATTTTGATATCGATATCATTTTTGATCCAAAGTTTTCTTTTTTTATTTGTAATATGGTGTTTAGTACAAAATAGCATATTATTATTTTTTTAAGTCTGCTATCTATTTTTATGAAAATACAGAATTATTATGAAAATCATTAAATCATTGTAAAATTATTGAAAGCTAAAATATAGAATACCCAAAGTTTCACATTTCTATTCTTCTTCATATGTGTATGCATATATAATCACGTTTCGAGAAAACATAAATTTGAAATGAAGTTAGTGTTTATTAATAAATAAAACTGAAAGAAAGGAAATTATGTCCGCTTGTTTTGTTGATAAGAATTTCTATCTGCCCTCACCCCTCCTTCGCTCGAGGGTAAGTGCAACAGTATTTTATTACTGTTGAATAAATTTTCTAAGGAAAAAATATTATAAAATATGTTTAATTAATAACTCTTTCTTTTAAGTCTTATTTGATAAAAAAAAATTTCATATGCAAATCAATATTCAATTGACTTCTTCCCATTTGAATCATAAAAGTATGCGAAATAGAAATTCAATCAGTTTTGTATAACACTTCAAAAAAAAAAAAAAAAAAATATCTAGAAATCAAAAAGTTTTTACTTTGATGTACTGTAAGATTTATTTTGATACTGTATCATTACTGGGGGGGGGGGGGGGAGCGGGGTATTCGAGGAATTTTTACGTATGATATCGAAAAGGGGGAAGGGGACAAAATTACCAAAAAATTAATAATGTTATATTTGTACAGCCCTTTAGATAAGGTGAAGAAAATTAGTTTAAAATACTGGTGTCCAGAGAATTTGGGGCCCCCATTAACGAGGGATACTAGTGGTTCATTGAGAATCGTTTCTCAAGTGCAAAAGGTTAATACTAATATTTTTATACAGAATTACTTGTTTTATGCAATCGCATAATTTCTGCAACTAAATAGAGCGAATATTTTGATCATTTACTGATATTCAGAATTCACTGATATTCAAAACTTCGGGAGGTTAGAACTATGGTCATACTTTAAAGCAATTAATTAAAGTTGTTTTCATTATAAAAAAAGACTTTCAAAAGATATTAGCTAGTAAAAGATAGAATACATTTAATGTGGAATAAGGAATAAATAATATCCAACAGTAAATCACTTTCTGTGTTTAAATTGCTTGATTTAATATGCTTATATTTTAAAATAGATATTTAAAACTTTATTATAGTATTTCAAAAGAGAGCAAAATTTAAAAAAAAAATCGACTTAAATATAATATGAAATGGACTTAAAAAATACGTATATATATATGTATCATTAAATAGCAATAAATTAATTCGGTACGTATAATGATTACTTTGGTAATTTTTCAATTATAATAGCTTATATTTTTTATATTCTTAACTTTATCTGAAAAGTATTGAAAAAAAATATCGATATAAATATTGATCAAATTATAAATTGGTAATTAGTAAGTGCCAATTAACTATGTTGATTAGAAAACATTTCGATTAAATTAAAAACATTTTGAAAATAACAACTCTATTTAAAGAAATGCAAGGAAAATGCAAGAAGAAAATAATCAAATGATCTAACTTTCTTCAAGGACAAATAACATTGTTACATTAAAAAAAAGCAACTATTCTAAAAATATTTTTTAATATAAGAAACATTTTAATTGCTTGTTATTATGTGTTTACCTTTTTAAAATATTTAATTAAAGTGATATTTTATTTGATTCCAAAATATCCAAGATAAACTTAATTTGTGACCAAAAAACGCATTACGTGTACAATAAAAGTGAATTATTTATATATTTTTAATCATTAGTTCATTAATTGTTTGATGAAGAAATATTATTTTATAAATTGTTGTTTGGATCTTCGTATTCAAATGTAGTAACATTTTTTAAATTTTGAGCGAAAATATATGAATCGCATTCTTCATTTAAAAATATTGATTATACACAGTTAAGTCATATTAAGGTCAAACCATAATATGACTGTATGTAAGTCATATTAAGGTCAAACCATAATATGACTGTATGTAAGTCATATTAAGGTTTCACCTTGCGATTTTTGACGTTTTGTTATACATTTGGAAAAACGCATGAAGAATTATCCTGAAATTACAGATATGTAAAGAAAATAGTACAGGTCATATATTTCCGCTAATATTTTTTTCCGAAATACCATAGGGAACCGTCAACAAATTGAAGACGAATGAATATCTTTAGGATAACCCTGTCAAAACGAAAGTAGCAAAAGCATCCAAACTGCAGATAATGACTAAATGGGTAACTGTAATAAACTGTATTTTTTTTTATGAGGATAGCAGGTATACTCATAGAAAAATTAAAATTTTATGAAAGCAGGCCCAAATTTTGGCAAGTTTTTTGCTTATAATTGGCAGAGTTCTTAATAAAAAATAATGTTATTTTCAGAAAACATAACAAACAATATTGTAGATAATGCACTGTAACCAGAATTAAAAAATAATAAAAAATGTATGAATAATAAGCAGGATTACTAAATAATTTGTCATTGCTCATGCGTGAAAGCAATTAAAATATAACTTGCATAATGTGTTAGCTAAATGTATAGAGCAACTTTTTCAAAAGTCTCGAAAACAGAGCTTAAAAATTCTAAAAATTATCGCCAATAGAATAAGCTCAAAATCCGCTGTTTTCAAAAAGAAGCAAAAAGATGAGGGGCTGTATCTATATATCCATTGATTAGTGTCAATACAGCATACGTGATGTTGCATGAACTACTGTATTTGGGTAGAACCACTCATATTTTTGCTTCATTTTGGGATCCACGGATTTTGAGCTTACTATATCAAAAATAATCTTCAGAATTTTCAAGCTATCTATATGAGGAAATAAAATTGTGAATTGTGAAACCTTGCCTATAACAGATTGCTGCCCTTTGATTGATTGTAAATTTAGCAACAAAATAAAAGAACATAAATGACAGAGGCCGCTAGCTACGGCCTGAAACTATAGAGTGAAAAAAAGAAGATGAACTATAGTGGCTGGGGATGAACGCTAAAATGTAACCCAAAAATCCGCTACATTAAGCCCAAATACAACCACGTGCTTTTTCAAAAAAAGAGGAAAACTTTTAATAATGCAGTTTTAAATTCGTAATACAATGAAATTTTAGTTTAGAATGTATAACATGTTCGCTGCCGCTCACGTAAAAATGTGATGGTAGTTAATGCCGCACTGTAGAAGTGGGTTTTTCCCAGAAGCCGATTTACTTTTTATAACAAAGAATCAGTGAAAGATTTTCCTGCGCCAGCGCGTGACTGGCTATTGGACATCACCCCACATCACGCGCTGGCGCGTGAATGGCCCCTTGACGTTGGCGCCATATCACGCGCTTTCGCGTGAGCGGCAGGGAATGTGTTAAATATAATCTAATCATTTTCATTTAGCGAAAAAATGCACATCTGATGTGAAAATTTGGTACCTGTTCCACGTGATTATTTTGTTTATGGCGAATGAAAGCATTTAAATTTGAGTGATAACGCGCATTATATTACAAGCTGATTTTACGGCATACTACACCTCCATTTATCTTTTTCCTCCATGGCTGAAACATTTTGCAGTGTTGGACTTTTCAATTCCTTATCATTTCCCTTAATGTCGGCTTTGTATAGTCTCATGATTTTTCCCCCTGCTTAGTATTTCTCCAAAAATATTCACATGTTTTGTAGTACATAAATTAATTTGACATTATAATAACATAAGCTCTTAGTGATCTATATTAACATAATATGATATGAATTTCAAAAATATAATCTTTCAAAGAATTGGGAATTATTATTGATTTTACAAAATTAATCCATTGGTCAAAGTTTGAATATCGAAATGTAAAATTTCTTAACTTTCTGTCTCATTAATTTGAACACAGAGGTCAAGACATACAAAAAAAAATATATTGTTTCCAACCAATATCCACGAAAAATAACCTTTTCGTGGTAAATTTCTTTACCATATGCGAGGCTTGGAATGCTATCGAAATTGATCAGAAAATTATTTTTTCTCTTAGAAACAGCAAGTTTTTACTTTTTGTATAAAGCTTTTTACATGTATTGCTATTTAGCGGCTGTTGCTTTTCTAACCGTTGATTTGCTTAAACAAAGAACTATTTGAAAACGTAAGGCAATTACTTATGGAAGTTATGCTTTAAGATACAAATACTTTTAATTTTAACAATTTAGATAAAGTTAGATTTTAGTTCGATGTATAAAACATAAATAAGGAAGAAATTTCACTGTCTGCAAAATTTTATATCATTTGTAAAATAAGCATTGACTGGAAACGAAGAACAGTAAAATTTAAAATACAACTAAATGCGTTGTTAGATTTAAATATAAATATTTCAGATGTTATTATGCATTTCGTTTTTAACTATAAATTTAGGAGGTTACAAGCAAGAGATTAAGTTCGAACATTATAAAAAGTTAACTGTAGCTTTCATTTTTCCATAATAAAAGATTGAAGTATATATGTAGCAATATTACTCGGAACGCATCTTGGGCAACTTCAAAAAGAAATAATCAATAGGTTCTTAAATTTACAAATAATACATACTTAGTTTTTAATTTAATATTAAATGAAAATTTAAACTCGACTACAAATATTAAATAATCTTATTTGCAAAATATAATACATAAAATATAAAATGTAATAAATACAATGTATAAATATTAATAATTTATATTTTAATTTCCAAAAAATAAAAACAGCAAGACAACGGTTCATATAAACCAAAATATTCAAATATATATTCAGATGTTTACAAATAGATAAAAATTAGTATTCGGAAATAATGATACTCCAATGTAGGAACCATGAGAGCAGGGGCGTAGCGTGAAATTTTTATTGGGGGGGGAGAGCAAAAATTTGGCGCCCTTTAATGTTTTGGCGCCCTTGAATTATTTGCACATTTTTTAGGAGAGGGGGGGTAATTATGCTACTTTTTATGTTTAGTTAATTATTCATGGCAATGGCATCTATTATTTAGGTGATATAAGTGATGCAGCCATGGTTAAACTCCGTTTCCAGCGTGCATGCACATGTGCTGATAAAATATCTCTCCTAGCTCTTATTTTTTCAAGGTCTAAAAAGGCAATGTAGAATGTTTAAAGAGAATCCGAATCCTGGATCCTTAAATTCATGTTCCTGATATGATAAGAACAATTGTATTTGGAAGAAAAATAAAAATACAGAACACAAAGTTAATTACAATAGAGTTATAGTGGTTTCAAAGCCGCAGCTTCCACCCGAAACTTACTGGTCAATATAATTGAATTTAGCCTTCAATTTTTTTTCTGGTGACATCCTCTGAGATCGGGCCCACTACTATCACTCCCACCAATGTGGTGGGAGTGATAGTAGTAATAGTGATAGCAGTAGTGATAGTAGTAAAAAAGGAACTATGTAAAAAAGAAATGTTAAATCTCTGGATGAACATTCGACCCTTTTTCAAGGAAGTAACGGTGGTCTATATACCAAATATACTGAACATTCCAGTTTCTGTAAAATGAAATAACATGTTTTCCCTTTTATAATCTTAGTTCCCCAGTAAATACAGATAAGTAAAAAATAAACTGTATTGTACTGCAATTGTAACACAAAACTTTAAAGTAGTTATTTTTTTCTAATGTGCATTTTTTAAATCGGTTGCACGATTATTCTATTAATTATACAGTACATTAACGAATACTTTTTTTCTTGTCACTTTTTAACATTAAAAGACAGTCGTTCAAAATAAATTTAATTCTTTCTTTTGACAATGGCTACTTTAAAAGCAAAAATCAATTATTTCCAAATCCCTTTATCCAATCACTTGAACAAAAACATTTTTAACCCCTTAAGCAACATGTTCAATTTAGCAATAGTATGCTGAATACCGGATATCATTAAATTTCGTCAAAAGTAATTTATCACAATTGCAATTAGCGACGCAAAAAACTCAGATGCATAGAACATTTTAATCTCTATTTAAAATAAAGTCATATACACATATATTTTGGAATTTCAGATAGAAGAGTTCACTTTGCGCGTCGGTACATCGTGATGTTTATAGAGTTAATTGAATCTGTTATTTTTCAGATAAATCAAATTTAAGGGCATATTCGAAAAAACGCTTTTCCACCTTCAACAGCTCGAAATTTTCCGATACAATTTCAGACATATTTTTTAAAGTAGAAACATGAAACTTGCTGAGGGGATTCTTGAAGAGACGTATGAGGTGCCGTCTGCCGTGTGATGTCTTTTTACACTCAATTCATTAGAATTTGAGTTACAAACAAACCTTATCAGTATGACCCTTTTTTTCGTTCCCAGATCTGCCGCTTCGGAAAAATCGGTTCAAAATGCCGTTTTCGACTGCTTTTTTTTTTTTTTTTTTTTTTTTTATATTTTCTACATTTATCTAAGAATCGGCAATCACGGCACCTTGTGTACTTTCCAAATAAGAGATTTTGAAAGTTTGGTGTATTTGACAGCAAAAATGAATTGAAAAATAAATTGGAAAATAAGCAGTTTGAATCGAAATATACCCTTAAGCTGTAATGTCCACCGCAAGGCAGAAAAAAGACCCATCAGAAGAATGACAATAACTTGAAATGTATATGTACAATTGATAAAACATAACAAAATTATAGTTAGGAATCATATTATAAAACAAAAATAGAGCCAAAAACAAAAAAAATATTGCTCAGTTGAAAATGTTTTTGAAAAGCATTTTTTTTTTTACCACATGATCAGTAACCCTTGCAAGAATGAAATCAGTACCACTTGATCATAAACAATGCATTTTTAACTATAATGTTACAATTTTAAATACAGTGTTTTATAAAATAAAATCTGTGAAAATGCAATATGTGGATACCAAAAACCTAAATAATAATAATAATAATAAATCATGTAAAACTGAATATTTGTTTGGTTCCATTCGATTTCATCTTACTATGTTCGATTGCTTTTTCGAAAAACATTTGTAAGTAATGGTGTATTCCGATCCAAACTGCTTATTTTCGCATTTAATTTTGAATTCATTTTTGCTCTCAAATTCATCAGACTGACAGATTTTCTTATTCAGAAACTATACAAGGTGCCGTAAATCTCGATATTTTGATAAAGGCAGAAAATAGTGTGAAAAAATGCTATCAAAGTGAGCGTTGTGAACCGAAATTTCCGAAGCGGAAGATCTGGAGACGAAAAAAAGAACCATGCTGAAGCAATGATTGTTTATCAATCAAATTCTAATAAATGGAGCGAAAAATAAGATCATACGGCACCTTGTACATCTCTTCAAAAATCACTCCAGCAAGTTTCATTTTTCTATTTTTAAAAATGAGTTTGAAATTCTATCAGAAAATTTCGAGGTGTTGAAGGTAGAAAAGCATGTTTTCGAGTACACCCTTAAACATATATTTCTTTTAATTCGGGGGAAAGCTTCATTCCTGCCAGTCCTGGGTTAAAACTAGGTCGATTATTAATAATGTAAAAGTTTCATAAATCACCATTAATCAAAAAATAGCTATCTGTTTAGGAAATAAATAATAAAAATCATTAAAACTTAAATTTACCGGAAAACTGAGAATGCTATTCGATTTTTTTCCTATAATGATTTCAATGATTGATAATAAATGAACTCACAATTGCGTCAGAAATATAAACATTATACTTTAAGAATATGCTTAATTAAAGGAAAATATGTACATTTTTTACCTTCGACTGCATCATCGTTTTTCATCCACTTTTTCATAAATTTGCGTCATTTCTCCGCTTCATAACTTCTTTTTCTGTTTTGTTCCTGGTTTTTTATTTTTATGTTTTATTTCAGTCATCATTCATGACTGAATTTCTTCTCTCTGGACAACTACGAAAGACAGCTTTTTATTTTTATTTTAAAAATTGAACGAAAAAAATCGCTAGTTTTGAAAAGTCGCGTCATTAGCTTCAGTACAATCTGACAAACTAGACACTGGACAACAAAGATATATGTAGGTGACTCCCGGAAATTATCTAACCTCATACAAGGAAGCACATAAGATGAGAGTTAAAATAATTAAGGTCAGATGACCCTGTCGAGGACCATCAACCTTGAATTGGAATAAGGGGAGAGCTTTTCTCCGAAAAATCAAATTACATGTAATGATCGAACAATGTCCATTTCCGGAATGTGTACTTGTTTTCGCACTGGGGATAGCGCCTAGTAGTAATCTTAAAATGTCTCAAATGCAATGGATTGCCTATATTTTTTTGAAACCATAATTTATTTTCTTATAAATTTACAATAATATGAATTCCAAATCATGTTACTGCTATTTCATTATTTTTTCTTTTCCCCCCTTTTTTTTTGTGTGTGTGTGTGTAAAAAATAATCTAATGCCATATTAAAAATAAAAATTTTAGGTGCCTAACGGCGCCTTTAAACCTTCCATGGCACCCTTTTAGAAACCCTCTTTTTTAGGTGCCTGACTGCACCTCTAAACCTTTTGTGGCGCCCTACTACTAAAACATATTATAGAACCATTCAAACGCACTACAGTCGTTTCTACACTTCTTTTCCCTTTCTATCTATTTCTAAAGGTGACCAACAACTACTATAAGAAGGAAATAACTGTACATTTATCCTGTAATTCATTACAAGCCTGTTTTTTAAATTTTTTATTTTAGATGCATAAATTTTCTTCGGGATAGGAGTTGGGGAATAGAGGTAGTAACAAGTCTAAAATTAAGTGCCTTTTTCATGTTTTGTAAGTGAATAGTAATTTATTTTGTAATTTTACATTTCAAATTAAGTTATTTTATAATTATTTATTACTACCAACAAAGCCTTTTTTCCGGGCGCTTAACGGCGCCCTTAAACCCTCTTTGGCGCCCTACTACCTGAACATATTGGGAGGGGAGGCTCCCCCCCCTCCCCCCCCTAAAGCTACGTCCCTGCATGAGAGCTGTACTCATGAGAGCTGTACTCATCACGCCTTCTGTTCATTTATGTCGTTTAAGCAAAACACAATAATGAATCCTTAGCTAACAAAATAACAAAGATGCATTTATTTATTTATTTATTTTTTTGTTGTTTGGAACTAATACTAAATGAATACAATATGAACTAAAACTGTACAAGAATTGCAGCAAAAGGAAATAATAACTAATTATGCTAAAAATTATTCAAGACAAACATTATAACAACAAGTATAAACAAAAAATATAAAAAAAGAGTAAAAGAAATCTAATTTATGCCAAACAAAGTACCTTCACTTGTCGAAACTATGAATCTATTTTGCATTTTATGTTTGACATTTTTTGTCTATTTTTTTTTTATTTGGGAACGTAACCTAGTTTTTATGTCAAGTGAGGAAGAAAAAAAAACATTGACGAAACTTCCTGTGGCGCTAGTAAAACCTACGCAAAATTTCAGAAGTGGGACTTTAAAGCCTCGTTTAACCACACCTTGAGTATTCCATTCATGAAATAAAACCACGTTTTCATTGAGGAAACAACTGCAGAGACATATATACATCAGCCAATAGGAAGCCAGCTTTTCGGAGAGACAGATAAAACAACAGCAAAAAGTAATAGGTCCTTCTAGGCAATTCCAAGATGCATGTAAATAATTATTTTTAAGATATACATATTATTATTACATTTATTGTTGCCACGTACGATATGTTGTCAGTATACTCATGTAGACTGTAAATTATTTTTATAAAATGTGCCTCTTGATGGAGCCAGTTTAATGCGTGGGAACATCATAGAATATATAATGAAATTGTGCAGAATGGAAAAGATGCAGTTAAGTGCATATGATATGAATAAGGTAACAAGAGGGTTTTAAGAAACCGCATTTAAGTTTTTTACGTTCGAGATTTCAGTTGGATGACAAATAGTGTGTAATGCAGTTACATTTTATTGTTTGATTTTATGTGTATAAATTTTTTAGTATATATTTAAAACAATTTTGCTCTTTAATTATAGAGTACAAAAAGGAAATAAATAATAATAAAAATATATGAAATGATTATAGTGTGTCATCGCTATAATTATTGGAACCTTTCATATAAGGATAAGGTGAAGGATTAATCAAGTTAATTGTATAAGAATAAGAGCAACATTTTTCAATCGATAGTTTTAGTCCAAGAGCGACAGTACGACAACCTAAGGTATCGAGCTCAATATTTTTTATTTTTATTTCATGGAAGAGTTGTAATAGGGGAATATATTAATCCATGTCTGCTAGATGTGAAGTAGTGCATAAACCAAAAATTAATACCACTAGTGGTTTACTTGTAAGCTTATCATTGTGTTTGCAATACAATCACTTCATACCATTGATTCACATCCAAAAATACCATGCTCAACTTTAGACTAAAAGCTTCTGTATGATAAACTCTAAAGAATAAATAATAACTGAATCTACAAGTATGTAATTGCATCCAACACTATTCTTTAAAACAATATTCAGATTTAAATTTAGATAAAATTTACTCAGATTTTTGTTTTGTGTAAATTAAAGAAGCTATAAATTCATTATGCTTAGAAAAAAAAAAAATTCTTTCTGGAGTCAATAGATTTTTTTTTCCTATGTTAATCTTTTACACTATCAATAAGTTCGAAAAACTTGCAATGAAAATCTAAATAAATTGACTTGAGAGTTTTTTAGGTATAACTACTTTGATAAAAACTGTCAACACTTCTCACCAAACGCCTTCATAAAATAGGTATTTTAGTAGGTGTATTTAAACTATTAGTTTAAAAACTAAATCAATAACCTTCAACAACTTTTTGAGTTCGTTATTTTGTTTCAAAACTTGATTAAGGAAAATGTTAAACATTATCACTACAGTGTTAAATTTTGTATGCACTTAATTATTTTATCATTCTTTAAAAAATGGATTTTTAAAACTATTTAGCTTTTTTAACTCTTCTTTTGAGATACAAAGAAATCTCATTAAAATATTTTTTTTTTGCAGAAGTATTATAAGGAAATTTTTTTAACCATTTATAATTTTGTATGAACTTGATTATTGGTAATGAAAAATAAGCATTTCATAGAGTTATTTATTTTGCATGAATAATAATAAAAAAAAAATCAATAGCAAGCTGGTGATTTTATTTTTAATATTTATAAACAATATTTATCAATCAATTCAAATGTTTTAATAGATTGAATCATTAACTAAAAAATTCCTAAATAAAGAAATATAAAAAGTTATTTTTTAACAATTCACCGAAATAGCAATCATATTTAAGGTAAACCTTTTAACGCACTCATTTATAAAGAAAAAATCCTTGTTAAGTATTCGTTTTACAAATTACACGATTTAATTTTTAGGAGTAAAACATTCACAATCTTACTAATTTTTTTTTTCTCGGAAAAAATGTTTTTTGAATCATATCTCATCTCATATTTCTTAGATGGAAAATGTATCAAATCCATAAATAAAATAAGGAAACAAGTTAAGAGTTCAAACAAAAATTTTTGTATATATATTTTATACTTACGGCTAGTGGTTTTCAATCTTGTTTTGGCAATACCGCTACCTAAGCTGAGTTGGCGCAGATATCCCTTAAAGGTGCATTAGAAAAAATGCTTTTCCACCTTTAACAGATCGAAATTTTCTGATACAATTTCAGATTCATTTTTATAAGGAGAAACATGAAACTTGTTGAGGAGATTTTTGAAGAGAAGTATAAGATGTTATGTGATGTCATTTTTCACTAAATTTATTAGAATTCGATTTATGAACAATAACTTTCTCAGTATGACCCTTATTTTCGATCCCAGATCTTCCGCTTCGGAAAATTTGATTTAGAAAGCCAACTTTGATTACATTTTTTGCAATGTTTTCTGCATTTATATAAAAAAAAATTACAACTACGGCACATTGTGTACTTTCTGAATAAGAGAATTTGCCAGTTTGATGCGTTTGAGAGCAAAAATGAATTTAAAAATAAATCAGAAAGTATGCAGTTTGAATCGGAATACACCCTTAAAAGATTTTGCGCCATAAAATCACATACAAGCAACCAGCCCTAAGCTGAGATAATAGATTTTTTTACACTTGTCAAGATCATGTCTGCATTTCGAGTCGTACCATCATTTGAAAGCATACATAACGGATTACTTTTAGCGACAAACAAATTCACACGAGTATATTCGTTATTTGGCATATGAAACAATATTTTACTTCCTTGTGCCTATTGCGATATAATTCCATTCTAGATAAACACCTGTAACCGATGTATCTCGTAGCTGACAAGGAAACTCAATTTTCGAATTACGAGTATTCTCGCCGATGGCATCGAACGTATTAAGTATTTTTCTAAAATCCTTATCCCCCTCCCCCCGCAACCACACTTTTTCGCCCATGTGATTTATAATAAAAATTGTAAACAGGGTATTTATTAATGCAATTAAACGTAAAGGATCTTTAAATAAATTTATAATGAAAATCAACATTACGGAAAACAAAGTTGCTGATGTTAAAATAAAGTTTAAAAATAATACAACGAAATTTAAAAAGGGAAATAAAGCATTACCGATTATGAAAAAAAAAGGGGGACACTATTAACAACAACAACAATAAGAAAATAACATAGAATGAAATTTTATAGTATTTCTTTAGTCTTGTGAATCATCTTCATTATTTTTTGTCTGATTATTTACAAATATAACAGTCATGATTGGATTTAATGTAAAAAAGAATAATAAGCATACACATATTTAATAAATTATAATGATAATAGAAGAAATATTACAAATTAATTTTCCTCTATAAATTTTCATAAATTAAATAAATACAGCTTTAATAGGAACATTTTAATACTTTGTAATTCCGTAATGCAAGAAAGAATATTTTAATATAAAAGAAAATTTAAAAATCATTACCTTAACAATTTAAATTTATAATATTTTTTTAATTACTAGGCTAAAATTTCCAAGTAATTTTTTTTCTGTATTTTTTCTAAATGAGAAAGATTTTTAAAATATATAAAATTCTCAAAAGTAACCATTTTACATTAAAAAAATACAGATAAAAACATAATATTAAAAAAAAATCTCAAAAATTTTAAATTTGTCGAGAATATGAAATGTGATAACAAAATACGGCTGTTATAAGAAGATTAAATAACGCCGTAAATACGAAACTTAATACACTCTAAAAATGAAATAATCACTGAAAATAGAAAACATACACCAAATCTCGATGCTAAAATTAGATTTTTAAAGGGAAGAATGCATTTTCTTCGTACTTGTAAGATTAAACTTAGGTTTTTAATAATTTTTAGAAGACAGTCTCATATTTAAAAATTACTTTAAAAAATCTTTTTTAAAGTTCAGAAATATTTCCAGTTTTTTCTGGAGAAAGTTTAATATTTCATAGCTTTTTCCGTGCACAAAGTGATGCATTTTCTACTTCATCAAATATATATTCTGTCATTTACGTTTTGTAAGTATGAGCCAAAACTAGCTTAAAAGTTTAAACAAATTATTCGTGAACAATATAACAAATATCTACAGAATCTAAATAACAACAGACTTACATAACTGTCATTTATTTAATCATTTTAAATAAAAAATTAAATATAATGTAAAACACAGATAATAAATCGGTTGCAGAGATGCGTGTGGCATATTGAAAATAAAAGTAAGCATAATTTAATTGTTATGTATTTTAAGTATGAAAATAAAAAATAATATATTTATAAATAAGTTAATTTTTTTTTAACATTTTATAAAAGAATCAGTAATTATTTTTCAAATATTTTAGAAAAATCATCATATGAAGAATATTTTAAACAATATATTTTACACATTTGTAAGTTAAAAATTGTGTCATGAAAGTAATATATATCTAAATAGTATGTGTATTGTTATGCTAAATTGTTGATTTGTTCCCTTTGAATTTGTCGTTGATAATAGTTTAGAATAGAAAATAGGATTACATTTGATCAAGTAATTATAAAAATATTTAATTCTAAACTCTTGGTAACGCGATTAATTTGTGGATACTACGATCACATAAATGAAATGGTAATAAAATATTGATATCAATTAAAATTTATTACTGAAAATTAGTTATTCATAAGTTTATTGCATGTAGAATAAATCTTATTGATCTCATACAAAAATTTCTAAACATTGAATATAAAATTATTACACCTCATCCTTCTTAAGCTGCGTTCGTACAGTAACTAGCTTTATAAATATTCAGATCTTGGTGAAATAGCTGTTGCACTCTTATTCAAAAATGCATGGATACAAAATTTATTACATTTTTAATAAATTCCGTATTAAATTTATTGATATGGAAATAAATTGATTCCATTTCAGGTAGGACTTAATCACTAACCTAGAATCATTACCTACCATGGGATGTCATTGAATTAGTTACGTATGATAGGATTTAAGATAATTAAGAAAACTATTGTTAATATATTTTTTAATTCGATTTTCATAAAGTTTGAAATCACTTAATAAAATTTCGAAAGGATTATATATATTAAATTTCAAAGTATTTGGTTGGGTAGTTTTTCGTGTTATATGTGAATAGACAGAAGGACGGATCAGATGACGACTATAGGTGCTACGTATTTGTATAATTACGAACGAACCTAAATAATGGGTTTTAATCTATTTTAATGGATTGTACAAGTTTAAGGCTAGCAATCTATCAATTTTTATATTTAATTTTCCTATTTAATTTTTATTTTTATCTATTTTTTTCATTATCAGGCTCGGATACATAAATTAATGCATAAAATGTTAACGCATTGACAAACATTACGTTAGAGAAAAAACAAAGTAAAATAAAGTGCTTGCTGGAGCACCCATTCCCCGAGAATCCGAAAAATGTCTTCACATACGTTATTTTTGTATATATCTATGAGTATTCGTAAATTCTGTTTGAATAAAAAAGCCAAAAATACGTTGACAAGTGATTATAATTTTAATACAGCTGATAAAAAGGGGAAAATCTTTTCTTTAACTTTCCAAATTTTAATGAAAATAATTAATCTTTTATTCTTGAAATATTAAATTATTAAAGTTATAATTTACCTCACCTATTGGGTAAAACCCGAAGATTTCCTCTTTTATACATAACTATTTATGTTTAAACTTGCGATAAACGGATCATATAATTAATAATACTACATTATAATAAAAGGGTAAATGCAGAGTAAGTATGCTATGTTACAATTAATTATGTTGGAAATTCTGATTTAGGGATACAGATAAGATTAAAACAGTTTTATCTTATTTGCCATATTGTATATACAGTTACTGTTATATTTTGTAACAATTAGTCAGTATTTTTAATGTTATACAGATTTTTTTTCATTCAAAACAACTATAAATGCTTCTTTTTTTTTCTCAATTGCATTGATTGTAATAGTATACTGAATCCCAATCGGTAAAATGCTATATTCTTGACTATGTACTGTTCATTGGATAGAAAATTTTTACACGTTATGTAGCTTATTGTTCAATACACTTTTGTTAACTAATTTCAAATCAAAACTTCCTATTTTATCTCAGATTCAGGAAGTCAACCTAATTGTGACTCATGATAATTGCTGCAGTACTATTATATAGAAACGTACAACTATAACTAAAGATGTGGCACAGCACATTTGCAAGAACATTGCTTTATTCTAAGTCATTTGAAAAATGCAGTCTGGAAATATCATGAATTTATGCATAAAAATGACTTTGTAAATAAATAAAAAATGTTTGTTTTCTAATAAAATATCGAAATCCTACTACTATACATTTTAATTAATGTTATCGAGATTTATCTTCAGCAAAAAATGGTAGTTTTATTCTTAGTACTAGTACTTTTAACTGTATAGATGATATAATTACTATATCCTAATCTTTATGATACATATCCATAGATTCTCTAGCTTTTAACACAGCAAAAAACTCAACGCACTAAACTAATCACATTTTAGAACATTTTTGTCAACAAATTTACAACACATTAATGTGTTGTGAATTAGAAAACTTCATATATAAAACGTTTTTTGTGTTGTGATTATGTTCTTAATATGTTGCAGAATTGTTACTATCAAGAAATGTGTTTTAATATGTTCCAAAAGTGTTGTAAATAGTGTTGATAAAAATTATTGTTGTACTCCACAAGAAAAAAATACAGTTTGATTTATAAAAAAAAAAAAAAAAAAAAAAAAAAAAAAAAATGCAAAGATAGTTATTGAGTGAAGTGACTAATTTTACCAATAAATACCAATAACTGCATTTCTGGAAAAATTATATAATTTTTAACATCACTTTTTGCACAATCTTTTTCCTAGTACAGCACATTTCTCACACGTTCGCAAGACAATGAAAAACTATTTTAGTTAGAAGTCTTAATTGATTATTACGTTAAGTTAGTGTTGTCAAAGTTTTACCCAAATTTGCAGCGTACAAAACGATGCAACTTCTTGTATACTAAGTTGTCATGTTTCTATAAATATACTAAAAATATTAATTAATATCGTTCATGTATATTTACTTTTTAAGGAATATTATACCAATTATGCAATTATATTAATTACTTAATTATCCCTTATTAAAATATAATGTGTAAAATAGCAAATAAAAGAGAAAAGAAATTAGGCCATGGTCACAGCAAAACGTGATATCATTTTGATTTTTCGCCACAAATCAAAAGATGCAATTAATTACAGTGTTCAATTTAGTTTTTTATAACAAATTGCTTTCTGAATCATAATTATGTGGCTGTAATAATGGAATCACTTCTCAGAAGCATTGATATATATTTCCCAGCTCCAAGAACAATTATTTCCGTACGGGGTCTTTCAATTAGTATTGTGACAAATGCTTCCACTAGATAAATAACACGACGCCAAACCTCCGAAAAAAGAATGACACAGGTAAACTAGTTTAGGGTAAATTTAATTACAGTGTTGTGCCAATGATTGATAATTACCTGGATCTTCCCTTATCTGAAGCAATTTATCAAGATGTAAAGAATAGTACTAAAAAGACAAGAAAAACATTCATTATCAGAATTACTTTTATTTTAAACCCATGATACATTAAGCAGGTTGTCAAAATTTTCAATTGTTTCTGTTGACATATGATAGCTCTATCTGAGGAAGTTTTTTTTTTCTTTCTTATTAATTTCTGGCTTTTTCAAATTCAGTATTTGTCAGATGTAAATTTTCCCTTTTGATAAATTAACAAATGTTGCTGAAAAATAATTCATCAAATTTAAATAATCCATCAAATTTATTTGAAATAACTGCACGTACATAATTTATACTGAGCAGTTTAAAAAACTTAAATAAATTATTATGATTAAGAAATAGTACTAAAATGGCCGGAAAATTTTTATTATTGGATTTTGATATATTTCATTCATATTTTAAGATTATAATGCATTAAGCAGACTGTTAAAAACTTCAGTTGTTTATTTTTTCATAGATGTTACGTCTATCAGTGCAAATTTTAAACTTATATTCATTTCAGTTTATTTCCAAGTTCATTTTCGCAATGTGCTTTATTTTAAACCCTTTAGCCCTTGACTGCCTATCAAAAGCGCAGAACTGTAATGTTGTTTTCTCTGAAATTTTTTTAAATGATAAGAACAATACTTAATTTTTCAAAACTGCACTACATCTGCAGAATTATATTAATTTAAAAAAATGCTTCTGTTGCAGTGAAAACTACAGCTTAGTTAACGTATACATCATTTTAAGGCAGTGAAACGGTTATCGAGTACCACAGTGACTGCTATTGAACTTCTCGTTTAGTCCGCAGGTGACAGACAGTGTAAAATATAATATAAAACTAAACAACTGATATTGTTTTAAGGAATTTTTAAGAAAATATAATCCAGTAATAAATAAGAGTTAAGTAAATTTTATATAAATTCTCAGTAATTACTTAAAAGATATATTTTAAAAGTTTTATGTCATATTTTAGTCGATCAGTCACCGGTAATTGATGCGGCCTAAAGGGACAGTTCAGCGTCATTCGCCGGTGACTGACTTAGTACTCTACGTGTCAAACTCTCACTTGAGAGCTATAGACGTTTGCACACCAGACATTGTACAGATTTGTAATTGTTTCCTAATTACTGTAAAAGCTCGAAATTGAAAAATAAAGAAATGTTTATTAATAGATAAAACAAAAAATATTTATTTCAATAGAAGGAATCTAGCAGCTATGTTTAAAAAAAATGACGATCTTTCTTTAAGGCTGTATTAATAAATAAGTAAAATAAATAAATAAATGAATTAGACTCTCAACAGCATAAAACTTTCTTAAGTATAAGTGTATGGCATTTGTAGGCATGGTTATTAATGTGATTTTCCATTGAATATGTGTGGTATATGTTTTTTATTCATTCAATAAAGAAATTCCACTTAAAGTTATGGCAGATTGTCTTTTATAATAACACCATTTTTACTGTCCAGCACTCTCGCTTCTGGATATACGGCTCAAAACGACAAATTTGATAACGTTTTCTGAAAGATTCTACCTTTAACGTAGAGAACATGCTGTGAGAATAAGATTATTTATCATTTTCATGGCTTGGGAGCAACAAAAAAATTCAAAAATGACATAAAAGTACAAATTTCAATTTAGAAAAAATCAGTACTTTTAATGCATTTACGAAAAATCAAAACTTTATAGCTTTCTCATGTATGTATGTATTTTTATTATTTATTTTCTCTACTCACTAAAGAAAAAAAAATATGTTTTTAAATAACAATTTCATAACGTTTATGATGATAAAAATTGAGTTCATCGATTGAAACCAGTTCTTGACACAATCATTTTGGGAGACTATTTTCATACCTACGTTATCGCACGCCATAAAATACTTGTCTATCATTTCTCTGTATCTTTGTAGGATCAGGATTTGTAGCACATTCTAAATCATCAATATGTCATTTTAGAAAGGGTGCAGCTAGTTTCAATATTAAGGAAGTAATAATCTCTCTGTATCTATGACAAAAATCGATTTTCTGATACACATCTAAACAATAAAAAGGTTAGAATGTCTGGAATATTTCTGTGGGTGAAAAATAATGTATGAATGGGGGAAGGGGGTTTTCGTATAAAATAAATCTAGGTTGCGGCTAAGGATTTTTCTAATTTTTTTCTTATTCTTATAAATTTGTAAAGATGAGAACTTCCGGTATAATTTATGTATTCTTACAGAAATTTTGTTTCAATAAATGTGATCTTGTGAATCAGTCAAAAAAAGCATTGCAAATATATATTTGAGAGTACTTTTTACAAATAATTCTAATTTTTTTAATTTCTATAAAAATGTATCATTTATTTTCACTAAGTATTACACGTCAAAAGGGGAAAATACGAAATTTCAGAAAGAGGTCCAGTTAGTTCCAATACTAAAGAAGTAATGATTTCTCTGTATCTATAACACATACACAGTCACAAAATAAAATAAAAAAAAATCGATTTTCTTATGTACGTTTAAACAATAAAATGATCAGAATGTCTCAAATATTTCTGTGGGTGAAAAGTAATGTATGGATAGGGGAAGGGGGTTTTCGTATGAAATAAATTTAAGGTTATTGCTAAGGATTTTAAAAATGTTTTTTCACTTACTCCTTTAAATTTGTAAAGTTTGTACTATAATGATGACTTCCGGTATAATTTATGTATTCTTACAGAAATTCTGTTTCAGCAAATGTGATCTTGTAAATCAGACAAAAAAGTAAAATATATATCTGAGAGTACATTTTACAAATAATGCTAATTTTTTTAATTTCTATAAAACTGTAGCATTTATTTTCACTATTACACGTCAAAAGGGGAAAATACGAAATTTCAGAAAGGGGTGCAGCTAGTTTCAATATTAAGGAAGTAATAATCTCCCTGTACCTATAACACACACACACAAAAAAGAGATTTTCTGACACACATTTAAACAATAAAAAGGTCAGAATGTCTCAAATATTTCTGTGGGTGAAAAGTAATGCATAAATAGGGAAAGGGGGTTGTCATATGAAGTAAATCTAGGTTACTGCTAAGAATTTTTGTAATTATTTTCTCTTATTCCTTTAACTTTCTAAAATTTGTACTATGATGAGAACTTTCAGTGTAATTTATGTATTCTTAGAGAAGTTTTATTCCGAAAATGTGATTTTGTGAGTCCGTCAAAAACGTATAGCAAATAAACATGTGAGAGTACTTTTTACAAATAATGCTAATTTTTTAAAAATTTCATTGAGGCTGTAGCGTTTATTTTCACAATTATGCAGCAGGAGGGGAAAATATGAAATTTCAGAAAGAGGTGCAGCTAGTTTTAATATTAAGGAAATAATAATCTCTCTGTATCTATGACAACAACAACAGCAACAACAACAAAAGATTTTTTGATGCATATTTAAACAATAAAAAGATCAGAATGTTACGAATATTTCTTTGGGTGAAGAGTAATCTATATGAATGGGAGAAAAGAATTGTCTTATGAAGTAAATCTAGGTTATTGCTAAAGATTATTTAAATGTTCTTTTTTTCCTTATGTCTTTGAATTTTGTAAAATTTGTAGGGTCAGGTGGGGTAATTATAACCTGTGGGTAATTGTAACCACCGCCATAATGGAGAAAAATGTGTATGATAAAATTTTGTTTCACGCTTAGATATTAACCTCATAGTGATTTTTTTTATTTTAGATACCCTTTATCACTAACCTGAAGCATTTTAAAGATCCTAATAGCAATTGAACAAAGTCTACCAAATTATTGCTAAACAGATTTGTCAGCTTGGTGCTCTAACGGTCTAAATTACCACAAACAAATACGTGTGGGCAAGAATAAAGAAGATTATAGTGGTCATAATTTTACCACTAGTAGTCTTAAATACTCCAAACATTTGTGATTGTGAGGGTTTGATGGTGTAAATATAATCATCATTTTAATTTAATAAAAAGAGGGACTATTTGAGTTAAAACGTTTAGAAGGGGTACTTAAAGAGTGAAAATTACTTCATTTTGTACTAAAGCAACCACTTTTCGAAATAGAAAAAAAGTAAAAAAAAAAAAAAAAGCAATGTTGA
The DNA here is from genome assembly GCA_964019185.1 of Maratus speculifer. Lineage (NCBI taxonomy): Eukaryota > Metazoa > Arthropoda > Arachnida > Araneae > Salticidae > Maratus > Maratus speculifer. The sequence goes on along the minus strand of OZ025296.1, from coordinate 251,009,026 downwards.
AAATGTATTAAATTGGCATAATTACCTCCTCTCCTTAATCTAATACACTGTTGAAAATTTGAATCAAATTGTCCAGCTACTTGACCGTTTTTACAGGAAAACGTTACATAACTTTAATTTAATGCTATTTTGTTCATAGGATTACCTTTATTATAATCAGAATAGAGTTAAAGTATGCTTATATGCGCGTTTTTTAATAAAACGGTTGAATAACTGGATAGTTTACCGTAAATTTTTAACAGTATACGATGATAACAATGGCATAATTTTTGGTATTCTCATAGAAATTCTGTTCCGATAAATGTGATTTTGTGAATCAATGAAAAAAGTATTACGAATATATATTTGAAAGTACTTTTTACAAATAGTGCTAAATTTTTCATTTCTATAAAGCTGTAGCATTTATTTTCGCTACTACACGGCAAGAGGAGAAAACACGAAATTCTTTTTAAAGTACAAAAATCTAAAAAGTCGCAAACTCCTAGGGGAAATAACAAAATAGCTTGACTTTTATGTGCCCATTATGTATCCAGCATTTATCCATATTCGCTACTTTCTGAAACATTTACACAATCTTCTCATCGTAGAAATTCAAATCCGTAGAAATACAGAAAGTGTACTGTCAATTAACGGTATTCTTTTCTACAGTGTAAATGCAAAATAATATATATTTGCAATTATCTAATAAATGTAAGGTTTATAAAATTCTAACATTTCTTATTTTTCTAACAATCAATTTTAAATCTAAAAGTTAAAATATCTTTTCCGCATATATTTTTTAAAGCGGATATAAACAAGGATAATACATTTTATAAATGCATATACGTTCCATGACCCTTTATATATATATATATATATATATGTACCTTATAAAAGTAACATAGCATTGATACATCGAATGCGGATGAACGAAGTTCACATGTGGTTTACAAGTCGAAAAATATCCCGATCGTTATTAAATTTATTTTTAACTTAAATTAAATTTTGGACACATTAACGCAAATTAGGAAGCTTAAAAACAATTTCCCTAACAACTTTTTTAGTTCATATTTAGAGAAGAAATTCTTTACGAATTTTTCTCTCTTTGTTATTATTATTATTATTTTGTAAATAACATTACATTAATTGCAGGCAAACAGAAAACAGAGAATAAATAAATAAATTAAATGGTAAAGTAAAAAAACAAAAAGTTTATTAAAAATATTTATGTTTTAGGATTTGATCGGGAAGACGCGGAATTTTTTTTTAAATTTGTATATTTCAGTATCAAGACATTATAAAATTCTTTAAATTTCAGACATTTTATTTGATTACAATGATGTTATGAATATATTAATGTTTTATAAGTTTTTATTTTTTTTAAATAATGTCTCGTATTTAAAAAGGAATTTATGGAACCAAGCAAATGTGCTTTCTGTTCTGTAAATTTTATAGTTATTACATCTGAGGCCTGATTTTAATGTAAAATTAAAATATAAAACATGACATTCAAGTATCATCAATCCATTTCTTACGCATTTTTTTAATTTATTTTTTAACTTTCGACATTACATTACAATACTCATGAGAAAAATTTGCAATTTTTATTCATTTATTTTTAATTGTTGATTGCTAAACAATTCTAGAAACTAATGCAGCTTTTTTTTATGCAATTAGGACGTCGAGTTTACACCCTACTGTGCAGGACACAAATTTCGACCTACCCAGAGCAATTATATTCACTTTCATCGTGTCTCATTAGATGTTACCGCCTCTACTTATTAGCGAAACTTAAGATGCGTGCATTTTCCGAGTATAGCCGACTCCCGCCGAGTACCACCGAAACCCGAAAACCTGTTCCCGAAGCAGAGAAAGTGTGAAACATTTTGATAAAACAAATGAACGGAAAAAAAGAGGCCGGAAACGCATTGTAAATCTTTCTTAAACGCCCTTCTGGAGGACTTGATGAACTCCCTTCAGGGATGGGCTCTGAAGTCATTGAAGACATAGGGCGGTAAGGGGCGTAGAGGCTATTTTTTGAGGGTTTCTTTTGAGATGTAAGGTCTTGTTCCTTTTACCAATATACGATCTGGGGGTCAAAGGCAAAAAAGGAAATTGCCAAGTGCAATACTTTGTGTTATTAATCGGTAGTGAGGTCTAGTGCAACGATAATACATTGTTATAGCATTAGTGAACATATTCATTCAAGTAATATACGTATTGTGGTAGGTCACAGGAAGAACAATGAGTTTTTAAAAGGAATGATTTTTACGATCGTTTATATTTGCGATGGAAGTTTCTTTAGAAGAATAGTGTAAACGTAGTTTAGTCTGGGATCAAAAACAAAAAGAAAATTTGCAAATTACAATACTTCAAGTTTAAAATCAATATTGAGATGCAAAGATTATTTATGTAATAGCATTAGTGAAATGCTTACTCGAATGATATATAGATTGTGATATAACACACGAAGAATAATGAATAATTAAAACCAAATCCATGGCTGCATCATGACTGTAAGTACTGTTAAGACATAAGGTGGTAAGAGGAGTATAGAGACTATTTTTTGAGTGTTTTTTTTTTTTTTTGGGATGTAAGGCCTTTCTCCTTTTACCAATATGTGATCTAGGGTCAAAAGCAAAAAAGGAAATTGCGAAGTGCAATGTTATTAATCGGTAGTGAGGTCTAGTGCAATGATAATACACTATTATAGCATTAGTGAAATTATTCATTCAAGTAACATACTTATTGTAATAGGACACAGGGAGAACAATGGGTGTTTAAAAGGAATGATTTAACTGAGTAATGAATTTTACGATCGGTTGTGTTTGCAATGCAAGTTTTTTGAGAAAGATAGTATATAATCTGGGGTGACAAACAAAAAGAGAAATTGCCAATTGCAATACTTCATGTTTGCAATCAATACTGAGATTTAGTGCAAATATTATTATCCATAAAAGCGTTTATGAATATGCTCACTCGAGTAACATACGAAGATTAATGAATAATTAAAAACAAAGCTATGACTGTGTTATGACAAAACTGTGAGAACAAAACTGTGAGTGTGTTGAACATTGTGTGTCACGTTCTATATAGCTTTCCTTCACGTTCTTCAGCACTGAAAAGATATACATTTGAAGAAAAAGGGACTAAAAATTTTTAAATAATAGTTTTAAAAAAATCAAATACTTTTTGAAAAAAAATGCAGATAGAAGAAAGATCGTATTAATTTAAACTATTACGTGTTAACTTAAAACTGCAACAATTGCACCCGTATTCACCATTTGGGAATGATAAGGTTGGGAATCTCATCACTTCCTCATCAGCCTCTAATGAATACTGGTAAATATTAATAAAATTTTATTACTGATTTATATTTAGATGTAATTACAGCACACTAAGCCTAATCTCAATCAGGTTCGTTAGTTGAGTTTATGACGGCAAATAATCATCTTAAATTATCTAGGCCCTAATGGGGTGTACCCTCCGTGGGAATCTTTCTAAGGATACCTAACCCTAATTTGCACAAGGAAAGCCATGTTTCAAACAAAACCACGGAAAACTCCGAACGGTTTGAATGATCTTCGCGATTGGATTCGAACCCAGTATCTACTGTCTACCAGCTTCGCGGGTAGAACCTGCGGCCACTGGTGGGGCAATCTCAATTCAGATAATGATAAAAAAGTATAAGGACATTTTGTTAAAATCCATCACTCCCTAACAATCACTACTCCATAACTTTTATTTTGGCCTATTTGGAGAGAATAACCCATATAGCACTCATAGTCGTCGTCTAACCAGTCTGTCTGTTTTACCAAGCTATTGTACCAAGGTTTGAACATTTATAAAATTAGTACGAACGTACCTCATTTGCTACGTTCTAGTGAAATTTTGGACTTATTATTATTTCACTTTTCACCATATATATCTGGAATTGAGCGTACAAAATGCTGTTAATATTAATAATCTCAATCTTCATACATTTTATGAAGCTGCTGTCTATTACATCACAAACTGGAATATAACGCTAAAAACAATATTACCATAAAAATGTATTTAACCATCTTTTATTAAAAACATTATAAAAGACGTAAAGTTGTCTGACGATGGATTGAAAAAGCCGATGACTGTGAATTACAAGCAAGATGACAACCATTTCATCATAAATTGATTGAGAATTAAGTCACCACATTTCTCTTTCATGAACGGTAGCCAAGCATATTTTCACCCCACTGAGTTAGAAATTAAACTTTCATCGTCTTATATGTTAAATTGATTAGTTGCTAATTAATATGGATTCATATTACTAATGAATATTTCATGGAAAACGTCGCACATGAAAAAGGACTTTTTTTTTTTTTTTTTTTGAAGCAGGTTATGACCCCTGTCTCATGAAACCGCGATTCAAAAAATAATTACTTGCATTTTGTCGACAATTTTAACATCAAACGAATTTTAATACCTATGCCGTAAAATAAAATTTCGTGATTTTAAAGAACAAAATGGTCAAACACGAACCCATTTGTTTTCCGCTTGACATGTTATGGGTGAATAAGGCCCCGATCACATACTAGTTTTGGTTCAGTTACATGAATTTCACGAATTCTTTTGTATTTCTCCCTTCTGCGATATAGTCACAATAGAAAACAGGGAGATGAACAACCGATCAGGAGATAAGGACTCAACTCTACTTGAAGGAAAGATTCTGTTTTGTAGGTCACCAGTCCCCTTACTTCAAGAGTCATTAAAGAACAAATACGCCGTGTCGCCACAACAAATAAACCGACGGTCACCAACAGCTTGTATGTGAATATGTTTGCACCTTAAGGCTCCGAGCACACGCTTGTTTTACCAGTCTTCAACCGAATTCTAGGATATCTATTGTTTAGAACCCTTCTGAGGTTTATTCACGGTATAATGAAAAAACTTCTACAATGGTTTAGGAGATAAGGAACTCAACTCTACTTGTGGAAAAGGTTCCTGTTTAGCAGGACATCAGTCCCCTTTCCCTAAAAGTCATTGAAAATGAAATACCACGTCGCCCCAATAAATGATGACGGTACTGATAACAGTTAGTAGGTCCGTCTGTCGGACCTTAACGACACAGCAGCCTGTCATTGCGTTGTCTTTTTGGAAAACTTATTCTTAGTATAACCGTCTTAAATATTAATATATAATAATTTAATTTTTTTTCTCTAAAACTTATTGTATGAAAATCGCTTTAAAAAAGTATGTTCGATTTCAATAAAATATTATATTTTCACAAAAATGCATTTCCTTTTATAAAGCATAGATTATGCATAATACACTGAGTATTTTTGAAAGAGATCTTATCTATATTTATTTTAATAATAACACATACAAACTTTCAATAAATCATCCTTTATCACTAAAGACAAAATATATTTTATATTAATAAAGTTAATATTAAATCATATGAGAAAACAGTTTACATAAAACCATACATAAAACCATTGTACAGTTCATTTACATATGTATGTATACATACACACACATATGTATAATATCCCTTTCATAATATATATATTTTCAGTTATTCTACTTTGATATATAGTATTATGAACGACCTATTTTATGGTACAATAAATGATTCCATTTGTTTAGATAGTTTATTATTATAAAAATTTTGATTATATATATTCTGGAAATTTTATTTGAAGCATATCCGACGAAAAATTATAAATAATATTTCTCAAATGTACTCGCTCTTTTCTTAAGTGAGTTAAAACAAAGTGTAAAATTTCATCTTTTTTTGCAAAAAAATATATTTTAGGTCCTTGAAAAAGTATTTACGAAACTTCTATGGAATATTTTGTATACAAAAATGGGTAAATTTTATTATAAAAAAAACAAATGTTGAAACATTTTCACACAATGTTTGCAGAATATAGATAAAATGATATACAGGGCCACACAAAGAATTGTGTACATGGACACTTATGAATGATAATTGATAACAATGTGATTTCAGTTGTTTTAAGAGTGTTTTAGTTTAAAATGAATTTTAGCTTCTTAATGACGTGTAATAAAGGTACAAGGTAAATTACAAGGCTGAACAAAAATTTTCAAGTATGTTCCTTATTTACTAGTACAAATTTCCCAAAAGGAAATTGTAAGCTTTTTTCTTGCTAAACTAAATTTTCCCATTTTATATGTATATCAGCTGACAGATCAAATACAGGGCATAATCTATTCTTAAAGCATGATTTTTCTTACTTGTTTAGATATGTAACCTAACATCTGTCTCTGCTTGACTGGCTTATCATTAACAGCTTTGTCCGAATTGTACTTCTTCTCAACTATGCTTCTATGTTTTCAAACTTTTTTTTTAATTTTAACTTTTATTTTTATCCTTTTTCTATATATATTTTAAACTTCTTAGTTTCAATTACACTCTTTATAATACCATCTTTATATATATATATATATATATATATATATATATATATATATATATATATATATATATATATATATATATTTGCTTCATTTTAATTTTAAGTTATATTCTTGCGTAGTTTATATAGCAGACAGATTTTTATCTCTCAATGGCTCTTTTATAATAAGACAGTCATATATAGAATGGGAGTAAAGTTCACGTCAACTCGCATTGAGAAAAAAATATGGTTCTGGTTTCTAGAATTTAAAATTGCGGTTCTAAAAAAATAGTTTCATGTCATCCATATGAATTCTAGTTCCCTTTGCTGTAGAATTTTAAAGTTTTCTACAGATTTTAAGAGCATTTTCTTATATTCTTGTAGGGAAACTAAAAAATCTTTGCAAATATATGCGAACAAAAGAGGTTAGTTTTAGCAACTATAATTTTAGTTTATGAAACCATTCCCGAAATCAAGCAGTAATTTCTTGCCAGTGAAACTATTAAATATTGTTCCGAACCTAAAAACAACCCGTAAGGCATGGTGACGTCACTCCGACGTCGTTGTGAAATCACACTGTAACTTTGTGACCATTGATTGTCGATGTGACGTCACATGACGTCAATGTGAAGTCACAGTGATTAATATGTGAAGTCGTTATGGCCGTTATGGAGCTTGTTTGTGACGTCACATTGTAACCACTTTGTGAAGTAACGGTGTGACAAATCTGTGAAAAATGTGTCATTTGTGACTACTTTGACATTAACATCGTGACGAAACTGTGACAAAAGCGACGTTGTAATAAAAGTGTTTTTTAAAGAAAATAACATGTTTTGAAGAATTTTTGTAATTTTCTAAATATTTTTAAGAACGTCACATCTCAGTCACAATGTGACGTCACTGAGAGGTGGCATTTTGGTCACTGATGTGATGTGATCATGCATGCTATGAGGGAAGAGACTAAAAATTCTAGTTCATTTTGTCTGCCCAGCTTAGTTATTTACCCTATTCACGTAATTCGGATAGCCATATTTCTAGATGAATTATTTATTCAAGGTGAAGGCAAAATGTATTTTTATCTCACAAGAAAGTCACTTTTGGTGTTATTTGCACCTAGCATTCAGAACTTGGTGCATTTTAAAAGCTCTATATTAGGAAGTATGAGAATGGTAAAGATTTTTCTGTTAAAGTTATGTATATATATATATATATATATATATATATATTGCAGCAAAATAGCGTTTTGTAAATGCTATTTTTGAGACCCCTTATCGAACTATTAATATAGTTTTCTTTAAAAACAAAAAGCATTTGAAAACATATTAGTTATTAATAAAGTATTGAAAAAGTTTTAAAATTCTTTCAGAAACCTACGAATTTGGTTTTGAAAAATTATGGTATTATATTCACATGGCTTTATATTCATATGGCATTATTTTTGGCGGGGAAAAAGTTGGTGTTTTTTCAAAAGTAGAACTTTCCAGCAACCCTAGCCGAATGTCGTAGCCCCAAATAAGGTAAACTAAAACTTCGTAGTGCCATATTTGGCGACTTAACTCACTTTTGGCGTGAAATAAACAAATAAAAATACATTAATAAAAAATTAAAAGCATAAAAAATACATAAAATATGATTTTAACGGAGAATTTCTATCGGTTCTCTCACTTTTATATATAGAGCTACAAAATGCACCAAGATTCGATACTTTGTTCAAGCAACACCAAAAATGGTTCCCTTGCCAGTACGGAAGTTTCAGTTCGCACTGTTAAACACAGCAATTAAATAAAGCAAAATTTACCGTCAGAAGTTACTGGTATGAATATTTAAGATACCGAGTCTCTTATGTGCCACATATTTGAGACGTTCGTCGGAAAATAATTAAGGAAGATAATATTTTGCTAACGTCCTGTTAATTACTGAAATAATATCAGAGAAAAAAGATAAGCGGTTTTTCCAATTCTTTCTATTTACAAGCTTTTTCTGATTAAAAGAAAAACTTTCAGTGTTAAAAGATTTTTTTTTTCAGAATTTAAGACGGCGATTTTTTTGTTATTGTTTATCAGTGCTAATAAAAAGATACAAAACTTGAAAGACATTCAACCCACATGATATTTGTATTTCATTTCATCAAGGGTATCTTAATCTTGGAAGTTGTAAACCTTGTCGTAATACAAATAATTTCAAACTTTTCTGAAACAAATGTTTGACTAAGCAATAAACTGAATTTTTAGTTCTGTGTAACCCAAAAGCTTTTTGAAATACTATGTTTGTTTTTTTTCGCTTAGGGCTATTTATTTATGTTGCAAGAGAGGCAATAACCCGCTTCTTTTTTTTTCTTTCAAATCAGTCCTTTTTTAATTACTATTGAAAACTGAAAATGGATAAAAAATGTATTTATTTTGAGCAGATATTTTTAAAACAGATTTTTTATTAATATTATATAAAATAAGAAAGTATTTTCATAGATAAGCTCATCAGTTGAGTTCTGCGTAGATGATACTTCAATAAATAAATAAAATAAAAATAAAATAAAATAAAAATGAAAATAAAATAAAATAAGAATAAAAACAAATATAAAAATAAAAAAATAAAATAAAATACCTGTTTTCATTGTTGGGAAATTGTACTTTTAATAGCACAAATGTATAAAATTGAAACCCGTGTAATGTTTAGAAAATAATTCTTTAAAAATAATAACATACTCTTAAGAAAACTTAATCTCGTAATATTAGGAACCTTTTTTTAAACAAACAGAGAAAAAAAAATTTACATACCAAAACATCCATAAAAAAATAACACACGATAAGGAAATAAACTAACATGAAAGCAAACAATAAGGTTAGAATTCTGACGAAACATATGGAACACAGAAAATTAATAAATGAGATTATCTAAGAAAAAACCTCTAAGAAAATGTGTATGAGGTATGTTAAACTAACATTAAATCTAATTTTCAAATTTATTGTTAAAGACAAGTATCCGACAAACGAATCCTTTTGAATTTCTATAAATCCATAAAATAAAACGCTATCATAAGAGTAATAATATATATTTTTTAAATACGTCTTGAATTGATGGAGCACTGGAAGTGGTTGCAAATTTATTTTAGAAAAAGGAGTTTTTATGAGATTAAATAAATGAAAAGGTGTATAAGTTTTAATAGTGTACAACTGATTTCTGAGTTTATTATACAGAAAGTAACATAAAAAATAGAACGCACCTTCTTAGTAAGCACACGTGCTGCTTCTGGTTTTCTAATTGATTTTGCTCTACACTGTTAAAACTAATGGTGACACATTGCACCTTTTAGGGATGAAAAGCTTGTCTCACTGGTGACACCCCTAAAGAAGCCGGAATGACACCTTTAATTATGGTGAAAAGATGGCACCCTTAATCCAGAGTGTCCAATAATAAAAAATTAAAAAATATACAAACCGACTTTTGGCCGTCGAAGGATTCGAACTCACAACGTCTGATTACAAACTCAGCGTTCTAACCGCGCGGCCATCGAACTCACCTTCATTCACTCATAGCCATAGATTTTAATTGCCGTCACAGAAAACAGAAAGACACACGTCACAGCGCATGCGCATGGTTCCAGTAACCCGATGAGGTGCCACATTGTTGCCAATACGAAGTGTATGGCACCTTATTTAGCTCCAATCATCTAGTAAGAGACCTGTCGGCTCTGCAACCACATATCCAAGCCCCTATGGCACCCTAGGGCTCCAAATGCCCCGGGTTCCAATGAACCCTAGGGCCTTTTCACCTCCGGGTCCCAAATGGCACCGGTTTGTCACCTCCACTTTTAACAGTGTATATACGGTTCCCCTATTAATGATCTCAACTGTTCTGCTCAACAAGAGCGAAACGTCTTGACACGTTTACAAATTCATTTTTTGAAGGAAAAATATAAAATTGCAAAGGAAAGCATGGTTCTTACGGATACCGTTATTTTCCGGGTGAGATACCAGCATTTCTTTAAATAAAAATAAATATAGCTCAATAGAGAGAAATTTTGTCTTACTGCATTATATATTTTCTGTAAGAAAATATTGGCACCAAAGAATTTTATGGTCATGATATTCCAGGAGCAGAACGAACCATGGAAAGTCGATTCAAATCGCTCACTTTGGCCCTATTTTCTGTGAAATCTATTGCGTTTGCAACAAACGAGAAAATGATTGCTATTCGATAATTTCTGAACAAAAAAATCTGCTAGTTTCATGCATTTTTGCACAAAAATATCGTAACACTTATGTCACAAAGTTACCCTTTTTGATTTAAAAAAAGTTTTAAGTAATAGTTTGTTGTTATCATTTAGCAGATAATTTATAGTTTTTTTTTTTACGCTGGTTTTATTTAGGTGCATTTCTAATTATATGAATAGGTAATAAACGTCGTCTGTTTTGTCCGTTCATCTGTCAGTATATAACATCGAAAAATTGCCCAAACGAATAATTTGAAACTTAATACACTGAAAGAAAAAATCCCTTAAATTTAAGGCAAAAACTGTTGGCAGCAATGTTGCCATTATTCGTGAGTCCCATCATTAGGAAATAATTCCACCGTACTTAGGCTTGCAATAATTACAAACGTAATATGCCTCCATATAGCAAAACAGAAAAGATGACAATGAAATATTAGTAATGCATTTATTTAAAGAATTTTTCTCCACCAAATAATGAGATTCAATTTAATACTTGAAAAAAACGTAGAATTATGTCTTCCAAGCCAATGCGAATCGTTATATACCAAAGAGCGCAAGAACACCGGATTTGTCAACAACATTTAGAGTTGCCAATAAACTTTTCAGAAAGCAAGCATACGAAATTTAAATGGGAGGAAAAAAAATAAGTTTCCACAGTTGTTCGGAGGTATATCTTACTTAATCACGTTTTGACGTGTCGCTTTCTAATGAATCATGGGATTTAGAATGATGTTTTAAAATGTCAATACATATTTTAGAAACAGATGAAAGACTAAAATAAATTAATGGAGTTTTAGAGAAAGTGTTGCTTTAACAGATTAAGATTTTTTAGAATAAGAAAATAAAGAATGCATGATAAAAAAAAATAACAAACCTGTTAAGATTTGTTAAAAGACTATAAAAAAGTTAGATATTATAAAAATTTGGAAATAATTAATTTAGAATTAAGGCGAAAAAGTTTTATTATTGCATTATATAAATGTACAATGCTTTCTACGCTAGAATCACGTTCTTTTTATTCTTATTTTGTTCGTATTTCATAGAAAAAGAGAAAAATGATTCTCTTAATATCATCTCAGAAAAATATTCCATTTCATAATGCATATTAATCATTATCTAAAAACAAATATCTCAAAACACCAATATTTTCAATTGTTGAAAATGTTTATATTATGTAGCTACAAATCAATAATGACATCTTTTTTGAAAAATTCATCGGATTGGATACTTTCGCAAATCAATTAACAAAAGTATTCAATTAACAAAAAAAAATAATAAATTTTTGTAAAAAAAAAAAAAAAAAAAAAAAAAAAAAAGTTTTTTCATTAAAAGGAACACATAAGGGAAGCTTATGTTACATAAATCAATTTGTATCTAAAGTAATATGGCATTTATAGTATTTTTTAGCTAGTAGGTAATGGAAATTTTCATCATCAGCGGTTATGTTATTTAACGGAAATCAATTAAGTTCTTTCTAATAACGTTAACGCTTCGACTAGGAAGAATTACTCGAGCCTGTAATAAACTATCATTTATTAACATTTCTTAACATTAACTATGTTATACATATCGCAAAAGTTAACAAATCAACGTCAATTTTCTCAAAAGAAAAAAGGCCCCTCATACTTACAAGAGAAAAGATGTTAGTAACAGCTTGCGTGAATACTAAAAAGAAAGAAAAATGAGAAATAAGGAAAAACTATCTTAGTAGCAGATTTAGTTTAAGTACAAGAATGCAATACGTGTAATATACATTATTTAATGAGCGCATAGTGTAGAGAAATTCTTAAAATCTGTACTGTTAATTAGTTTTTAATTGATCGGACCGTCACTGTGGATACGAACCGATGGTACATAATAACGATTGTGCAAGGGTAGAGAGTTTTATAATTTGATTAATAGAATCCCATAATTAATAAAATCGCCGTAAAACTACCGATCTTGCAACCCTATACGGAGATGAGGAATTTACAAGATACATTTAGAAATTCCGAAATTCAGAGCATCAGTATTTATATCACAAAATTTAAATGCTAATCTTGAGTTTCCTTAAAGACAAAATGTCTGTTTTAAGATAAAGTAAAAAAATATTTATTTTACATTTCTAATATTAGTTCAGAATATGTGAATAAAAAAATCCACTAAATTGAAAACACTGAAGGTAGAAATTATGCTACCTGGGGGTATTAGAGGATTCAACTGCTTTATTATATTTCTAATTTAAGTAAATTTTTTTCTATATTACTGTAAAAATACTGTGTATTGCACCCGCCTAAAAAAGAAAACTTACGTTTGTGGCCCAAGTGAAAAAGAAAAAAAAAGGTTGAATATGGCTGCTCTATACCAATCTCTCAAAAATATGCCATCTACCCTCAAATCATGCATGGTCACAGAGACGTCACAATGACGTCACTGTGAGTCACTTTGGTCACATCACATCTGTGACGAAAATGCCACCAATCAGTGACGTCACATTGTGACTAAGATGTGACTTTCTTAAAAATTTTTAGAAAATTACAAATATTCTTCAAAACATGTTATTTACTTTAAAAAACATGTTTCTGACAATTTAAATATCGTCGCTTTTGTCACAGTTTCGTCACAATGTTAATGTTAAAGTAGTCACAAATGACACATTTTTCACAAGGTGTCACACCGTTACTTCACAAAGTGGTCACAATGTGACGTCACAAAAAAGCTCTAAAACGGCCATAACGACTTCACATTTTAGTCAGAGTGACTTCACATCGACAATCGATGGTCACAAAGTCACAATGAGACTTCACAGCGATGTGACGTCACCATGCTTTACGGGTATAGTCTTCAATAAGTAAACATAAATGCAATAAAGTGAGAAACACTGATTGCCTTTGGTTTCATTTCATTTTTTTAAAAATCATTTGCTTCAATGAAAAAATATTTAAAAACATAATATATCAGAAATCTTCAAGGTAAAAATTTTCCAGAAAATATTTTAAAATGTTATTAATTCAACTACTCCTCTGTCCATAGTATATTATTCGGCATATGTGTTAAAGACTTTTCATTTCGCCGCATTCTGTTTGTATTGTCGCTGTAGGCGTTCGTTTCAGATGAACATACAGACGGAAATATATTGATCGGAAAAGTAATTATTTTTCCATGCTACAGATTGATGTTTTTTTGGTGCCATAGATAATGATACCGATAGTAAATGAAATATGCCTGCTAGACTGCAATCAGCATTTGTTACTCTAAAAACAAATGTTCACTCAGCCTACGTGAAAACCTTCATTTTAAATTGTACTTGAATGATAGCTTTATGTAAATTTCGAATTCTATCTAAGAAGTTTATTAAACTATTATATTGGCTTGTATAGCTACATAGTATATTTTAAAAGTGCGTTTTTAAATTATTGTATTTGTTTTCGAATAATGCGAATTTTTTTTCTTCAAAATTTCAGCGTTGAAAAGCCGTATGTGCAATATACATTCGGAATATTTCTGAAAACTATACAGTACCCCCCCCCCCCAAAAAAAAAAAAAAAAAAAAGACACCTAAGCCACTATTTGAATGTTCAAATGTTTTATTTTTTATGTGACTTCAGCTAAAGTTTTTTCAATCAGAACGCTCAAAAAGCAGTTGTTCTTAATTCTCTAACTTAGTGTAAACCTTAAGGTGCAATACCAATTCTCTGGTTTAAATTACTTTTTAAAACACTTAGCAGAAATATTCCAAGTATTGAGTATCTTTGCATACTTTGTTTAGTCTTCAAAACAATCCTACTTGCTGTACATAAAATAATATCTAAAACAAGTCAGACACATATTTCTGATAGTGGAACAATAAGTGCAATTGACATTTAACCACTTACCAGATCATTATTATTGAAAAAATAATAAAAAATTCCTATTTTTTCATGTCTTTTACAGAATTTTTAATCTTTTACTGTCGGTTTTTCAAAAAGAAAATTTTTCGTAATTGAATCAGAAAAACGCTCGTATTACACAATGAAAAATTTACAATAAAAATTTACTGGTGAGAATAATAAATCATTATTGGAATATGGATATCCGTAAGCAGTACGGATAAATTATGATTGGCAGAAACACGTTGCCCGTACGATGTATGGGCAAATCACGGCAGCGGTTAAGTTGCCTTTTTTGCTTGCGTAATCACATGACATAATCTCTCTCTAAATCTAGTATTTTTCCAATTTTAATTTATTGCTATTTATATCATATTTCCGGTATTGCTATTTATATCTTATTTCAAGGCAAAGTTACAAAACATGAGAAATGCATACATTGAGGAAAATTCAATTTTATAGTATTTTATTTTATTATAAGATATACAATATAAAAAAATGGATGATTTTTATAAAATTTTGTAGTGTTTTATTTTATAATAAAAACACAGTTAAAAAAAACGGACAATTTTATGAAAATTTTACTTTGTAATCGGGACCCCTGTACAATTCATTCTTTTTTAAAGGAAAAAAATTCTGTTAATGCCAGGCATTTTTAAAACAAACGAAAAAAAATCTGGAAATTGTGAATTGTACTTGTGTCTTGATTTCCAGTAGAATTTCCGTAAAATTGTCTGTTTTTTTTAAGTGTACAAAATTAAATACCTTAATTTAAATTCGAGGGTTTTTTTCTTTCACTTGGCTCGATTTTTACAGATTTTTCTAACTCTAGGATATGTTAGCATTAAAATTCGATGATGCGTATTACACACGACACAATTTCTTTCGGGTATTTTTTTTTTTTTCGGTCAAAAATGAGGAGGGCACGCATTATATATGAGTATAGTTTGCATGAATAAATATGGTATAAGCTGATCTCAGCAATATAAAGGAATGGAAATAAAGTGAACGCATAAAAGATATTTTTAATTAATTTGAATAGTATATGTTGAAAGTATATTTGGTACGAAACCTTTCTTATATAACATATAGCGATAAATTTGCTTTCAAATAAAATGGTATATTTACAAAGAATTGGCACTGTACATTTATGTTAGTATGAATTTTAAATTGTATTATGTAGACAATTTACAGAACTTACGTTAAAAATATTTTAATTTAAAAAAGAAAGTTTTATTTCAAATACACGTAACTTAAATTATTAAAAATATATGCCTACATCTATATCTAATTGTTTCTCTCTATATGTATGTCTATATGTATGGAGTACCCGATTGGGAAATTTACAGCATTGATATTTCGATATGTTATTAAATTTTTTGCAAATAAAATTAGTATTAACTAGTGAATTACGCACATCTCTTCAATACTGCGAACTCCATATTAATTCAGTTTAGGATTTCATAACTTTAATTCCGTATAACTTTCTTCGAAATTAAGTGATAATGAAATATAACCAATGATTCCTTTAACGAAATTTAATAGGCAATCACCAGTGTAACTTTTTTTTTTAAACTTTCATTGTATTTTAAAACAAGGTATAATAATGAGAGCATCTTTTAATAAAACGCCATATTTGAAATTTTGGTTGGTGCGAATTCGCATTACAGTGCAACCTCGATTATCCTAGCTAATTGGGACCGCTTTTATCTCGGATAGAAATTGTGTATAAAAACTTGCTGTGCTTATTAATTTAAAATCTTTTAGAAGAAAATACAATAAAACGCTTTTTCAATGATAAAACATAAATAAAGTTACGTTTCACAGTTGAAAAAAAATTAAGTAGGAAATCAATTATTAGTAGTAAATTTTAAAATGCGATTTGAATTATTTTACTCTTCAAGGGTAGATAATTTTTAAAAAATAAAACAAATCAAGATTTTTTTTTTAAACTTAATTACATTAATTAGTTAAATTTACATTATTTTATAAGAGAAAGTGATATTTTTCATTGAAAAGGTCTGGGTTTTCTACAAGTGGCTGTCCTATCCTATCACACCATTTTTAAGTAACAGAAGATGTGTATCAACGCGGCGTGGCGTAACATTGCTTCTTTGCTCTAAATATCGGAGAGCAGTTATGATATCTTGAACAACTTCAATATGACTTATAGTCCTTGAATCCACATGATCCTGTAGCAAGTACAGTGACTAAAAAATTGTGGACTTTTTCAAGGCTCATTCACATAAAGGGAAAAAAATTCAGACTTTGTTATCGGCTCGGTTAACAGAAACCTCAATCAATCGAAGCTCGGTTAACCGAGATTATTTTGTACACTGTAAAAAAAAAAAAAATCTGTAACCCTACAGATGAAAAGTTGCCGAAATCTGGCTGCTTACTAATATTTTATCTGTAAATTATACAAGAAAAACAGTAAATCTACAAAACTAGTTTTTCTAAAGCTACGAAAATATGTAACTTTGCAAATAAATCTAGTAAAATTGTAGTTATCTTACTAAAATTTTATTTGTAACCATAGTTACCTTTACTTAAAAAATTCATGGAATCCTAGTTTCCTAAAAAAATTTTTAGTAACCTTACAGATTTTTTGATTTTCGGTGCCAGTCTGTATCTGTTACATATCTTTTTTCTGTTGCCGTTACATAAAAAATTCTAGGAATCTCAGTTTCCTAGAAAAATTTTAGTAACTTTACAGATTTTTTTACAGTGTACTACACTATAAAAAGAGTTGGAAAATTACTAAAATTTTTCCAGAAAAATTGTTTTCCAAGAAATTTACATGTAATGGCATCAACAAAAATTCATGTAACAGATACAGATTTGCACTGTGATTCAAAAAAATTGTAAGAATACTAAGAATTTTTTAGGAAAATCGGATTCCTAGAAATTTTTAAGTAAAGGTAACTATGGTTACAGATAAAATTTTAGAAAGATTACAGTAACTTCAGTAGATTCTTTTGTAAAATTACGGTTTTCTGTACTACTTTTTTTTTTTTTTTTTTTTTTTTTTTTTTTGCACAGTGTACATATAAAGTTATAATAAGCATACAGATTTCTGTACAGTCAATCAGGATAACTTTAACCTATGAGGATAATTTTAAGCCAAGAGAGGAAAAAAATTAAGTATGCTACATACATTGAGTTAACGGCAAAGTTTTGGTCTAAATATGTAGACAGCAGTAGTAGTGTGAGTTTTGAATCTGATTGGATATAATTCATCAAAATTCCACCATTATAGACTGAGTCAAAGTTTCGTAAAAGTAGAGCAAAGTTACCTGGATGTGGTGTAAAGTTACCCTGATTTATTTTAATTTTAAATCTGTAAAATTACAGATTTTTTTATCTTTCAGTGCATATAGTTTATAATTTAAATCATGAGGTAAAACCAACTCTAAAAAAATATGACAAAGTAATAAAAAGCGTTAGAAATAACTTTAATTCAAAAGAATAAATACACTGCATCGATAAAAAAAACCTAAAAGAGAATACACATATTTCTACAAACACGTATTATAATTTCCTAAACCTCTCTCTACATTAATAAGTTTTATCATTATTACAGAGCCATCGATTCGACATATTATCGGATGTTGGGTGAGGTCTTGAATTGTAAAGTCAATTATTACCATTTACTAACTATATCTGTTTAATCAGAGAGTGTATTACAGTAAATTGTGCAAAAACGTAACCTTTCTATTATGAAAATCTGTCCAAAAAAAAAAAAAAAATTAAAGTCTTGATGGAAGAAATACTATATAATCATACCTTCTAACATGGAAATATGCTTACAACTGGATGTATTTTCTCTGGTGATTCTCCCCTAAATTTGCATACATATTTTGCTAAATATAAATGAAACTGAATAATACACTTCCTAACATTGCTTTTGTTAAAAAAAATTGATCTTAATGGACAACTTTTCCTTGCCCTCTCCCCCCCCCCTTCCTTATAGATCGGAAGGCGGCAGCACAGGCAATCACCTGATCGAGTTCACGAATAAAAATACAGGGTTAATTAAATCTCGATTCACATATTACATTACAATCAGTTCTGCCAAGTCATATCTTGGTGGGAAATACCTAAAAACACGATTTTAGTGGTTGACTCATAGGTTTACTATTAGGTTTTCCTGCTCCCAATCATGCATGTTTTCTCACTTTTGGGTGAAGGAAAGGACAATGGCAAACTTACGAATCAACCATTAAAATAAGGTTTTTAGCTGCTTTCCACCAAGCTATGATTTGGAAGACCGATTGCGTTTTAAAATGCGAATCGAGATTTAGCTAATCTTAGATTTTTATCTGTGAACTCGATGAGGTGATTGTTTCTGCTGCCACCTCCCAGTCTATTTATGAAGATCGTGCATCTGTATATTGAAAGGTTATAAAAAATGTGGGATCTATCTTATTGTTGATATTAATTTTTAACTGCCGTTAATTTTCCAGTGCTAAAAAGGTTTTATAAGCCATTTAAGAATGATCACACGCTTCACAGACTTTTATTCCTGTTCAATTTATTCTGACAACTTCAATTAAACAAAATTAATCCTTTCTAAAACCCTTTAAACTACCTGTTGAGTAATTAAGGCTGTAACTAGTGAAGCATGATTTGGAACTCAAAAGGATGACCTATCCACGCCTAAATGGATGGATATGTGGCTTCAATTAGACGGCAGGGTGTGTAACTTTTATAGTTTAATTAATTCTTCCTTGCTTTTCAGAGAGGTTGTTTTTATTGGTGAAATATACGTAAGGGTGTTTTTAACTGATCCGCTCAACAAGCGCAAAACGTTTTGACACATTTAAAAATTCATTTTTAACAGAAATATATAAAATTGAAATGCCTGGCTATGGAAGGCTAATTAAATTACTTATCCAGTTCCAAGCTATTTTGATGACGTGATCACCCATTTTTCTCCTGCTTTTCGACCGTTTTTTCTGCTTTCGTCGGGAAATGTGCTCAAAAGTGTTAATTTTGACGGCTTATTATGAAAAATCTATTGTGTTTTTAAAAAAAAACAAAAAATTGAGTGCAATTAGACAGTTTCTGAATAATAACACCTGCTATTTTCATGCATTTCCGAGCGAAAATAAATTAAAGCATGTGTCACAAAGTTGCCCTTTTTAATTTAAAAACACCCTTAAGGGGCTGACAAGGCACAGAATTACTTTAAGTCGATTTTTATTATCAGAAAAACAGACACAAAACGTGAACTAGAAAACTGCTATTTGAGGTGTTATTAAATTATTTTTTTGCAAATAAAAGGAAAAACTAATCTAAACATTAAGTCTGGAGACAGAACTACTGCAAAAATTGCAGAAAAAGCAGCATAGTAGTGCCATCTGTTGAGCGATTTGCACCAGAAACTAATCAGCAGCAATTCATATCAAAGGTAACTAAATATATATTTTTACTGTATTAAGTGCATTAATTCTTGAGATAGAGCGGCCACAATAGTTGTGACATACACGGACACACAAACTCACAGACAGACAATTTATAAAAATATGTTTTTCATAATCTCTGACTCTTAAAACCTGAAAATCCGTCGAAAACTGGAATTCGAAAATTTTCCCGAATCCAATACTTTCTTCTTGTAAATATAGAAGAAAGTAAAAAAGTAATTTAATAAAGAAAATAAGGGAGATTATATCCTTTAATATATTATTATTATTTTTTTAATATCCCAAATCTTTTGAAAACACAGACTGGCGTTAAATAAAAATGCTTTATCTGCATCAAACTTTTTAGTTCATTGCATCTAAAGCTTTATTATGTCGTCTTAACTATTATTTAAACTATTATAACAATTGTGAGAATTCTTTTAGAAGTAAAAGTAGATTTTCTTATGTCTAAAATTATCGCAAAAATACAGCAGTCTGTTTTTCAAAAGTTGCTGTTTATTACATCTTTTAAAAGAATAGAAATAAAAGCAAAAATAGATTTTCAGAAAAGTCTGAATGACAATATTAATTTATAAAAAAGTGAACCAGTAAGTCGAAAATCTTTTCTTCAACTTTAAGTAAGCGCGTTATTTTCAGTTATCTTGCTCAAATTTTAATATTTTTAAGTTTTTTTTTTTTTTTTTTTTTTTTTTTTTTTTTGCATGAGAACGATTTACAACCGGGTTAATTTTTATTTTTTCGATTTCGGTTATATTTGGTTTTTATTATGATAGTTTCAATTTCAAAACCGGTTCCGAAATTTAAAGTATTTTTTTCTTTTTTTAAATCTCAAACGAAAAAGCAAAATCTAGCTCAGTAGTAGATCGTTCTCAGGTTTCCTAAACCAAAAAAAGCATGCAAAAATATTAAAATTTGACCGAGGTATTTGAATATATTGCTTCCATAAACATAACATTACCATCCGGATATTTTTGAGTGACTAGTGTAGGCTCTTAACAGGATGAGTGCCACGTCATTCACCGGTGACTGACACTGTACTTTCCGTTTGGGCCGCGTCAGTCACCGTTGACTGACATTATTGGGATTGTGTAACATACATCTTATTTCGTGGCTCAAATAAATGAGACTTTAAACTCAGCGCGTGAAATGTTGAATAAACTATTATTATCCTCTTCAGACCTAATTGTTTATTTATGTACTTTTTTAAAATTTCTGTTATGGATATTAACAAATTGGTGACTAAGAAAGATTGAACAGCGAAAGAAAAAAAAAATATATAATTTATTTCTTGTACATAAAATTTGATGATACATGGGGACTCAAAAAGTATATTTTTTGACAATTTCTTAGGAATTTTTTTTATTTCATTTTGCATTTTTGCATTGAAAAACATTGAAAACCATAAAATAAATATATATTTAATAGTTTTATATTAATAAGGGACTCTCTCTAATTAGTATCTTAAAGCACGCTAACATTATTTACGTTTTCATTTTTGTACATTTCGCACATTTCTGCTGCAAGTCATTTTTGTACAACACGACTCACTAAAAAAGAACTATAAGAAACAAATTCTTATTTTATTTAGTTCTCCCATCTTTTAGGCTACGTTCACAACAATTTTTAACATTATTTATGTACATGAAAAAAAAAAATATATAAACATGTGTATCCTACAGCACGCAACAAGTTTAAAGTGGTTATGCTATCTAATTGTCTTGTCAATTTAGAAAAATGTTTTATGCAAAATATCTACTTCAATTTACGGTATGACAAATATAACATGATTAAATAAAGCGGAGATTAATTGTCGTTAAAAGTGTTGACTATTTTAAGTAAAAAAATTATTCAATCTGGCAGCACTCTATTATGACGTCACTGTTAAAATTAGAATTGGCCTAAATATTTAGAATAAACGGAATCTGGGGAATATAAGCGAGGCATTTTTTCATACTATTGTCAAAAGCATGTATGAAGAAAATAGTCTGTCATAATGTCTCGTTTACTTTAAAATTTTGTGTAGATTGTTTATGCTGCTTTTTTTTTTTTTTTTTTTTTTTTTGTTGATATAACAAAATGCATAACTTTCATTGTTATAGCACATTTTAAAAGCTCATCATAATCATGAATTTTTTGAAACATCGATAAAAGACATAGGTGAATATTCTAAACAATTATACGTTTTCCTTGTTTTTCATACGTCATTAGGAGTTTTTACTACAGCTTGAGTTTCAAGCGTTTTAAAGGAATACTCGTATTTTTTGTTTATTCCTATTTCATTACTTAATATACTTAAAATAATCAAATTTTGATTGCTTTATAATATATTTCAAAATCTCATTCTGTTCATGCATTTTTCGAGCTATCGGAAAAATACATAAGTGAATTTTCTAAACGTCTTTTACGTTTTCCTTGTTTTTCTTAATGTAATTAGCAGTTTTTACTAAAACTTGGGTTTCAAGAGTTTTAGATGAAGGGTCATATTTTTTGGTCGTTTCTATTTGATTACTTAATATGTATAATGTGATAACACTGTGATTGCATTTATGATGAAATTTAAAAGTTCATTTTATTCCTGAATTTTTTGATGCAGCGAAAAAATACATAAATTAATTTTCTGAACAATTAAACATTTTGATTGTTTTTATGCGTCATTAACATTTTTTTTACTACAGCTTATGGTTTTAAGTGTATGTTTTTAAAGGAATGCTCGTATTTTTTGCTCGTTTCTATTTCATTGCTTAGTGTGCACACTTTGATTGCTTTATACACTATTTTAATCTTTTCAGCTCCGAATTGTTTTTAATTTTTTAGAAAAACTTGCTTTTACGTTAGTATTATCTTGAAATGTCAGCCAAAAAAAACTCAAGTTGAGCCGAAATTCGCTCATCTCACGTTTTGAAACATAGCTTCTCATAAAGAGTTGAAACAACTCAAGTGAGTGAGTTGTTTTCAAACAATTCAAATCAAGATGAGTTATTTAAATAAGCAATAAAAATCAAGATGAGTAAAGCATTTAAAAGACAAATCATTCGCGATTCAATAAATTACAGCTCTTTCCTGATAAGCCAAATCCACTCTTTCGTTTTAAGAGTGTAACATTAACACTAGCTATTCAAGTTGATTAATTAGTGTTTAACGAATATTTCATTACCTGAAAGATAGCGAATGTTGTTGTTTTGCTTACTATTCAATTAATAATCATATGGCAATAGGCTAATAAGGATGAATGTTTGGAGATATTTAAAAAATATTGTATTACAATAAGAATTATCTTGTATTACAACTTTGTAATGCTTTTGCGCTTTATTTCCCATGATTCTTTCAGGAAAGTAAATTTTATTTTAAATTTAAAGAGTTAAATATATGTTTAAAATAAAAGAATTACAAACGACGCAAAGAGAATTAACCAAATAATAATATTCATTATTAATGCTGTATGCCTAAATATAAAAAAAGTCACACATTAAATACATAGACATATTCTAACTTTACCACATATAAATTGTAGCAAAAGTATTTCTTACAGTTAAATAATACTCTATTAAAATACATGTACAATTAATAGTACATCAGACCCGAAAGAATTAAAATATCATTCTATTCATATATTTTTCGAAGTATCGAAAAAACACATAAGTGAATTTTCTAAACAATCCAACGTTTCCCATTTTTCCCCCTCGGTAAACCTTTTTAAGTCAGCTTGTTTCAATGGTTTTAGAGGAGTACTTTTATTTTTTGCTTTTTCCTATTTGATTACTTAATATGCATAATGTAATCACACCTTGATTGCTTTATGATACATACTATAGACTCATTCTATTCCCGAACTTTTAAAGGTATCGTTTATGGGTACCCAACCTTCAATGCTGACAATTTACACTTGCTGACCAAAGTAACCGCCTAAATCGGTGAATGATTTGGTATATTTAAGCTCAACATTTCGTTCAAAACGTAAAACTTTGTTTGTATTTGATTATTTAATGTGCATAACGTAATCACACTGTAATTATAATTATGATACATTTTAAAAGTTCAATTTATTCCTGATTTTTTTGGATAAATCGAAAAAATACATAAGTTATTTTTCTGAACAATTATGCTTTTTCCTTGTTTTTATACGTCAGCTTGTGTTTCAAGCGTTTTAAAGGAATACTCGTATTTTTTGTTCGTTCCTATTAGATTACTTAATATGAATAATATAATCACATTTTGATTGCTTTACGCCATATTTTAAAATCTCATTCTATTCATACATTTTTCGCGATATCGAAAAATTAAATATGTGAATTTTCTAAATAATCGTACTTTTCCCTTGTTGTTTTATATCAGTAAAGCTTTTTACAACATCTTGTGTTTCAAAGATTTTAGAGGAATCCTATTTTTTACTCGTTTCTATTTGATTAATACATAAGCTTATTTTCTAAACAGTCGCACTTTAACGTTGTTTTTTCACGTCAATAAAACGTTTTACTATAGCTCATGTTTCTAGCGTTTTTAGAAGAATATTTGTATTTTTTGCTTGTTTCTATTTCATTACTTAATATGCATAATGTAATCACACTTTGATTGCTTTATGCCATATTTTAAAATGTCATTCTATTCATGTATTTTTCAAGATATCGAAAAAGTCAATGCGTAAATTTTCTAAACAATAGTACTTTTTCCTTTTTTTCTTTATACAACAGTAAAACCTTTAACTTAGTTTGTGTTTCAAGGTTTTAGAAGAATATTCGTATTTTTTTCTTGTTCCTATTTCATTACTTAATATAAGTAATGTAATCACTCTTTGATTGCTTTATGCCATATTTTAAAATCTCATTCTATTCATGTATTTTTCGAGATATCGAAAAAATCCACACGTAAATTTTCTAAACAATCGTACTTTTTCCTTTTTTTTTCTTTGTAAAACAGTAAAACCTTTAACTACAGCTCGTGTTTCAAGGGTTTTAGAGGAATAGTTACATTTTTTGCTCTTTCCTATTTGATTACTTAATATGCATAATGTAATCACACTTTGATTGCTTTGTGATACATATTATGGGCTCATTCTATTCCGGAACTTTTTAAAGATATCGTTTATGGGTACCCAACCTTGAATGCTGACAATTTATATTTGCTAACCAAAACGACCACCTAAGTCGGTGAATGATTTGATATCATATTTAAGCTCAAGATTCCGTTCGAAACGCACAGAATAACAAAAGCTCGGGACCCATCTGCTTGTGACGGATGATTATTGGAGGGTATTTAGACAGGGAAAGGAGGGTGCGTTGAGCGTAATAGGTTAATTAATTCTTTAAGTGAACAGGTTAATTCCTCCTAAGAGTGAAGTATATGCAGCCGTAGGCTAAATTCTGACGTAGGTCTCGGCTTTTCGTTCCACTCTTTTGTCTTAATTTTTCATCTTTTTCGAAATATATTATACGCGTTTCTGTATGCTTTTGAACAGCGTGGGAGGTTCAGTTGAGTTATATATGCAATTCGTTTCATTTAATAAAGATTTAAGTTTATGTGACAGAGAAAAAGCTTAGCAAAATTATGGCGCAGGGTGTATTTTTTTCACTTGTAATTTATAGGATTTACGAAACGTGATATGTATTTGTAATCAAATAATTTAAATATGAGCTATTCCTTTAACTACGTAGTATTTTACGTATTTTATTAATTAAGGAAATTAACACTAATTAAAGCCAACATTTAAGTTTTTATCGTTGTATGTATTTTATAAATATAAATTTTGCAATTAAGTAACTTAATGCAAATTTTAAGAATATGCTTTTTAAATTTGACTTTTTAGCCAACATATATTAAAATTGAAACCTTAATTAATGTATACATATATACCTATATTTATGTATAATGAAGGTAATTTTAATATAAAATATTTCAATATAGAAATTAAAATTTATAAAATGTAAAATTTTTAGTATTTTGTGTTTTTTTTTTAAATTATTATTATTGCTTCGCTACATGATATACATTTATCACTAATTTAAAGAAATTTAGTAATTAATTTGATTAATGATTTGAAAATATGTCTTTAGGCTTAGTTAGGTTTCTCATTAATTTTCGATCTTTTCCTTAAAAAAGAAAAAAGAGATTGGGAAAAAATACGAATGTTATTAATGCAAGATTGTACACATGAAATGAAGTCTTTTTGTTCAGTAAGTATGTGAGTATGTTAAGAAGAATTTATATAAATATACAGATAAGTAATAGAATTTTGCACGGATTAAAAAATTAATTGGAAAATTTGTAATACTAAACTTATGAAAACATTAAGAAATTCGAATATTTAAAAAAATGGAAATGTTTTAATTTATAAATTTAAAAAATATACAAAAGTCAAGCATTATATAATTAAAATATTATAGAACGATATTTTAAATTAAGAAACTTATATGTTACTTATTTCTAAGTAAAACGATATATTTGTTACGAAACGATATATTTGTTAACAAGCAAAAAAAGTTTTGTTTATTTTTTTATACGATCGAGATAAACTTACAGATGATTTTATAAAATGTTAAAATAAATAAAAAAAACTGTAAGAGCTTACAAAAAACTAATTCATTAATTAATTCTTACTTTTATAAATTAGAGTTGCATGAAAAAAAAATGAATTATAATTGTTCCATAGAAATTTTAGTCATTTACCAAGATTTTCTGCGAGAATTGTTTTAATATTCTATTGCATTTAATTGAGGATTGAATATAAAAGCTGCTGAAACTTTAAATAAAATTCACTTTAATTAATCACCTATTAAAATATTCTATCCGCCCTCAATAACATTTTTTACTATGGTTTTCCATATAATTATTAAAGTTAGTAATTTTTATAAATATTTTTTTAAATAAATAGCAAAATTTATTTAAAAAAGGACATTTAATTCATTAATAAAATTAAGTAACGGAGTATTCGATAACGGAATTTCTGTTTATCCTTTATACATTGTAAAAAAGTAAAAGTAAATATCAAAATCTCTTTAAAAACACTGCATTTTTAGAGTTTGACTGGACTTTTCAAAAGGAAAAAAATAATAAAAAATCGCAATAATTTCGACATTTTGTTTCTCAAGAACCTGCTTCAGCGATTTTGCTCAATCGAGAAATTCTCGTGAAATCGAAAATTTTAAATTTTAGGGGAATGTATTAGATAATTACTCATTATTTAATAGAAATAACGAAAAACATTTTTCAATATTAAATGCAGATAAAATCAAATGCCTACGTATTGCTTTTTAAAAAATTGTTATCGCAAGATTTAAGAAATATTAAGAAGACCATAAATTTTGAAAATTCTTCCCTAAATAAAAAAGTTTAAATTTATCTCGTCTTTAAAAATACTTAAAATACAAACTTCCCTATGAGTGTTGGTTCCTAAGGCTAAATCAAACGCTTTTGTGAAAGCTAATGGCTATTTTTACAATCGATTGAATAAAATCATTTACAGTTTTGAAAATCAGCTAAGTAAACAATTTTGGTGCTTTCCGAAATTTTATGCTGATGCCATAAGAAAATTGCTAAATGAGACGTTTAAAAAATGTAGTAATTTTAACAAACGTTTTCTTGTTTAAATACATTTTTAATTGAAAGAAAATATTATTATCTACACTATTTCATAATTTGCCAACAATATGACAAAGAAATTACTTCTCCGAAGCATGAAATAAATCTCTCGTGTTAATATGTTTTGAAATTGAAACGGTTCGGCAATTTTATTATTTGGTTCGGCAATTTATTATTAAATTTGACGTAATGTTCTGAATTTAATGCTTCTAACACGAAATATTTTAATTATAATTTTAATGGTTTCGATCTCTTTTTAATATTCGCATGTAAATACATTTTTTAATTAAATAAAAATAGCATTCTCACCAAATTAAAATATGGAAACTATATTTTAAGAAAGGACGTTTTCGAAATATGAAATAAACTTGTATTAATTAATAATAAAAAAAACTGAAAAATTTAGTTAATTTTGAAAGATGGTTGCAGTCTGCACACCGCAATCTCCTAAAATATGTGCCTTGGCAACATGTTTTTTTTTTTTTTTTTTTTTTTTTTTTTTCTAGGCGTTGATTTTTATCTTATAAAACTTTTTAAATCTATCTATAATTACACACTTCAATATTACGTAGTATTTAACATACTTCTTCGATTTTAAAATTGTGTGTTTATGCATGTTTATCGAAATTTTTCTATAAAACTATAATTATTCATTTTTCATATGCAGTAATTTTTATAATATAACCTTTTCTAATCTGATGTATCCAGTAGGATACACATCTTAACGTACAAGTAGTAAAAAAATTACATATTTATAATAGACGAACAACATGAAAAACGCACCAATAAATACAATACCTATCTGGAACATATTCTCATAACTTCATTGCCAAGTCCTTGTAGGAAATATTTTCTTCTTATGAAAACAAAAAAATAGAATTATATAATTTAGAAATTAGTGATTATTAATATTAAAATTAATATAGAACATATAACATTTTAAAATGTTCTTTAAAATATATGGGCAATTCCATACCAATGTCAACTTTGACCAAAAGTTCTTTTTTTTTTTTTTTTTTTTTTTTTATAATTCTTAAAAATTAAGTTAA
This sequence comes from Maratus speculifer, assembly GCA_964019185.1. Taxonomy (NCBI): domain Eukaryota; kingdom Metazoa; phylum Arthropoda; class Arachnida; order Araneae; family Salticidae; genus Maratus; species Maratus speculifer. Next base: position 250,980,544 of record OZ025296.1, on the reverse strand, counting down.
AAAATATATTGAATTATATTCCAAGTTTTCAAATTAATGTTTTAGATTGAAACTTTTGTTTTATGTGTAACTGGGAAAAAAATAAAAGGCATACAGTTGTGTACTAATAACATTCTTGAAGTACTAATAACATTCTTCTTCCTTTGATAAAAAAAAGTAATTTTTATTTATATTGAATTTTTTTAATGGATCAATATGTGTAATATAATATTTAATGATTTTATAATAAATGGTCTTACACAATATGCTTGATAAAAATGCATGCAAAATAAAGTCTTATGTGATTCCGTCACCTACTTTTATACATTTTGCAATATAACACATAAATTTCACAACCAAATTATACAAGTTTCTGAATTTAAGCTCGTATATAATGGCTATTCATGTCATTCATAAATTTAGTTTTTGCTAATAATATAATTATTCGTTAATGAATAGTGTGACGGAATGAAAATTTTTCTGTTATGTAATGACAATGATTTGTGACGAAATGATAAACTAGTCATTGGGGTCCACCGTAGTACTTACCCATCATGCATATGCATAATATATTATCTATATATTTAAAACACCTGGCTGTTTTTTAGGTCATCAGCCCTGAGCTTTCTACTGGCCCGATTTTGATAATTATTTTTTTAAATGAAAGCTGTTTATGTGTAGATGTGCCCATTCTGGCTAATTTTTAATTAATTTCAATTTTTATATTTTATTTTTAATTTTAAAAGCTTTTTCGTGACATTTCTTCAAAACAGTGGCAACAGGTTAAGCTTTTCTCAAAATTTATTTTGTTTCATTATTTTCCACGAATCAGGAGCTTGATCTCATCGGTGAATGTATAATAGCATTTCAAACAAAATAAAATAAAATAAAGGTTTTCGTAAAAATTAATCATAATAAAATGATTGCATTTAGTTATTCCCTGCAATACACAGATTATTTACTGAGTAATATTATTAAGTATTATGTAAGTAAAATAACAGATGAAAAACTTTAATAAAATATAATATCTAAAGTGAAATTTTGTCGATGGAGAAAATGTCGTCATACAGAAACCAGATAAATTTATTCCATGAATATAATATACATTGTTATAGCAGCTGTATCAGTGATGATGTCATATTCATTGACTTTAATTCCTGCATCTAAAAAAAGTGAACTTCTATTAATTTAAAGGTCCGTGTTGTGCACAAATAAAAATATGTCTATAAACTGTTCTATTTAATTATAATGAATATTTTATGAAACTAAAGAATTCGTAAATAACTGCATAAATCACGCTTTTTATTTAAGAAAAGAAAAATATTTCTGAATGTGTAAATGATGTCATATTAAAAAATAAATAAATAAAAAAAAAAAATAAATAAAAAATTAAAAAAAACCTGTGATATGCCGTATTACAATATTTCTATCTTACATAATATCAAAAAATAATTAAAATTATTTCATTGTATTAAGTTATTGTTAAAAAAAATCCGCATTTCAGCAACAAATACCACAATTTTATTCTTTTTAATAACAGAGATATCGTTTTTTTTTCGTTGCCATAACAATAAAATTAATTTTTAAAAGTTCATGGAGGATATTAACCAGTAAATAAATTAAATTTATTGCAAGTGCTGTAAATGTGTAGTGGGTTGGTTAGGCAATTTAGTAAGTCCCTGTTTCTATTATAATTAAAATGTTTCATTGATATTATAATTATTGTGCAGTTATCAAGCGATATTTAAACAGAGAAAAAATAAACTATGCAGATATTTTTGAATTCGTCTTTTGGGATATAATATTAACTTTCTAAATAATTTGGCATTTAAATAATATTTAAGGTTTAGAAACCTCAAACAAAGATTTGTAGCTGAAGTTAAGTCCAACATAATAATTTGTGAGTTGTTTTCCTTATTTTTTGTTATTTTCTGAAGTTATGTGTATCTTCATCATGAAAAGCTATGTTATCCCTATTTTAAGAGGTGACAATTGTTTATTTCGCTCAGTATTTTACTGTCTATATAAGATTGATATGTATCATACCTAATATATATTCTTTTCCGTCGAGTTTCGACGGGTGCAGCTAGTATGAAAATAAAACACGTATTCTAAAACAAAACTTAAACGTATATTTAAACATTTTTAGTGTACATAGTTATGCTCTGTTAATGAATTGCTGATAAACCAATTTCGACAATTTATGTAAAATGCCAAACTACTCAAGTAGTACCGAATTTCGTAAAAGAAAGATCCTTATAACTCCAAAATTAATTATCATATTAACTAACAGTTTTCTGCGTCGGATTAAGCGTCTCTTATTCAATTAAAATATATCTTTGAATTAAAATTTAAATGAAATACAGGGTCATGAAAAAGAAAAGAGTGTGGAAAATAGGATTACAAATATCTCGGCAACTAATTATTCCATCGACTTCGTTTTTATGAAAAAATTGTGTTATTTTATTGTCTTTTATACCCATTCCTTAAAATTAAAAAAATTTGAAATTTTTTATATACCTTTCATCAGAACGAATTCTTCAAGAGTCCGATAAAATAGTTCCGAATAATCGAGGTTACTTATATTCAATAGGCTTCTTTCCATTATTACATACTAAGTACACACAAAATTTAAAGCTTTTTTTCAATTTATTCGGAAGATAGAGTGTTTACAGACACACACACAGACAGACGGACGGATTTTTTTTTTTTCTAAAAATAAGTTTTTTGGAATATCCAGTGTTTGAAACGTGTAAATCCGCTTTTTTTTTTTTTTTTTTTTTTTTTTTTTTTTTTTTTTTTCGATTTTTAAAACGATTGCAAGGTTTACCCTGTACTACATATGATGGGTAGGTAAAAGTTTTTCTTTCCCATGTAAATTTGAAGAAATTATTTTAACCAAAATTTTGTGCTTATCCAGCTAGAGTGTTAAAGATAAAGCGAAATAAAATGAAACCCACTGGTAACGTGGGCTTCGTGGGCATATTCACGTGTTACAGCAGAAATTCCAGGCACAAGAAATATATACAATCTAAGGGCAATTCCATACAAATGTCAACTTTGATCAATTTTTTATATAAATTTTATTAATTAATTTTAAAATATATTCCAAGTTTTTAAATTAATGTTTTCGATTAAAATTTTTTACTTTACTTGCAACGGGCACCAGTCCAAATATACAACACGGCTGAAAAGTAATGTGCTTGTAGCTGTGTACAAATAGGAGTTTTGAAGAACAATTGGAAAAAAAATGAAATAATTGTTGCCTATTTTGCATTTTTTAAATAAATGATTGAATTTAGTATAATATTTAATGATTTACAATAGCCTAGCCTTAAAGTCATATTCTTCGTAATGATGCATTTAAAATAAAGTCTTGAATTGAATTAATACTTCATATACCGATGGTACTCATTAAATACCATTAAAATTACTTATTATTAAATTCTTTTAATACATCAATTAGTTGTAATACTGTTTAGAATGAGTTGCAGATACTTTACTTTATTTTGCTTCAAAAGTATTATTGGTTACAGAAAACGAAAATATTTTATTAAGGATGTTTTCTTTGTCTTTACATCTTTTCAGCTTTTTTGGCGCTGAGGGAGGGGGTTGAGGATTTTTCAATTCGGAAATATTTCTATGTTTGTATGTCATATGTATTGTATTTCTATGTTTATATTGTATTGTATTTGTACATTTTATAATTCTACAAAATATTAATAAAACAATTTAAAATAAAATATTTGAGTGGGGTTATAAAAATTGCACAAAATCCCTGTAAATTCAAATTTAATTAATCCTTCTAAATCCTTCAATCCTTCTAAAATCCTTCAGATATTTATTAAATGATTATGTAAATCTTTTAATTTAGTTTAAACAATTTACGTAAAATGCTTTAGAATGTAAAATTTTCATGAATTCCTAATTCGGTATATAAAGGGTTAAGCTGACATTTCAAATAGTAGGTAATCGTGCTCAATATGTTTTTGAAAAGAGCTATCAAATGTGAATAGTTTTTAATATAAATTATTACGATCATTCTGGATAATAAGACAATTATTAAATTTATTAATGTAGTCATTTTCTAAATTAATGTTTAAGAAACTTTCAGTCATTCCATTACAATCATTCTGTCACGTCAAATGATAGTTAATAACTTCTTAATGAAGATAGGCTGCTTTAAATTATAATTTTGGACTATTTTACTGTACATCACATTTAAGATTTATATTAGTTTAAAACCTGACTGAGTTACTAATTTATAAAATTTTCCAATTTTAAGTAACAGGTTAGAGTAATGGTTTACAAAATTTCACTCCGTCATAAAATATGAGATTACTCAAAAATGAATGAATAAAATGCGTAAAAAAATTGTTTGAGATATTTCGTTTAATATTTTAATCAGTAACAGTAATTTGCAAACTGACAAGTCAAATTTGTTTTAAAATAGCTTCAAGGTAATTACTTTAATTTTATTCTACAACTAAAAATGTTATTCTGTCACGTATGGAATTGTCCATACAATTACGATGGCAACCAATTTTTATAACATAAAGGAAAAATTCTAAATTATTTTTTTAATGTGGATAATAAACACCCACACAAGATTGGACATTAACATGTAAGCAATAAGAAGTTACATATACTCGTATATATGTTAAAGGAAAAACAAAAATAAAAAATAAAAAAAACGTTTAACTGGAAAATAGAAGACAATACAAAATTAGTTCCAAAGATAAGTAAATGAAAATACAATTGCTACTCAAATTTTTGTGTCAAGAATTAATTTGTATGATAGCCATAAAAAAAGAATCTATCCTCCTAAAATACAACAATAGAAATACGTTTGTTTCAATTATAAAAATCATAATTAATTTCAATAATTCCAAGTAAAATATACAGCCCTTCATTCCCAAATCTTTAAATGAAACATTTTCTTACCTATGGATCAGAAAATTAGAATTAAATAATTTAGAGTTGATTAATGGTTAATGATAAAATTAAAATAGAACATATACCATTTTAGAAATTTCTTTAAAATATATTAATAATAATAGCGATGACAGCCAATTTTTATAACCTTGGGGAAATATCCAAAATTATTTTTTTAAAAATGTGGATAATAAAGACTTAAACAAAATTTGGCTTAACATATAAGCAATAAAAAATTACATATACTTGTATATGTTAAACAAAAAACAGAATAAAATAAAAGAAAAATCTAGCTGGAAGAAAGAAGGCAATACAAAATTAGTTCCAAAGAGAAATAAACAAAAATACAATTGTTACTCAAATTTTTGTGTCAAGAATTAATTTTCATGATAGCCATAAAAAAGAATGTATCCTCCTCAACTACAACAATAGAAATACGTTTGTTTCAATTATAAAAACCTTAATTAATTTCATCCAAGTAAAATATACAGCCCTTCATTCCCAATTCTTTAAAGGAAACATTTTCTTACCTACGGAGCAGAAATTTAATTGGATAGTGGGAGTTGGAAGGTTATGGAGTAGACATTTGTTTCACAGCCAAAAGATAATAGAATGATGGAATAGAATTAAATATTTAATGATATATTAATCTGCACGTTGTTATTCTTGTTATGGTTTTACGCCAGCTAACAGAAGAACTCACCTAAGAATTGTTTGAGATTCAAGAGTAATAAATGGTTTAATTACATTTTTTGTAATACGTTTTATAGTGTAGAATAATTTTCAAATAAATCTTTGATAAAATTTAAGATGGATCCAGGTAATGTGCCTTAAACTAAGCACATATTAATGACGTGTTATAAAGAAGATTGGCTGTAGACATATAAGGCGCACGCCTTAAAAGAAGTACCGAGTAAAATATTAAGAAAAATCCAGAGATAAAGCAGAATTAATTGTAAGAAAATTTTGTTTTTCGTTTTGTGCTTGTAAAAAGATTAAATTCCATTGTTTGATGATAATAGGAATGTATGATTCTCTGTCAGAAAAACATTTTCCTTAACTTGTTAAATATATTGTTTATAAATAGTCAAAAATTTGAATTGCTGTGTAAAATGTGAAGTTAAAAATAGCAGTAAAAATTCCATTAATGGAAAGGTGACTGTTTTTTTCCTGTTTAATGTTTATTTAAAATATTAGACCTCATTATTAGACGATGACTTGACAAAGATGCTGATTTGGTTCTTAATTGACAAAAGCATTTTATGCGTATTTATTTTTGTCGTTTTTTTTTTTTTTTTTTTTTTTTTCGAAATAAAATTTTACGTGATTTAAGGATGATGCAACATAATGTGATGCAAACAAAGTTCATTTTATCCCTTTTAGGTCTGGCGTACTATTAATAGTTCATGTCTTTTCATCGAGTATTATGTTGTCTTAACTATTACTTTTCTTACTTTCTTCATATATAAATGATAGTATATGGCTATGCCTTTCTTATAATGGCTTCATTTATATTTTGAAACTTAGTAATAATAGTACTAATAAAAGTTTGTTTAATCCTCATTGCCCCATTGGCGATTGCTTTATTTTATGCAATATTTCACTTTTAAAATTTAAAATATAAGTTACTTTTCTAAATAAATCATGTCATAATAAATCATGTCGTGTCATAATTTGTAAAAAACATGAGTGCGTTATTTTTCAAACGTATTTAAGATTTCTTCCTTAGCCTATTATCATATCAATATAAATTGAATAATACACAAACTAAGTATATTTGTTAGATTTCAGAAATTGAGATAATCTAACTTTAGTAAGTTTATTTGGATAGCTACGATTAGCATTATTAAAGTAAAAGTTATTTTGTTTCAAAATAAGAAAATAATTCGGACCCGAAATCCTTAATGATGCGAGATCAGGAAAAATAGTTGTAAGCACATGTATTCACAGCATAAAGATTTAGTATAAAAAATATATAGAAGAATAATGATGAGAAAAGAAAAATTCGAAACTCAAAATCAGGATTCCACGGATCCTAGATTTTCCACTCCAGGAAATTCTTTAGTACCAATATTTTCTTATAGAAAAACTATCTTTAAATAAGGAAGAATTTCTTGCGTTCGAACTCTATTCTTAAAAAAATAATAATAATATTTTATCTGGAAAACAACGGTACCGCATTATGCGTTCAATCATACGTTTAATATGCATATATTGAATGTTGGATTTAACATTTAAATTTAATTTAATTAAAAAAAGAGTAAGACAGATTTGAATACACATTAACATAAAAGTTTTCAAATTTTAAATACTAAAAACATTTCAAATAATATATATACTTATAATTTCAAATAGATGTTCTTCTAATTGATTGTCAAATAGATATTTTCTTACTTGTGATTGATTAAAACGACAACTGACAGGTAATATAACTAACTTTTAAATTTCAAGGCGGCTTTGCTTTGTTTTTTTGAAGCAAAATGACACACTGTGAAAAAGCTGCAGCAGAAATTTACTGCAGTAGAGATTACAGACACTGTTCGTAAAAAACGGACTTTATTCCTATATCAACGGACTTTTCCATAACATTAACGGCTTTTGGTCGTAAAGCACAAAATATTACGGAAGTTTACCGTTTATGTGAAAAAAGGTGACATATTCCGTAAATTTAGTGGATAATTCACGGTAAAGTACCGTAAATTTACAATTTTTTTTATAGTGCAGCGTTTTCCTGATGAAGATCTCAGAAGAAGATCAAAGCGTTGAATATTTTAACTTTAGTTTAATGCTTGCATGTTTTTTCGACTTTGCAATAATTTGTAAACAGTTTAATAAACTTTTTTTTTATTTCCCTGTTTATTTATCAAACACATATTGTATACGCTTTCCCAAGCAAACATTATTTTGATTGGCGAATTATGTAACATATCTTTTTTAATTGTTTTTAATATTTTACTTTTTATGTTTATGAAAATTTTCAATTCTTATCACAAAATGCCCTTTTATAATAAAAAGGGAGATTATCTGTGAAATTCAGGAAAAATATATCCTTTAGTTTCAGAAATTTTTTACTGCGTGTCATATGGACTAAAAGTAGCACCTGAATGAGAAAAAAGTAATAAAATTCATCTTTTGTAGAGATTACAAAATATGCCATTTATTAAAATTTTCTATTTTTTTTTTTTACTTCAACTTTTTCATTCAGCAGAAAAAAACAAATACTAACATACATATTTCATTCTTTAAATGAATTCTTTTATCTTTTCATCGCATGTTTTCATTCATATTTTTCCTAATTTTTTTCTTCATATTTTTAAATCCTTTCTTAGTTTTATAGCATACGTTCGTTACTGGAATACTGATAAACCAGTGGTGCCACTGTGACGGCAAATACTACAATCATGTAGTAAGAATTTTGCAAAGTACATGCGAATGAAAATATTTTATGAGTTCTGAGATTCGCTAACAGCTGAAGCACGTAGCAACATATCTGAAGTAATTTTATACGAAAAGGGAAAAAAAAAATCTGCGGTACGTGTTAAAATTTCATGATATTTCCCATTCTCTGATAAAGCAAAATCAAACTTTAACACGTTCGCTGCCGCTTACATGAAGATGTGATGATAGTCAATGCCGCACTGTAGAAGTTGGTTTTTCCCAGAAGCCGATTTACTTTTTATAAGAAAGAATCAGTGAAAGATTTTCCCGCGCCAGCGCGTGACTGGCTATTGGACATCACCCCATATCACGCGCTGGCACGTGAGTGGCCCCTTAAGGCCCCTGTCCTTGCTCGAGGAAACGCTCGCGAGCTAATGCTATTCCTATGGGGAAGCATTTTTCTAATAACTCTTTCGGATTTTGACATTTTTGAATAATTTTTTTTGCATTGTATAGCTGAGGTGCATGCCGACAGCGCACCTTTTTTACTTTTTCGATTTTGGTTTCAGAAATTTTTTGCAAAGTTAGTTTCACTTTCAAAACCGGTTTCGAATCTGAAAACACTTTTTAAAAAAATATCTGAAACCAAAATCGAAAAAGTAAAAACAGTGCGCTATTGGCATGCACTTCAGCTATCCAATGAAAAAAAAAAAAATTTCAAAAATGTCAAAATGCGAAAGAGTTATTAGAAAAATGCTTCCCCATAGGAATAGCATTAGCTCGCTAGCGTTTCCTCGAGCGAGGACAAGGGCCTTAACGTTGGAGCCTTATCACGCATTGGCGCGTCTGCGGCAGCGAACGTGTTAATAATCTTTCCGTTTAATTTGGGATTAAAAAACTGGTTTGTGTTTTTCTAAAAAGTTACAAGCGTCAAATTATTTCATTTTACTAGGCGCGTTCGTAGTTATGTAAGGATGTAGCACTTACAGTCATCGTTCAGTCCGTCCGTCTACCTGTCCGCATATAACAGGGCAAAAAACTACCTAACCGAATCGTTCGAAATTAAAATGTGTAAATGTTGCATAATTTTGTCGAGTCATTTCAAATTTTATGAAAATCGGATGTATAGTTTTAATACAGGGACAATCAAAAGTACTTTCTTAAATTACGGTCTATAGGAAAAAAATAGTTTCCAATGCATTTTAAAGATGTTACACTCCTTCGAACAATTGATATGCATCTATGAAGTTCATACTAAAATATACATTTTGTACAGTCTCAGGTGCAAAGAATATTTCTTATTAATTTACAGGGCCCTACAAAATTTATTCCTTTACATAATGGTATAGGGCTTAACATCGTTTCGGCACGTTTTAATTATGTTATAATATTTCACATTTTATTAAATTGGTAAGCGTTGCTGAGGTTTACTACAAGTTACTTCCTGTATAATATAAAGCATATAAGGTACCCTGGGGTAATAACGCCACGTTAAGGTTCTACCAATTTTCACGGCTTAGTTTTAGATTGTATTTTTCAAACGAATATAGGATCTGATACAGCAACTCATTGACTATCTATATAAAATAAAATAATTTAACAGATATGTATTCATAAAATGTAATGGCGTTTTTTCTTGACCCATGCTATTTGGCGTTATTACCCACCTATATGGGTAATAACGCCATGCAAACAAAACTATGAAATAAGATGGATTAATTGCATGTAGATAGCCCAATTCTAAAAATACAAACTCTACAAACTTAGAAATTGACAAATTGCATTCTAAGATATTGAAAATGTTCAATTTTTGTGAAAGTGTAAGAAATATAAAGGTGTGGTGTGGGAGGGGGGGATGAGGCAAATGAATATCAGACAGTGAGTTTCTTTTTGCTTAAAAAGGACCGTTTAAATAGAAATATGAGAAACATTGCACAGTTTTAACTGTGTTTATTTGAATCAGTATTTAGGATGTAGCTCGGCCACTGTAGGCCATCAACCGGGGTATTAATGTCAAGGATTGGCGTTATTACCCCGGTATAGTTATTACGCAGTACATTTTAAATTACAAATTATCTCGAGAAGATATCCGAAATCTCCAACAACATTTTAAAAGTACATGAAATGTACTACAAATTTATGTAATTAACAAAGTATTTTCGGATAAAAAGATAGTCTTCACATATACAAAACGTATCTCGCAAATTTTAGATCAAGCGTTAATTTTAGTTGTTTGTAAAAACAATAAGACCTAAAAATGAAACAAATTAACTTGAAGCTGTTTTTTGCGATTTATATGACTCAAAACCCTTCTGCGCAGAGCACATGGGTGTCATTTCCCTGATTATTTCATAATTATGCAAAATATAAGCACTTGGCGTTATTACCCCGCCTGGCGTTATTAGCCCAGGGTACCTTAGTATTTACAAGGACACACAAAAGATTTCGGCTACTGTACTGTATCCGAAGTACTGTATACTATTACATCGAGGTCTGAACATTTTAAAAACTTCGTTATAATATCAGCGCACCGCATTTGTCGAGCTTGATGTGAATTTTTCGATTTGTCAATGTAAATTTAGGTTTAAATGCATTTGGGCCATGTCATGAGAAACGGACAAAATGTCCCGCACGTGACGCTTACTTAAATACTTATATTTCTTAACTTATTAGTTGCTAAAACATAAACTATACATTAAAATAAAATTAATAAAAAACAAAATACTATATTTTTATATCAGCATAGCTGTTTTAATTTTAGGATGTAATAGCATATTTAAAACAGCAGAGATACGAAAAAAACCTATTCCCATTTAAAATGAAATGGCCTTTTATTAGGTTTAAAAAATTCTACATTTTAAATTCTAGACTCTTGTAAGTTGGGCGTTTTGAATAATAAATAGGTAATAAAAATAACAGATAGTAAAAATCTCCAAATTTTAAACTCTAGATCTTAGTAAATTGCCCGTTTTTAATAATAAATAAATAATAAAAATCACTGTTAATAAAAATCTTCACATTTTAAACTTTAGACCTTAGTAAGTTGCCAGTTTTTAATAATAAATAAATAACAAAAATAATAGTAATGATAATCTCCACATTTTAAACTCTAGGCCTTATTAAGTTTTTATTTTCAAATAATAAATAATTAATAAAAATAACAGATAGTAAAACTCTCTACATTTCAATCTTTAAACCTTAATAAGTTGCTCGTTTTTTAAAATAAATAAATAATAAAAGTAATAGACAATCAAAATTTCCACATTTTAAACTCTAAACCTTAGTAAGTTGCCTGCATTTAATAATAAATTTATAACAAAAATAATAAACAGTAAAAATCTCCACATTTTAAATACCAGATCTAAGTATTATTTCAAAAGCTTTCCATGGAAATTTGGCATAATATGTTGCGTATGATGCTCAATTAAATATCTATATGTATTGACTTATAAGTTGTTAAAACATTAAATGCACTTTAAAAAAATAAGAAAAAAATACTCTAGATTTTCATTTTACCATGACTGCTTTAATTAAGGAGTTTAATAATATTTTTAAAACAACAAAAATATGAAGAAAAGCTGTCCCATACAGGACATTGAATGACCCATTTAATGTTTGTTCAAAATACGTTTATAAGACATACGAACACGCAGAGTATTTCAAATTAATTGAATATTTTTTCCATCTTTTGAGAAATACATTTATACATCATTTTTGTTGCCGGATTTAATTAAGAAATAGAACATTAAATAGAAAAAAGAAACTTTTTTTTAAAATATTTGTTAAGTTTAATTTATTTTCTTGTTTAACTTTATCATTACTTTTTTTTCATTTACTAAGTTACTCTTTGTGACTCATCAACTCCGATTTGAAAAATATTGATTTTGATGTTAGAATAAATCATTTTAAGCATGTAAAAAGATAATTAAAAAATTTAGAACTTAAAACTGAAGTCATTTTGACTAAAAGGTACATTTTTCACATCTACAAAAAATATAAATTGAAATACTTCTCATAAATATTCTCCATTTTCTAATACAAAACATTTATGCATACAATATCCTTTAAAAAAATGCACTTTCGGACTTCTCCAGATTTTTTAATATGAAAAAATTTACTGGGTTAATTTTTGCAATATCTACATGTCTCAATAAGCACTTGATTTGTTACAGAGAAGCAGACAAAACACAATGATTTTTAGGAATTCTATACAAAAAATGCTACTACTTAGAAGTTATCCCTTCGACCAAAAAATTGTCTCCAATTTATAAGATTAAAGGTATATTTTGATTCAAACTGCTTATTTTCCGATTTACTTTTAAATTCATTTTTGCTTTCAAATGCTGGCAAATTGTCTTATTTAGAAAGTACACAAGGTGCCGTGATTTTCGATTCTTTGATAAATGCAGAAAATACTGCAAAAAAAGCAATCAAAAACGGTATTTTGAACCGATTTTTCCGAAGCGGGTGATCTGGGAACGAAAAAAAGGGTCATACTGAGAAGATAATTGTTTATAAATCAAATTCTAATGAATTGAGCGTAAAATGACATCACACGGTACCTTATACATCTCTTCAAAAATCATCTCAGCAAGTTTCATGTTTCTACTTTAAAAAATGTGTCTGAAATTGCATCAGATAATTTTGAGCTGTTGAAGGTGGAAAAGCATTTTTCCGAATACACCCTTAAATGATAAACAAAATTTTGTTATTAGAAATTCATTCAATATCATTGTCTTTTGAGAATTACAACGATTAATTCGTATTAACTACTATGTTGGGAAAAAAGGAGTAACAAATAAAACGAGTTTTAAAACTTACTCTGTAAGTACTATTGATTTTTTGGGTGTGTTGTAGATCTGCAGTACGGTGATAGAAAGAGTTAAACATTCAGCTCAAGATGTCAATTTTATGTTCTAATAAATATAGAACATTACATCTGAAAGAAACTGCAACTGAAAACAAAGCTATTGGTTACATTTTCTATTCCTTTGACGTAAGTCTAATCGGAAAATTGCTTTTATGTAACGTAATTTACCCAGGATTTTCTAATTCTCATACGTGAGTAATCATTATCTTGCAATAATAATCAAATGATTATAATAAGTTTGGCTGCTAGGCATTATCATATAACATGAAGAAAAAAGGTTATAATAAAGGAATAGAATAGTCATGTATGTTGCTTAGAGATAGATATGAGAGAGCAAACTGCCAAAAGATATAATAGTTCTTCCATCAGAATATATTAATATCTTTATATTAACTTTGTCCCGATTTCGGAGTGTTTATTTATATAATTAATATAATTTTTTATTCATTCTAATTATTTTATTTTACAAATTTAACAAATTGAAATAATAAGTAATAAATTAAAAATCGAAAAATGGAAAAACGAATAAGTTACAGAAAAACAGTAGAAAATTATATGCTAGATGATATTGCGTTTAGTTTTTAGTAAAAAATAGCGAACTGGTTGAAAAACATTGAATTGGCCTAGAAAATTTATGTTCTTTTACCCACAAATCACTATTCATAGATCTATATCTATAACAAATAGAATAATTGTTTTCATGTTCCTAATCGGTGCATTATTATTAAAAAATAAAAATAAAATAAAATAAAATAAAAGTTACTGATTTCAAATAAACTCCTCAGTCCTGAGACAAATATTAAAGAGGAACCACAAAAACCAGTTTAAAATTAGTAAACAATATCTCCAAAAATATATCACCCTATATATCGATGATTACAATAAGCACGCATTTATTAGGTGTAGAAGTAATTTTGATAATTCTAAAAGCATATAAACGAGTTTAAAGGGTATTATTTAGTGTCTCCACCTGGCGATATCAGGACTGATGAGGATAAAGTTATAAAATATAATTTTAAACTATATTTGCCATAATACTAATACTACTACTGCTAAAAAAAAAAAAAAAAAAAAAAAAAAAAAAAAAAAAAAAAGATTTGTTTAAATTGGCAGTAGTATTTAGACTGTAATTCAGGCCCGATTACTAAATAATCGAATTACGATGAAATATAACAATATGTCCCCCATTTATTTAAGATTCAGAGTTTCTTAAAAGTGTCTGAGAAAATATTATAGGCGGTAAAAGAAAAAAAAGGGGGGAATGGAAACAATTACTAGAAGAAAAGCGTTTAGCTCATGAAGAATATTTAAGAGAAGACAAAACTGGGGACAATCTTATGGGTAAAATGCGAGCTTTAAGGTTTAAGATCCATTTCCTCGAAACTACTTGGTCTATTTTAATGAAATTTGGTACTGGATTATGCTCAAAACTTATGACAGACAGTTTTTTCTGCGACTAAAACCTTTTATTTTAAAGCAATGGGAATTTTTATTATTATTATTTTTATTATTATTATTTTTTTGTCTGAGAGTAATTTATTTTTTTGTTAAAATTTTCTGCCATATATAATCTTATAGTTATTTTCCATAACCAAAATTTCTTTTATTGAAATCGTTCGAGTACTTTGGTAGTTAAAGGGATTTTTAGATAAAAAAAGTACAATTTTATGAAAAGCTAAAAAACTTAGACTCTTATAAAATTATAACTGTTTTTGAATATTGCTTTTGATATCGTCTATACCAATTAAATTGAGTAAAAAATAAATAAATAAATAAATAAATAACAAAAAAAAAATAAATAAATACAAAAAAAAATGAAAATAAATAAATAAATAAATAAATAATCTTCTACTAACGACTGTTGTTTCTTTGTCCACAACTAGACTATGATTTGTCAGACTTTATATTTTCTCTATTGTTAAAAGTAAATTTTAACATTGCTTGTACAAAATTACGGTTGCTGTCCCCCCCCCCCCCCCAAATAAAACAATATAAAAATAAAATGAACGTAAAATAAAAATACGCCACCGTTTAACTACAATATCTATAAAGAAATACACTTTGTTAAATGTATGCCTACTCTAAGGGAAAAATAATACAATAATGTAATGAAAGGGACTGCATTAATTATTTCTAAATCGCTCGACTTTTAAAGACTGTTTTTTTTTCAACGGATTTCGTAATTTCGGTAATTTGTGTAAAAATCATTATTTGATTACATTAAAATGTATGATCTATTTTTGTACTTGAATAAATATGCATCAGAATAAAGGACTGGATACTTAAGATTTTGGATTATTTCTTTTAGAAAATTAATCGTTTAAAATTTAATAAGTATTTTTGATTAATATTATGTGTATTTGAAAAATATTTCACAGTGCACAAAATAAATGCTTAGTTACTTTCTAATTTAC
Organism: Maratus speculifer; assembly: GCA_964019185.1. NCBI lineage: Eukaryota > Metazoa > Arthropoda > Arachnida > Araneae > Salticidae > Maratus > Maratus speculifer. The sequence continues at coordinate 250,964,968 of OZ025296.1, read as the reverse complement.
GTTTAGGGATTACAATGGTTATTATTAATTCATTAGTCAATGCTTACAGTAATATTAAATGCAAAATAATATGATCATATTATTAGTTAATTATTATTATTATTGAATACTTTTCCCTTTTCAAAACGCATTCATTTGTTGAACTGACAATAATGAATTTCGTATATAGGGTTTCTGATACTAATAGACAGTTAGGTATTTAGGTTTACTGTCATCTGATATTATTTCTTTACTTATGTATTGTATTTAACATGTATAACTTTCTGCATACTTAAGTAGTAAAATAGTATCTTTTATTAACTTGAAGTTAATCTCAGATATTATAGTTAGATAACATTATATGAACAACCCTTTTGTATCAGTGAATGATCAGTGAATTTTGAACAATGCACGTTACATTAATTTTTAAATCAATCAATTTTTAAATTTACAGGAGAAACAGTAATATACATTCACATACATATACACATACATATACATTCTTTCAAATTAATATGTGCTATGCACACATTTTGGATTTTAGTACATTATAAAAAATCAATTTTCGGCACTCTTATACCTAATATCTCCTACTCAATAAACAACGCATACACCGCACCTTTTACGAACGAATAATGTTAATAATGAATACTATTTCCTTCTTCACACACACTCATTTATTGAATTGACATTAATGAACTTCGTATGCCATGTTTCTGACGCTAAAAGGCAGTTAGGTATTTAGGATTACTCTCATTTGATATTATCTTTTTTACTTATGTATTGTTTTTTTTCACATGTATAGATTTGTGCATACTTAAGGTGTAAAATAACATATTTTATCATCTTGAAGTTAATCTGAGATATTATAGTTAAATAGCATTATATGAAAAATCCTTTTGTGTCAATAAATGAACTTTAACAAAAATCTAATTTTGAACAACACACATTATCTATATATTTTTCATCTTATTAAATTCCCAGAAGAAGCGGTTCAAGGATATACGCTATACCAAATTAATATGCGCTGTAACGATTTCGGATTTCATTGTATTATAAAAATCCTTTTCCGACATATTTACTCCTAATATTTCCAACTCAATAAGCAACGCATACTCATAACGTCTTTTATGAAGGAATGGTGTTACCAATTAATAGTATCCCCTTCTTTAAACCCACCCATTTATTGAACTCATTGTACAGGGTTATTACAAAAGAATCATCGGGTTTTGATACATTACTATGTGCGAACGATGAAACGTATATGTTTCCATGACAACTCAAATGATAGGGCGTTACCCACAGTTTTGCGCTGCGTATGTGTCATTCGTCTATGGTTTCCATTATTACAGTGAGAATGTCATATTCAAAATGGCGACTGGGCAGCAGAAAGCGTTTTGTGAGTTAAAATTTTTAGTTGTAAAGACAAAAGCTCCGGTCGATTTCTTTGAACTGTCGATACCAGCGCAGAGTTGGGTTGATGGTTTGCATTTGTATGTCTTCCGAAATGCTCTCTGAACGGCTATAAGCAATTCACACTTTGAAAATTCTAGTTCAAAAAACGCTTTCTGTGGTTCAGTCGTCATTTTGAATATGGCGCTCGTTCAGAAAACATGGTAACCACACGCGCATAACACATACGCAGCGCGAAACTGTAGTTAACGCCCTCCGGTTTGAGTTGTCATACAAACGTATACGATTCCTAATTCGCAAGTAGTAACGTATCAAAACCCAATGATTCATTTGTAATAACCCTGTATTATAAAATCATTTTCCGGCATATTAACTCCTAATATTTCCAACTCAATAAACAACGGATACTCATAACGTCTTTTATGAAGGAATGGTGTTAACAATTAATTGTATCTCCTTCTTTAAACCCACTCAGTTATTGAACTGACAATAATGAATTTCGTAACAACCATATTATAATAGACTCCTATAAAGCTAATGATTTCCACTCATAAAATTTTCTTACGGGCTGACGGAAAGTAGTATAGTTCATGCGTTGGAATGAACGTAAGAGTAAATACTTGCTTTAAATGTGATCGATACGGTGATATTGCCACTTGAATTATTAGATGATCAATTGAAAGAGAATTTTTTTCCCTGTAGAAAAAATTGTTTTTTTTTTTTTTTTTTTTTTTTTTTTTGAAAGGATGACAACAGTTCTTAATAACTTTTCAATGAAAAAAAGAATTTCAATTTTTTAACTTGTAATCATCTTATATATACATATATATATATATATATGTATATTGCAATTATTTTACTAAAATTGTCATTTAAATAAAGCAAATAAATAAATAGAGAAATGGTTTATTAGTAGTACTTTCGAAAGTTCAAAACAATGAGTGATCCTCACATAGTTCGGGGTAAAATCGGCAGATTATATGCAGGTGCGGATTAACTGGTGAAATTTGTTTTATAAGGGTTAAAAATTACGGCTATGGATTATGCGCTGCCGCGGATTATAGGCCAAAAATTACGGCAGTTACTTTCTAATTTACGTTTACAGTTTACAGTGATTTTTATTACCTTAACAAAAGTCTAATTTTGAACAACACACATTATATTAATTTTTCTATCTCAGTAAACTCCAAAGAAAAGCTGTTCAAGAATATACATTATTGCAAATTAATATGTGCTAAGCATCCATTTCGGATTTCATTGTATTATAAAAATCATTTTCCTACACACTTGATCCTAACACACACTATTCAATAAACAAGTTGGAAATTGCACGTGAAGCGTAGCAAATGAGGTGCGTTCGTAGAATAATAAAGTTTTAAAAATATTCAGATCGTCTGTTATAGTAGACAGTACTTCGGGTACAGTATAGTGGCCGAAATCTTTTTTGTGTTCCTATAAATACACGGGAAGTAACTTTTATTACACCTCAGCAACGCATATCATATTCATAAAATGTGAAATAGTTTAATATAATTAAAACACGTCCCAAACAATGTTTCCTCGTATGCCATTGTGTAGTGGAATACTTTTAAGTGGCCCTGTAATTTAATAATAAATGTTCTTTGCATCATAGATTGTAAAGAATGTATATTTTAGTATATATATATATATATATATATTTCATAGGTTCAAGTCAATTCTATTATATTCGAAAGAGTTTAACATCATTAAAATGTTATTGAAACAATTTTTCCCATTGACTGTAATGTAACTGAATACTTTTGATTGTCCCTGTAATTGATCTATGCATCCAATTTTCATAAAGTTTGAAACAACTCGACAAAATTATGTAATAATTATATATTTTAAATTTCAAATGATTAAAATGCATTTGATGCTTTTTTCCCCGTTGATCGTGATGTAATGGTATACTTTTGATGGTCCCTTAATTGGTCTATGCATCCAATTTTTATAAAATTTGAAATGATTCGACAAAATTATCTAATAATTACGTATTTTAAATTTCAAACTATTAAAATATATTTGAAACTTTTTCTCCCCATTGACCGTAATGTAACGGAATACTTTTGATTGCCCCTGAAATTGATCTATGCATCCGATTCTCATAAAATTTGAAATGACTCGACAAATTTATGCAATAAATATATATTTTAAATTTCAAAGGATTCAGTCGGGTAGTTTTTGCATTGTTATATGCGGACAGACAGACGGACGGACTGAACAACAACTATAGGTGCTATGTATTTACATAATTACGAAAGCACCTAAAAACGCATCCACATACCGTCTTTTATGAACGAATAATGTTAACATTGAAGGCTTTCTCCTTCTTCGAACGCACACATTTATTGAAGTGACAATGATGAATTTCGTAATAACCATACTCTAATAGATTGCTATAAAGCTAATGATTTTCTCCCGATTTTCCACTCATAAAATTCTTTTAGCGACTGTTGGAAAGTCAATTTGAATGTATCTAAGAATAAATATTTGTCTTAAATATGATTGTTACGATGATATTAAAGCTTGGATTATTAAATGATCTATTGAAAGAGAATAATTTTTTCTTGTCTTGCAAAAAGGTTGTTTTATTAAAGGGATGGCAACAGTTTTTAATAAATTTTCAATGAAAAAATATTTAATTTTTTTAACTTGTAATTACCTTACTGTTATTATATACTAATTATTATATACTGATAATTATATAGATACTAATAATTATCTTACATATTTTTAATTATTTTATTAAAATTATCATTTAAATAGATTAACTAAAAAATAGGAAGGTGGTTTATTAATAGTACTTTCGAATGTTGAAAACGAGTGATTCTCATACTGTCCGGGGTATATTCCGCAGATTATACACAGGTGCGAATTATCTGGTGATTTTTCTTATAAAAGCAAAAAATTTCCGTTGCGAGTTATACACCGTCCCGTATTATAGGGCAAAATTACTGTAGTTCCTTTCTGATTTACGTTTAGGACTTACAATGAATATTATTACCCTTAACAAAAGTTTAATTTTGAAAAAAAAACAACATTTTCTTAATTTTTCCATCTTATTTAAATTATTTGGAGAAATGGTTCAATAATATACACAATTCCAAATTAATACGTGGTATGTATTTATTTCGGATTTCATTGTAATTTAAAAATTATTTTCCGGCACTCTTATTCCTAAAACTTTCTACTGAATAAACAAGGGTTGATTCATTTATTGAACTGACAATAATGAATTTCGTTATAACCATATTATAATATATTCCTATAAAGCGAATGATTTTCTTCCGATCTTCCACTCATAAAATTTTTCTTAGGGCCTCTCGGGAAATCATTTCGGATGAATGTGAGCATAAATATTTGCTTTCAATATGATTGATACGATGATATTACAGCTTGGATTATTAGAATGATCTATTGAAATAGAATAATTTTTTTGCTCTTGCAGGAAATGCTGTTTTTTTATAACCCTTTGTGGCACAGAGCAAATTCGTTGTTTGGTTTTGAAATTAATGTCTGACACCGGAATTTGAAAACAATTTTATTTGTAAATAAGAAAAAAGCTACATTCCACACATTCAATAAACCGAAAACTTTTTTAACGAAATTTCGGAGCCAGTGTGATGTTTGGGAATTAAAATTAAGTTGTTTCATAGATATACCACCTTGCCGAAAGAAGTTAAAGGGATAGCAACTGTTTTTAATAATTCTGGCACTAGCTGAACAATAAGATGATTGATCGGCAAAACAGTGTTGCCAGTGGCTTACTTTTTTAAAATTCAGATTTCGTGATTGGCACCACTTTTTTGGTAAATCCATTTTTTCCGCCTTAATTACTATGTAATTAATTAAAGCTCATTCTATAATTTCAAAAAAGGGTTGCCGAGAAAGAATCTGAATTTTTTTTTAAAAGTAGCCCATCTGGCAACACTGCGGCAAAAAGTAAAACATAAATAGTTTCTAAAAAGAAAAAAAATCTAAGCACTTAATATGATATAGCTGTATCTCGAGTACTAATGAAAGGATATAAGTATAATTTTAATTAAATTTCAGCTGTGAATTTATGCTCGAAATCGATGAATATTAAATAAGTAAAATTTTTCACATTGCTAAGTGTAAATCAACAAAATGAAAAAGTCAGCTTAGTTATCAATGTGAAAAATTTCAGTATTTAATATTCAACAATTTCGTGCTCAATTTCACTGCTAAAATTGAATTAAAATTATATTTATATGTGTTCACCTATTATAATGTCTCATATTTGCCGCAGGATTGTGTGCTCTTCAAGATCATTCCATCTGGTGCTGTGGTTGCAACCTTATCGACTTTTAAAAGTGAGAGATGTCAAACTGAGTATCGTCCTTGTAGGTTAATGGGAAAACACTGGAACTTTATTTCAATTACCCAGATCCGATACCCGGTTTAGACAGTTTTCAATCTGTTGGTTTACGTTTAGTTAACAATGTGGAAATTTTCACGCATTTAACATTTAACCGAAGTGATTTCAATACTTTTTAAATTGCCTTGAACGATAGCTTGATATGCGTGTAAATTTATTGTTCGGCACGAATTAAAAAAAGTATACATATATATATGCATATAAAACCATTAAATGTAATATAATTTGCCTCATTAAAGCATGGAAAAAATAAATTAAGAGGAATATAATCGAAATTTGTAGAAACAAAGTAGATTCATCCCACAAATACTTTGGAATTACAAATAAAGTGTGCAATTTCATATTTATATCTGTAATATTTACACAATTTTGGAAACAAAGGAGAATTAAGACAGGTGGATGGATAATTTCACTATAACATAACTATTTATTTATATTTTTACCGAAGATCAAAATGTACTTTATCTACTGCCAAAATAAAATATTGAAATTGCTTTAGTAGCGAAAGTAAATTTACGTCAGCAGTTTTGCATGCAGCTATTTTTGTTTACGAAATAGCATAACTATTATAGCTTTTATTTTCACTTCTTGGCGAACCATCATTTTATAGTTAAGCTACTGTCAAAAGTATTTTAATCTTTTCAGGTAGTCATGAGAAAACAGTGCTTCAATGACGGCTGCTTTACATGTGATTTCTCAACTGTTATCGTATTTTTAAAAGCATGAACCATTTCCGCAACAAAATATTAAATGTACGTTAAATATAAGTGCATGATAAATTTTGTATATTATATATATGTATATATATAAATGAAATGGAAACTATTTTATCTTGTCCAAAGTTTTATTGGATATTACGTCCTTTCTATATTCATGTCGTACTTCATTTGCTTTACTGAGAATAAAACAATTTTAATTTCTTTATTTTTAGGGACTGAAAGGTTTTCTCATGTCTCTTGAAACAAAAACAGAAAGGAATACGTCTAATTTAAAAGTAAGAAATTCTTACCTCTGTAGTTTGCTCTGATTAATATGAATCAATAGATAATTAAATGAATATTCCTTTATTGTTGAAATAATTAGTAGCTCAATTATAATTGAACAGAAATATACAAAAGATTAGAATATATACATATGTGTGTGTGTATATATATATATACAAAAATATTGAAATTTTCAAAATTAAATAAAAAATGTATTCATAAAGAAAATGTACATTATATTTTTTAAACAATTAATTATGAATTTTGAAAATAACCAAACTTAAACTACACACGTAAATGATTATGCTTATCATCAGTTGGTGGATTCAAAATTTTATTATTAATTTTTACTTTTTTGTTAGCCCCCTAATTGTCCTTCTGTTGAAATCATCTTTTTTTAATTATGAAGTCAAGGATATTCTTTATAATCCCGAAGTTTCAGAAAAATCTAATAAGTATATCTTTAAATATTTAACCAAATATCTGAAATTGTAAGTGTCCGATGATTAATGGTAATATATAAATTTTACTTAGAACTCTCGAACCTTAAATATTATACGGGTCAGAATAAAATTATTTTTCTTTGCTGAAGTCATATTAAACTTTTAAGTTTTACTAACGAAAGTGCATTTTTCTTAAATAAATAAGCAAGTTTTATTCATATTTTCTGAAATTAACGGCTATAAATTAAAACACATTGATTATTATTTTTTTAATGCAATAGAGTTTGTTTAATAGCGTTTAAAATTGTAAATATCCTCTTGCCAAGGCGTCATTTTTGACATGAATAAAATAGTATTATATTCTTTTGTATTGGCAAAAGATACTAATATATATAAGTGTTACATACTCATGATTTTAAATTCGCTAAATAAAACATCACTTTAAACGTCTTTTAAAAAGTAAGTCTAATTTCCTTATCAAATTTATAGCCACGACCTTAAAGTCAAGCTGATAACATAATACTCTCATTGCTCGATCGTGATATCACCTTTACCGATATCAGTAAATCGTGATTGTTACATTAGGCTATGACTTCTAAACATTAATTTCCTTCCACTAAAAGTGATATTAGAAACCTGGTATTGCGCCCCGTTGACCAAAACCGGTTGCAATTACTCTGCCAAAACAATTAAGAAACAGCTATTCTGCTTCTTATCTGTCTCAAACCGGCGACTGTCTGGATTCTTAAAAAAAATGCTTCTTGTAATTCAGTGCATATAGTTCTTTTTATGTCCAGCTGAGTTATTGTTTGACAAGCTTTCAGCATTCGGGATTTACAAAATTTATGAAAAGTTTTATGGATTGTTATTTACAGAACAATTCAGGTCAGAATATCCCGACTCTTATGTCGAAAGGGAAACAATCAGAAATTGCACGTCAAACATAGCAAATGAGGTGCAATCTTACTATAACGAAATTGGGTATATCTGGGTGTAATAAGATACAGTACTTCAGATGCCGTATAGAATCCGAATCTCTCTTGAGCATCCCTGTAAATACTATCTACTTTCTCATATACAGTAACTTGCAGTAAGCCTCAGCAACGTATATTATTTCATAAAATGTGAAATAGTTTCAGTATTATCACTAAAACTGATAATAGAAACCTCACTCTTCAAACTAAAGAGTGGATTTGGCTTCTCAGGAAAGAGCTATAATTTATTGAATCGTGAAAGAGTTGCTTTTTAAATGCTTTACTCATCTTGATTTAGATTGATTATTTAAATAGCTCATCTTGATTTAAATTGTTTAAAAACAACTCATCTTGATTTAAATTGTTTAAAAACAACTCATTCACTTGAGTTGTTTCAGCTCTTTATGAGAAGCTGCCTTTCAAACCTTGAGATGAGCTAATTTTGGCTCAACTTGAGTTATTTTTTGGCTGACATTTTAAGAGAGTGGTATTGTGCCATGTTGACCGAAACTGGTTGCAATTACTCTGCCAAAACAATTTCATTATCTGTCTGAACCCGGCGACTGTCTGGATTCTTTAAAAATGCTCCTTGTAATTCAGTGCATATAGTTAGTTCTCCTTATGTCCAGTTGAGTTATTGTTTTGCAAGGTTTCAGCAAACGGGATTTACAAAATTTATGAAAAGTTTTATGGATTTCTATTTACCAAGCAATTAGGCCAGAATATCACGATTTTTTTTCATTAAAAAGAAAATAATCGGAAATTGCATGTCAAACATAACAAATGAAGTGCGTTCGTACTATAATGAAGTTTAAAAAATATTCAGATCTGGGAGTAATAATATACACTATTTCAGACACAGTATAGTATCTGAAATCTTTTGAGTATCCCTGTAAGTATTATCTGCTTCCTGATATACAGGAAAAAACTTGCATTAAACCTCAGCAACGTATATCAGTTTCAAAAAATGTGAATTAGTTTAACCCATTTTAGGCCAAGCACAGAAATTTTATAAAATGTAGCATTATTTTTATCGAAATATGCTTAAATTACATACATTAAGACACAAAAAAAGATTCGTGCATGAAAAATAATATTTTATATAAGAAATAATATTTTATATAATAATATAAAATATTATTTCTTATAATGAATAATATGAATATGAATAATATTTTTATGACTTTTGTTTTATTCTTATTTCATATACAGAATTTGCAACTTTAATCTATTTTAAAAACATATAATTCATTTCAATTGGAATAATAATATATTTTTAAAAAGTCGAATTTGTCAAAGGCGTTTCAAATTAAAACTCTAGCGTATTTTGAAAATTTTTTAAGAGAAAGTGTTTACTCCAATTGAATTACTAATATTTTATGGATGTCTTCAAAAGCCTTAAAAAATAGAAGAAAAATAAAATTCTTGAAAAAAATGTGTCAGAGTGTTAAAAAAAAAATATTTATCGAAATGTTTCGTATACGAATCTTTGGCCGAAAATGGGTTAATATAATTAAAAGGCATTCCAAACAACGTTTCCATCTGGAATACTTTTGTGTGGTCTTGTAAATTAGTAACAAATATATATATATATATATATATATATATATATATATATATATTGCCACTGATTGTGCAGAATGTATATTTCAGTATATACTTCATATATACTGAAATACATAAATATTTATCATACATAAATATTTATCAATTTTATTATGTTCCAAAGAGCATACAGTACAACTTTAAAAAACTCTTGAAACTATATTTTCCCATTGAGCACAATGTTACGGAATACTTTTGATTGTTCCTGTAATGAAATATACATACGATTTTCATAAAAATTGAAATGACTCGATAAAATTACGTAACAATTATATAGTATAAATTTCAAACAATTCGGTTTTGTGTTATACGTGGACAGACGAACAGACAGATGGAAGAACTGACAGATAAATGGACGGATTCAACGAAAACTAGAAGTGCTACGCTCTTAAATAATTACGCGCGCACCTAAAAAAGATTTAAAACTTAAAAATAAATAAATCAATATGCACATATTAATGCTGTATATGTTTGGATCAAAAATAATTTTTATTTTAATAAAAATGAATATTTAAACAAATTCATAAATTTAAAAATTAGCATTTGAATGAATATTTTTCGTCAAAATAATTCAATATAATGAAAATTATTCAAATAATTCCCTATAATGTATGCATAACGACAAAATACTATACTGATAAACACAGCAAATATTCCAATTTAAACGCATTCAGTTTTAAATACAATTTTTATAATATTTTGAAACATACACCTGCAACAACTGTTTCTGACCATAGGACAAAGTTTAATTAAAATTATGGAAACTACGGAAAATCTTTTCATATTTTATAGCATGTCAAAACAGTAGTATGGTATGAAGTTTGCTTCACTACTCGCAAAGATTTAAGATTCCGCAAAATAATTCAGAAATTCCCCCTATAATGCATGAGTAATGATAATGTACTGTATTGCTAGAGACATCAAGTATTCCTCTTAAAACGTAATTTTAAATAACGGTTTTAAAAATATTCTGCAAATATGTACCTGCAATAACTGTTTTGTAACATAAGAAAAAAATTAATTAAAATTACGGGAATTACGGAAAATCCTTCCTTGCTTTACATCATGTCAAAGTAGTGTTATGCTATAAAATATGGTTCAGTAGACGCAGAGATTAAGACTGTAATTGAATGAATTACTACAATTCTAGAATATATTAACATATTGAAGTTAGCATGTGTATTCAAATTGACTCTTCCAGGATTTTATATGTTCTTACAAGGAAGGTCTCCATTGGGGGCATACTCAGAATTTTTTGAAAAAAATACGAATTAAACTACTTATGTAGGTAATAAAGGATCAGTGAAAATTAGCGGCGGAATTACATTATTAGATATGTAAAAAAATAAAATAGTTTGGAATAATTGGCGTGAAAAGCTGAAAGCGACGCGGGATTTGGCGAGCAGTGCATTTCCTCGCCAAAAGCAGACGATTTTAACAACTCTGAAAATTGATTTTAATAGACTTCACTGTTAAAAATCTGCAGCATTTACTGCAACGTCAATCCACTACTTTTATAGAATATCTCTCTTCTGACCAATGAGAATGCTCCATAGCACGGTGAATTAACCGTGTCATACACTGTTAAAAATCTGCTGCATTTTGTTGCAACGCACTCCACCGCTTGTATATAATATCTCTATTCCAACCAATGAGAAAGCTCCATTTCACGGCCAAGTAACCGTTTTCTATACAAGCAAGAGAGTGCGTTGCAACAAAATGCAGCAGATTTTTAACAATGTATTTTTCAATTTGGAATAATTTTAATCAATTTAAATTGTGTTTTAAATGATAAAACATATTAATTTCATTTTGTTATAAGTACATATAAACGTATATGACAAAATTACACTTAAAGTAAAGTAAAAATGCAAAACTAAAATTACTTAAACTAAACTTATTTAAATAAATTGAACATAGAAAGTTTTTTCTTTAAAAAGTATTCGAAGCGTAAAAGCGTATTTTTCAAAATTTCGTTTTTTCGCCAACCGGAGATAAATCGCCAAACAAACGAAATTTTTATTATTTTTTTACGGACGTTATAAGGAGGTTCCGCCGAAATTTTTTTATAAACATATATAACTATATGAGAAGAACATTCTGTAATTTTTTCAGATTTTTCTATGTATGCCCGTATGGAGACCTTCCTTGTTAGTACCGTCGGTTCTCGTTAATTTGAACTCGTCAAGAAATTATGGGATGTATGAGAATAAAACACATTTAAAAAAGTCCTTCCGGCAATGCCGGGAGGAAGAGGTAGCTTTCATATACTTATATATTTATTTATATATTTTAAAGTAAGTTACATTGTTCAAAAATACTAAGCTCAATTTAGTGGAAATAATCTTTAAAAATTAGTGATTTTATAAGATTGAATACTAGTTTTTGTCAAGACTGAATATTAATAGGAATTTTTAGAAATTAGTCATCTTTTATTCAACCTGGTTTTATTTTAAGCGATTTAGAGAGTCGCCAAATTCCACGATATCATAAAGTGTATGCCATTTTAAAGCAACATGATGGATCGTTCAGATCAGACCGTTTCAAAATGTCAGCCATAAGCAAAATTCAAAGTGCTATAACTCAATCATTTTTTAAGATATAGACAAAATAAAAAGTGTTCTGGAATCGTTGTTTTAAGTTTTAACACGTAAAAGAAAAATATTTTTCAACTTTTAATTTTTTCGCATTTAATTTAAAATTTAAATTTTTTTTAAAAATTTAAAATGGCCACCATTTTGAAACAAAATGGTGGATGATGCTGGCCAACGAACTCGGTTGAGACATTTGTATGTAGTATGTACATACCAAGTTTCATTGAAATCGGTTCATAAATACGCGTGTTATCACGTGACAAAATCAGATCGTTTCAAAATGTCAGCCATAAGAAAAATTCAAAGTGCTATAACTCAATCATTTTGTAAGATATAGACAAAATAAAATGTGTTCTGGAATCGTTGTTTTAAGTTCTAACACGTAAAAGAAAAATATTTTTCAAATTTTGATTTTTTCGCATTTAATTTTAAATTTTAAATTTTTTAAAAAATTTAAAATGGTCACCATTTTGAAACAAAATGGCGGATGATGCTGGCCAATGAACTCGGTCAAGACATTTGTATGTACTATGTACATACCAAGTTTCATTGAAATCGGTTCATAAATACGTTAGTTATCGCATGACAAAAATCAGATCGTTTCAAAATGTCAGCCATAAGTAAAATTCAAAGTGCTATAACTCAATCATTTTTTAAGATATTGACAAAATAAAAAGTGTTCTGGAATCTTTGTTTTAAGTTCTAACACATAAAAGAAAAATATTTTTCAACTTTTAATTTTTTCGCATTTAATTTAAAATTTAAAATTTTTAAAAAAATTTAAAATGGCCACCATTTTGAAACAAAATGGTGGATGATGCTGGCCAACGAACTCGGTTGAGACATTTGTATGTAGTATGTACATACCAAGTTTCATTGAAATCGGTTCATAAATACGCGTGTTATCACGTGACAAAATCAGATCGTTTCAAAATGTCAACCATAAGAAAAATTCAAAGTGCTATAACTCAATCATTTTCTAAGATATAGACAAAATAAAAAGTGTTCTGGAATCGTTGTTTTAAGTTCTAACACGTAAAAAAAAAATATTTTTCAAATTTTGATTTTTTCGCATTTAATTTTAAATTTTAAATTTTTTTTTAAATTTAAAATGGCCACCATTTTGAAACAAAATGGCGGATGATGCTGGCCAACAAACTCGGTCGAGACATTTGTATGTAGTATGTACATACCAAGTTTCATTGAAATCGGTTCATAAATACGCGTGTTATCACGTGACAAAATCAGATCGTTTCAAAATGTCAGCCATAAGAAAAATTCAAAGTGCTATAACTCAATCATTTTGTAAGATATAGACAAAATAAAATGTGTTCTGGAATCGTTGTTTTAAGTTCTAACACGTAAAAGAAAAATATTTTTCAAATTTGGATTTTTTCGCATTTAATTTTAAATTTTAAATTTTTTAAAAAATTTAAAATGGTCACCATTTTGAAACAAAATGGCGGATGATGCTGGCCAATGAACTCGGTCAAGACATTTGTATGTACTATGTACATACCAAGTTTCATTGAAATCGGTTCATAAATACGTTAGTTATCGCATGACAAAAATCAGATCGTTTCAAAATGTCAGCCATAAGTAAAATTCAAAGTGCTATAACTCAATCATTTTTTAAGATATTGACAAAATAAAAAGTGTTCTGGAATCTTTGTTTTAAGTTCTAACACGTAAAAGAAAAATATTTTTCAACTTTTAATTTTTTCGCATTTAATTTTAAATTTTAAATTTTTTAAAAAATTTAAAATGGCCACCATTTTGAAACAAAATGGTGGATGATGCTGGCCAACGAACTCGGTTGAGACATTTGTATGTAGTATGTACATACCAAGTTTCATTGAAATCGGTTCATAAATACGCGTGTTATCACGTGACAAAATCAGATCGTTTCAAAATGTCAGCCATAAGAAAAATTCAAAGTGCTATAACTCAATCATTTTGTAAGATATAGACAAAATAAAAAGTGTTCTGGAATCGTTGTTTTAAGTTCTAACACGTAAAAGAAAAATATTTTTCAAATTTTGATTTTTTCGCATTTAATTTTAAATTTTAAATTTTTTAAAAAATTTAAAATGGTCACCATTTTGAAACAAAATGGCGGATGATGCTGGCCAATGAACTCGATCAAGACATTTGTATGTACTATGTACATACCAAGTTTCATTGAAATCGGTTCATAAATACGTGAGTTATCGCATGACAAAAATCAGATCGTTTCAAAATGTCAGCCATAAGTAAAATTCAAAGTGCTATAACTCAATCATTTTTTAAGATATTGACAAAATAAAAAGTGTTCTGGAATCTTTGTTTTAAGTTCTAACACGTAAAAGAAAAATATTTTTCAAATTTTGATTTTTTCGCATTTCATTTTAAATTTTAAATTTTTTAAAAAATTTAAAATGGTCACCATTTTGAAACAAAATCGCGGATGATGCTGGCCAACGAACTCGGTCGAGACATTTGTATGTACTATGTACATACCAAGTTTCATTCAAATCGGTTCATAAATACGTTAGTTATCACATGACAAAAATCAGATATATATATATATATATATATATATATGGTTATATATATATATATATATATATATATATATATATATATATATATATATATGTCAACATTTGAACGGAGGGTGGTTTTGGGGTCTGGGGGTCATGATCGGTGAAAATATACCAAAATTTTCCGGAAGTGCTTTCCTCCGGACGGCTGCAATAGGTAGCTTTTTTACTTTTTGTAATGAAAGCTAACCTAATAATACTATTACAAAGGAATTAATATTAAAGCATTTTAAAAATCTGTCTTGGCTTCTATCCTTAGAATATGACTTAATATTAAATTAAAATTTATAAATGCATAAACTAATTAAGGGATTTAGGCACAAGCTCAAAGGAAGAAAGGGTAGATGTGTCATTGACGGACAGATGGAGCACTAAGAAAGCGGATATCAAATGCATGGGATTATAAATATATACTAGTACAGAACAATTCTGATTTTTTTTTAAAGGAAGAAAGATTTTTTACGGAACTTAAGTCCATGAGAGAGCAAGGAAAAATGATAAATCGAAATTCTCGTTGGTTCGAATTAAACGGAATCAAAATAAAATGAATTCAAAATGAAAAAAATTGAAAAAAAAAAATAAAATAAAATGAAAAAACTTAACAATATTCTGGTATTAAAATTTTGGGACTTCCTATTTAGTTCGAATTAAATCCGATTTCGAATTAACGAGAACCGACTGTAGTCCATTTAAAATATCTTAAAATTATTTACGAAATTAGGGTAACATCCCCAATAATTGGCACATTAAGAATTTGTCTTTAAACTTACTTCAATTTTCATTACAAAGAAATAAGATATTTACTTGGAAATATTTTTAAATCCAAGAATGCATATCTGTGCATCTATTTTGGCCACTAAAAGCAAAAAAAAAATTGAAAAAGTATTTTTATAAAAATATATTTATAAAAAATTGCTGAAATCACCAGTAATTGGCACCTAGAGCACCAATGTATGACACCTTGTGATCCAGTAATTGGCACAAGTTTATATTTTAAAAAACTTTACATTTTACATTGGGTTTAATCGCTTTAAATGAATTTACTGTAGATGAGGATGCCATATTTTAAGATTTTGAGAGAAAGAAATCAGCATATTAGTCTGAAATGTGAACACTTTAAAATAATACAATATACTTATTTTAATACCCAGTAATTGTCATATGAAGCTTTAATGGATTCCAATTACTGATAATATTTTATATTTTCAAATAAAAACAAATGATAAACAAAATTAGTCCATAACTTTAAAAGTAATTCCAAAATAAATGATTTAATCTCAAATTCCTTGCGAATTCCTTGTAATTGGAATAGGTGCTAATTACTTGGAACTAGCAAAATCGAAGCACCATTAATTGGCATCTATCATTAATTCAGAAATCCAAATATTTGTGTCGAAAATACTTTTACACAATTAAAGTAACCCTTTTAAACTAAACAAAACTGTTGTCTATTAAATTTTAAAATATATTATAAATCAGATAATAACGAATTGAAAAGCATGCCTTCCTTACGCCAAAGCAGAAGCATTTGCAACAAAAATGGCTAATTTCATACAAGCCATAATTGTTTCCTTTCCTAGGCACTATTGTCATCTAGTAGCATAAATCAAAGTTATAATCTTTAACGTAAATGAGCATACAACTGGTATAGGTCTTGCATTTTTAAAAGACGGGATACAAATCTTATTTTAGGACATGTTTGTAGGTTGTACCAATCACTGGTGCATGCCAATTACTGGGGATGTTACCCTACGCGAAAAATTTTTGATATTTAAAAATGAAGACCATAGATTTAGAAATTATTTATCTATTCACAAACACCTGTCTAAAATAAATAAAATAACAAGACGAAATGCAATATTGCACGTAAATTTAGTTACACAATATACAGTATGGACTGTAGAAAGCTCATTGTTTTACTTAAAAGGGGATAATAAAAATTAATCATATAGATATTACAAGTTAAACAAGTTGGAAATTGCACAGATGTAACAAATGAGGTGCGTTCGTACTATAACGAAGTTTTTAAAATATACAGTACTTCGGATACAATACAGTATCCGAAATCTTTGTGTCTCCTTGTAAATACTAAATGCTTCGTATTACAGAAATTAACTAGTAGCAAACCTCAGAAACGTATATCAATTTCAGAAAATGCGAAATAGTTTAATATAATTCAAATGCGCTCCAAACAATGTTTTCCCCCTACATCATTATGCAATGGAATACTTTCGTGTGGCCTTGTATATTAACAAAAAAATATTTTTTGCTCCACAGATTGTACAGAATGTATATTTTAGTATCTATTTCATAGATTCATATGAACTGTATGATGTTCGAAAGAGTGTAATATTATTAAAATGCACTTGAAACTATTTTACCCCATTGACCGTCGTGTAACAGAATACTTTTGATTGTCTTTGTAATTGTGCTATGCATCCGATTTTCACAAAATTTGAAATGAATCGACAAAATTATGCAATAATTATATATTTTAAATTTTAAACGATTCGGTTGGGTAGATTTTGCGTTGTTATATGCGGACAGTCGGTCGGATAGAGCAACGACTACAGGTGCTACGTATTTACGTAATTATGAACGCACCGAAAAGTATACATTTTATTTAAATTTTTTTAGTGATTTCGGCTTAATATTCCCGCGGTCATCAAAGAACAGTTTTATTATTAATTGTTGTTTCATTCATACAAATACGTCACTTTGTTTGAAACTATAAACACTCCAATTTTAAACGAAATGACGTACTTATGTGACTGAAACACCAATTAATAATAAAAGTATTCCCTGAAGAAGGCTGTCTGAGTTACAAGTCGAAAGTACTAAGAAATTTAAAATATGCATTTTTCAACTTGTAATATCTATATTATTATTATTTTTGTCGCCTTTTATATAAAACAGTAAGAGTTTAAGATTCATAAAGTGCATTTCGTGGCCTAGCAAAAATTTTATAAATTTAATTAAGTTTGTACACTATGCGGTTAAAGGGGATCGGCTACTTGCAATTTTTGACATTTTGTTAAATATCTAAAATAATATATGAGAAATTATATAAACTCCACGTGTGTAAACATATTAGTACAGGTCATATATTACCGTTTCCCCCAAAGCCTGGACCGTCAACAAACTGAAAAAGAATGAATATCTTTTGGCTAACCCTCTCAAAAATAATATAGTAAATTCGTTCAGACTGTAGATTATGATTAAGTGGCTTATTGTAATAAACTGTAATCATTTTTATGAGAACAGTAGTACGTATATTCGTAGAGACATTGATATTTTTTATAAAAACAGATCCAAATTTTGCCAAGTTTTCCCCTATAATTTGCAGAGTTCTTAGTATTTCTTTTCAGAAAATATGACAAACAACATTGTATACTAAACCCTGTAATCATAATAAAAAAGTAATAAAAATTCTGTGAAGAAAAGTAGGTTTTCTAAATAAATTTTCATTGCGCATGCGTGAATGCTATCAAATTTTCATATGCATATTGCGTTAGCTAAATGTATATATAAAGCAACTTTTGTGAATGTCTTTAAAACATAGCTTAAAAATTCTGAAAATTTTCGTCGACAGAATAAGCTTAAAATCCATAGTTCCCAAAATGAAGCAAAAAACTGAGGGGCTGCATCCAAATATAGTAGTACGTGGAAGATTGTGTGTTCTATATTGACACTAATCAATAGATATATGGATACATACCGTCATCATTTGCTTCATTTTGAAAAACAATGGAATTTGAGTTTATTCTATCGACAATTATTTTTAAAACTTTTAAGCTACATTTTTAACACAAAAGTTGCTCTATACAGATATATGGATACATACCGTCATCATTTGCTTCATTTTGAAAAACAATGGAATTTGAGTTTATTCTATCGACAATTATTTTTAAAACTTTTAAGCTACATTTTTTCACAAAAGTTGCTCTATACATTTAGCAAACACATTATGTAAATTATATTTTGATTGCATTTACGCTTACGCAGTGAAATATTATTTAGGAAACCTGCTAATTTTTTAAGCAAATTTTTATTATTTTTTAATTTTGATTTCAAGATAGTGTGCATAACTTTGTTAGTCATACTTTCTGAAAAGAACATTTTTTTATATTAAGAACTATGAAAATTACAAACAAAATACTTGGTAAAATTTAAGATTGTTTCTATAAAATACAATTTCTTTATGAGTATACGGTGTTATCCACATAACAAGGAACACGGTTTATTAAAATAAGCCACTTAATTATAATCTATTATTTGAATCTTTTTACTACATTATTTTTGACAGGGTTATCAAAAGATATTAATTCTTTTTCAATTTGTTAACGGTTCCCTATGGGATATCGGAAATTTTTTTTCACGGAAATGTATGACCTGTACTATTTATTATGTTTACACACTTACAATTTTAGAATAATTATTCATGTATTTTTCTAGATATTTAACAAAACGTCTAAAATGGCGATTTTCCGATTACCTTTGGCCATATAATGCAAAATATAATACAAAAAATTTCCATTATGAAACTAAAATTGCATGTCAATGCTTTCAACTACAAAAAACGCTTATCAATTACGTAACACAAACAGTAGCAGAAATGTATAACCCACATTTTCTATTTGAGCATTTGTGCTAACACATCTGTTAAAATATAATAATGTCTCATTCTTCAATAAAAAAGAAGCAGGTTAGGGAAAATAAAGAAGTTAAAAGCAATATTTCAATATTGATCTTAGTTGCCAAGGTAAACAAAAAAAGATGATGCAGTATTGACATTTTACAGGAAGAATAATATTAAAGTAATAAAAAAAATATTTTGAGAAGACCCTGTGAATCGACGAATAGAAGTTAAAGAAATGACTGCTGAAACATTTAGCTTTACGAAAGTCAGTTGTCGGAATAAAGAAAATATATCTTCTTCAGACCACAGAGTTTATTTATATATATGTATTTCTTTTTTATTTCAGTTAGGAATTTCTATTAACAAAACGATAACTAAGAAAGATTGAAAAGCGAAAAAAAAAAATTAAAGTGTAACTTTCGTACATAAAATTTTTTAATACATAGGGAGTTTTTGGTAATTTGGCAAATTGGTATTTTGGCAAAGTAATTTTTTGACAATTTTCTTAGGATCTTTTCTTTTTTCTTTTTTGAATTTCGAAAACATTGCAAAGCATAAAATAAATATATATGTTACAAATTTTTATTACTAATGGACTCTACAAATGGTTTCTTAATATACAGCAAATTTTCTTACGATTTCGTTTTTGTATATTTCCTTCATTTCTGCTGCAAACCATATAACAAACAAATTGCTATTTCGTTTAGTTCTGCTATCTGCTAGGTTTCATTCACGCTATTCTTTTTATTCGTAAACATTATTTATATACGTGAAAAAAAATTGTAAAGATATGTATCCTATAGGCTACAACGGGTCAAAGGAGGTAAAAAAAAAAATAGTTTTTTCAATAGAATAACTTTATTATTTTTAAAGGAAGGACCTTAGGGCTGTACATATATAATATTATCACTTTAAGGAGGAGTGAAGGTCAGCATCTTGATATTGCAATACTATTTTAAGGGGAAGAGAATTTGTCTTTCGATATCGTTATCATTTTTGATCCAACCATAAATTTCATCTTTTTGCTAACTTTTACATCAAAATAATCCATGATTTTTTTCATTGTCTCTTACCGGTTTTTATGAAGATGCAAAGGCCTTATTAAAGAATAATTAATTAGAAAAACATTTTATTCCAAAATGTGGATTATCCCAACGGATTATCCCTGTTTTGTTAATAAAAAGTTCTGCCTCTCCCCCCTCCCTCCCCCGCCCTTCAAGTGGTGGAAGTGAAAGAAGACAATATTATTGTTAAATGTATTGTATAACAAAAATCTATATTTTTAAAGAGCAAGCGACCCGAAAAACTCAAAGTGAGCTTTATATGGAAATTTTGAAGGGAAAACGGAAGAGCGAATACGAACGATGCGGATGGTTAAGCGAAATTGCATAACTTACGAGGAAAGTCTCCATACTGGGCTTACTTAGGTTTTTTTTTTTTTTTTTTTTTTTTTTTTTATGCTAATTAAACTACTCATGTGTGTAATAAAGGATCAGTGAAAATTAGCGGCGGAATTGCAGTAGAAAACATGTAAATAACTAAAATACTTTCGAATATTTGGCGTGAAAAGTCCAAAATGTCACACGCTTTGGCGAGCAGCGCCTTTCCCCGCCAAAAGCAAACGATTTTAATGCAAATGAAAACTTTTGGATTTTTAGAATCCGCGTAAATGGTGTTTGATGAATTTAAGCATAAACAATGAGAGTGTTTAATATATTTTATACATATATACATATTAAACTGCACGTGTATATATTATTTGTTGGAGTAGTTATTCAATTTACCTCTGGAAAAAATATTTTCATACATAAAAAATTCTTATTCAGTAAAATTATTTTCATACATTTAAGCGTATTCAAAAATAAAAGCCAAATGTTTCGATAGCAACAAAATCGAATTGACAATGCTCAACTGGACTTTAAATTTGAAACAATTTTAATTAATTTAAATTTGAATTTCGTTTTTCAAATCTCAAATTTTGATGGTTAAATTTGAATATAAACACATATAAATATCAATATACCAGAATTATTCTTAAAACAAACAAAAATTGACAAAACCAAAGATTTTTAATTTATCTAAATACGTTGAACTTGAAAAAAAAATGAAAGTGTTTCTATCGCCAACCGATGATAAATCGCCAAATAATGAAATTTTCATTATTTTTTTTACAGACAGGGTACGAAGGTTCCGCCGATTTTTTTTTTATATAAACGTATGAGAAGAACACTCAGTATTTTTTTTTTCTTCAGTTTTTCGGAGTATGCCCGTATGGATACCTTTCTTGTTAGTGCACGCAGCGCCGCGGCGCATGTTGAGAGGCAGGCTCCCCGTTCCTCCGTTCATCCTACGTCATAATGTCATGTATCTTATTTGTTGCAAATTTTGTCTACTTTACAAATTCCGAGATAATTTTTCACTAAAACAATAACTAAAACAAACACTAAACAAACACAATAACAAACACTAAAAAATTGATTTTTTTAGAAGAAAACTTATATTGGGAAGCATTTTACCAAAACTTGGGTGCATTGCAGGGGGAAATTTTGGTGGGACAGTGATAATTCAGATTCAGCGACCCCAAAAAAGTAAAGCAAGCCTTTTTGCAGAACTACCATGAATTTTGCTAGGTGGAACTAGGATGAACTATTTCTAAATTTTGTTGTTTTATTAATTTATAAATATGTTTTTTTTTTAATATGCAATTTAAATAATAACAGATGAATGCTGTTTAAATAATAACAGTCCTAAAATAATAAATCTGTCTTGCCGCAAATTCAAACTACCATTAATTTTACTTATGTACACGAAATAAAATAACAAACTATGATAAAAATTAAAATATGCAAACGCGATCAAGGTGACGCATAGACATCATCCGATTTTGGGGGAAAGTCAAGGAAAGTTATTTAAAGTCAATCGCCTTTTAAATCAACTCACTGCCTACTTGAAGAAAGTGTCAACTTGTCCTTACACATTATAACTTTCCTTACATCGTATGATAATAATATTTCTTGCCTGCGTAGGGTGCATTTGCGTAGGGGTTCCATACCAGACAGACCTAAGGAGGTGTATTTGTGGGTTGTAAAGTTATGCCATTCGGAGGTTGGGAAAAGTCTAGAACGTTTCAAGCTTACTTAAAGTTGCCAAAGATTTCTTTTTAGATACCATTGTTGCTGAAGAAAAAAAATGTACTTTTTCGCCTTTATTACATAATGAATATTGCACAAAGTTAGGCAATTAGACAAAGTTAAGCATGTTATTCATTCGACGAATATGAAAGGTATTATTAAGTAACGAGTGATTGGGATAAGCAGTTATTTGATAAAATTATTGAATTACATTAGACCATCTCCATATTTTAATATTAAATACGCACTTCATAAACTATCAATGTGTGGATGATTGATTGTTATATAATAGAGACCTAAATATGTTATTTTTTAAATAGATATTAATGGAGCTGTGAATATATATGTCCGTGGTTATGTATGCTAATAAGACGTTTGAGATACAAAAGTTTCTTTTTACATATTATTGTTGCTGTGAAAAAACAAAAATATATTTTTCCCCTTTTATTAAATATTGAATATTACACAAAGTAAGGCAATTGGACAAAGTTGAGCATGTTATTCATACGAAGAATATGAAAGGTATTGTTGAGTAATGAGTGGATGAGACAAATATTTTCTAGACGAAATTATTGAATTATATTAGATGATTTCCATATTTTACTATTAAATACGCAGCTCGTAGTTTATCAATTTTATTTAATGAATGACTGATTGATTTTTATGTGTAAGTGACCTAAATATGATACTTTTTTAAATAAATTATAATGCACCAGTGAATATATTTATCCGTTGTTATATATGCTATTAAGACGTTTGATATACAAAAATTTCTTTTTAAATATCATTGTTGCTGTAAAAAAAAAAAAAGTTTTTTTTTTTTTTTTTTTTTTTTTTTTTTTTTTTTTTTTTTTACATGCGATGAATATTGCCTAAAGTTAGGCGTGTTATTCATACGATGGATATGAAAGGTATTATTAACTAATGAGTGGATGGAATACACAATTTTTGGAAAAAATTATTGAATAATATTCGACGATCTCCATATTTTAATATTAAATGCGCACCTCATAGTCTGTCAATCAGGGCCGTAGCGACCGCCCCCCATACCCCCCATTTGGGGGGGGCCGACGAAGTCAGGGGGCCCCCTAATCGATTCTATCGACCTTTTTACCGAAGATTATTTGTTTTGAAAATGTAAGAAAACACTTCTTTTAATGTTTTTATTTTTTCAAATTCTCCTTATTCAGGGGCCCGCCAGGCAATTTCCCCAGATGCACCTTTTTAAAGCTCCCCCTTCCCCAATAATGAGGATTTTCATTAAAGGGTGCCAAATGCTTAAAATGTGCCAAAAGTGACCGAAATTCATACGTTTTTAAACATTTAGGAAGGGAATGTTGTTCTCCTTTTCCTCTCTGCTTCCAGTGTTCCCTCCACATACGCAGAAAACAAACTATATCATTAGAAAACAAATTATTAAAATTTTATTACATCAGGGCCCGACTTAGATTGTGGGGGGGGGGGGGCCCTTTCTAACTTTTGTATTTTTTCTTGAATTATGCTAAAGTGTCTAAAACTAACCTTTATACTAGTTGTCTATTCGCATTTGTATGCAGAATAGCACAAAAAAGATAACTTAAAAAAATTATCGAATACATTTTTTTCTTCTGTCATAGAAATATAAGACTAAATGTGAGCCATTAAAATGTAAATACAACTGTGATGTAACTGTTAGATCCAGGGGAGGGAGGGAAGGGACATGGGGTTCCAAAACAGAGGAGAGATGAGAAAAGAGCCCCAATAAAGCTAAAAATAAAGAAAGAAAGAAGGAATTTTTGTCATTTTTGGCCATTTTTTATTAGCCTTAACAAAAAAATTATATTTGCCCTTGAGGGCCCCTGATTGAGGGGGCCCCACGTCCGATGCAGTTGTCCTGCATGCCCGTGACTTAGCCAGGCCCTGATTACAACAACATAGTATCCTATAGCTTTTAAAAGAAATTTTTTATTAATGTTTCCTCGTAACGTGATAAGTTAAACTGTTATGTCCAATTTTGAGCCTTCTTTTTTAGACATCTTGTAATGTACGTAGGTAAGCAAAGTAAAAATTTGCAAAGAAATACTTATCTCAATCGATCTATCATTTTTTCTATAATTATCAAATTAATATTTTTAAATAAAGTTGTGACCAATTTTTTGGGATATCTTGTATATAGATGTGACATGTGAGTACAAAATTTATGCATGTGTGCAATATGTTTTTTATTTTTAGTGTTTGCCACTTCTACATTATTTAAAAAAAAAGAAAAAAATTACAGATAGATAGAGGGGGGGGGGGTGTCCAGAATGATGTTTGTTCCGGGGCCCCTCATAGCCTTAACGGGGCCCTGTTTTTTATCAAAAACCTTGTTTAGATTTCAAAAACGCAGAAACCAAGAAACTGAAAATCCTTATTTTTTTACTCGTTTTTCTTCCCTCGCTTTTTGGCCATGGGTTTTTGCATGGAACTAAGAAAGATAAGGAAAGAGTACTCTGAAGAAAGTCGGATTCTTGTATAAAGCTGCTAGCGACAAAAGGGTGTTTTCTTTTGAAATACCGGAATATTATGTTCTTAGAAGATAGGTCATTTTTCACACCGATTTCACGACGTGGGTGACACAAATAACATCTAGAGAATCCCCTTAAAAGTTAACAGCTTAGTTACTTAGTAGTAACCGGATTCCTTGACCTTGAAGGGAGTACTGGCCTTTCCAAGTACTTTAGCAGCCCGCTAATGCATACAAGTACATGTTTGTAGACAACACAGCACTTCAGATGTGGATTTTCGTATGTTTTTTTCTGATTCATTTTAGTAATACGCATAGTATAGTATTTATAAAATTAAGTGTATATCTGTAGGAAAAAAGATCTACTCCTATACTAATCTGGTAAGTCATATTTATTATTTTATGTAATTTATATAGCAGTTATAAAAAATTTTAAGTATTAGAAAATTTTGCACAGCTTGGAAAAATATATGTATACTAATAGAGCATATTTTAATAACACACATTTCTCATTTACATGTTTTTTATTTAAGCGTTTTATAGGGCTCCTTCACAAAATTCTTTTTAATAAATCACACCATTCACAAAATTCTATTCCATAAAAATATACTCTAATTAATTTTATACTGTTAGGTTTTAAAATATGTATTTTGCAAAGGAAACAAGTTCACCTGAAATGAGAAATTTAGCATATAGACTTAAATAAGTTATTATTAATGAATGTTTGATGAGAATTTCAATAACTGGAATTCAAATTTCATTACAAAATACAATAAATTTCATAAAAATAACTTTATTTTTCACAAAATGGGATCCAAGAAAAAATCCCTGCGTCAATTTCCGATTCCATTGCATTCATATGTTAAACTACTATTTCGTTTGTTAACAAGTAATAAGTAAATTCTCATTTAATTTATACTCTTAATTCCTTGAAAATCTAGAGTTCTAAATTCATGTCACAATAAGAAATTGTGCTATTTTAAATTTTTCTATGCTCTTTCGTTCTTTCTTTCTTTCTTTTCCGTGATGCTAAATAAATTCACAGGCCCATAAAGCCCATTCTTACCAACTAAAATACAAAGGGCCCCCGCAAATTTAGTTTTCAAAGCTAATTTTCAATTCAATAAATTCAATCAGAGTAAAACATATATAGTTTTTTTATTATGAAATATTTTTTCTTACTATGCTGCAATTTGTAAAACATAAGAAATATTTTGAAGTTCAAATATTCTCAACTGTAATTCCATATATGTCTTTTACAA